>OW569326.1:23482053-24059553 GCA_937595015.1 Polyommatus icarus
TGCAATCTGCCTATGAATCAACTTCTCTGATAGTACATTCGCACACATGGACAATGGACATAGCTCATATTAAGTCGGTGTTACAAGAGCGCGTGTATATTATGTGTGCGTGTGACGTCAGGGCTACAGCCACCTGCCTTCTTTATAAAAAAAAAACGTGTGCGTGAATCCTAGCAACACACACACCGATAACTTACCCTAATTCTTATTTGTAAGTCTGTTAAGCAAATATGTATGATATACACCTGCAGTGCGTTTTCTTCAGAAGGGGAGGATGGTCCTTCGAATGAGCGCCGGGGGAGACGCGGCCCTCATATCCCGCGGTCTCGTTCATTATAATTGTAATGTATGCCCGGTGTCCCCTCATTACCAGTTAGATACGTTTATTCCTGTTTTTATAATGAAGATGCTGAGAGGTGTAATTTATCACTTCTGGACCATATTACCAGTAAATTAGGTCGAGAAATTGTTAACCGTGTATATTTTACACTCGTTTTCGTCTTGTTTTCCCGTGTGTTGCATACGGCTAGTGAATGTAATATCAAATATCAATTATTATGAACAGTTGTAAAACTAAATTTACACTAGATAATGCCCGCAACTTCTTTGCGCCCAAATTCGTTTATCACGCGGAAACCGCACATTTTTCCGGGATAAAAACTATCCTATGTCCTTTCTCGGGACTCAAAGAATCTCCATGCCAAATTTCAGCAAAATCGGTTCAGCGATTCGAGCGTGAAGAGGTAACAGACAGACAGACAGACAGACAGACACATTTTCGCATTTATAATATTAGTATGGATTATTACAGTAGCTTGCGCCAGTATTTGATCAACACCTATCAATTTAATTTCTTAAATCCCATAGTGATTTCGATGGGCACTGCTTAAAGTTCTAGGTTCTATAGAATAGTTTTTTCCTGGGCAAATGTAAAGGGTGATAATAATTGGATCAACGATCAGGCAACATCCAAAGTGAACATGTTATCTACTATACTGTACTCGGCGAAACATGGCGGTAGCGGTCATTGACATCCCTATCAAAAACTTGACATTTTCTATACAAAGCCACGATTGACAACACCTGACACTTTATTGTCAATCGCGGTTTATATAGAAAATGGCAAGTTTTTGACAGAGAGTCAATGACCATGTTTCGCCGAGTACAATATAGCATCCAGTATCCACCATCTGTCGCAGTATCAATGTAAAACGGCACTAATATTTGAATTTAATTAGAGAACGATTAGTGCGTTAATTGTTCGTCGAGGCGAAAGGAACCGCTCCGTTGCCCGCCATAGAATCGCCCGCTCGCCACAGTCATTAGAGAGAACAAAAGATACCAGATAATAGATATTTAATAACCGAATAATGCTGAAAAGCTAGAAACGCGGGATTTCCCCGGGGCCTTCAGGATTATTTCGATTAACACAAGTTAGAAATGAAGCCGCAAAGTAGCGATCCTACTTTGCGGTATCATTTCAAACTTACGGTATGCTCAGTTAAAGTATTCTTGTTCTCACTATAGGCGACTGACAATACTTAAAAAGTTACTCTTTTGGCACTGCTACTTTTACAGTTTATATAAAAGATACATACCTACCGTAAAGTATTTTTTACTTTGTTTTGTTACACTTTTTTTAATTTTGCAGTGCCGCTGGGGTACTCAGGGCGCATTTTCATTAGTCGTTAACTCGTACGGTATACAGCATACGGGGAGTCTATAACAACGAATGGCACATTTTAATGGGTCGTGGCATGCGTTTTAGAAATATCCCGCACCCCGCATGCGGGCCCTATCGACCAGTGAAAATTAGAGAAGTTCCACAGCACGATGCAGAAACTTGTACACTATCTTTTCGGTAGCACAAAATATCTTCATACCATATTATATTATCATCTAAATAAGTTCAGCAGTTTACGTTCACTTTTAAGAGGGACAGACAGACTTGTCTTTATATTTACATTAAGATGGATACTTAGAAGTTAGAAAGTTATGATAATAAAATAAAAATATGATTATACCATCTGTTGAATGTGCGGAAAAATTACCTTAACATTTCGAGCTATAAAAGTTGAGCAGAGTTTACAAAGCGATCTTTCAAGTGACGTGTCCATTGCGCTCGCTTTTTACGATTCGATAAAACTTTTTAATGGCCACGACTCACGAGTGATACTTCATTTGTCAGAGAAGTCAAAGCGAGTATTTTGCGAGAGGAAAGTTTCATATTTTCATTGAAACGAGATCGGTCGGTATTTAATTACGTTTGCTCTTAAATAATTTAATTAATAACACATTAAAATAGACAGATAGCCATTAGATTAAGGCTTGGCGTAGACTGGCGATCGAGACACGTACTTTATGGTACTGTGGGATGTAAGTGACCACGAATCTTTCGACCGAGCGAGGTGGTATACTTTGTCAGGCCAGAGCCATCCTTTAATGTTATGAAATATGGCATTTTTATCGACGAAATGGCTCTTTTTTTTCTCTCTCGCAGTTGTGAAATGGCAGCCATTTTATGATTTACTTGGGTTTATATACTAATTAGACTAATACTTCTCATGTAAATATCCAATGAACATTCGCATTCTCATTCGATAATACACATTACATACACAGTACACACAGCAGAAATACGTAAAATACAACCATACATACATACATTCTGTTTTAATTTTCGTGGAATTAAACATAAAAAAACTAAGAATAAAATGTTTATAAAAATTGTTGAAAGCTTCAGTTTTCAGTAACATTTTTACGAAAATCAAAATTTAACATACGATTTCTTTAATAAATTACTTTGACGCGTTAAAATTAACACGACACGTTAATGGATCCTGTACACAGATTAAAATAATCATTTAAAATGTAACGAGTACACAAAAGTGTTTACGTGTTACGTGTTCACCGCAGCGCATTACGGCCACCCTGTATAGCGGAAGCGTCGGTCGAATTATCGAACACTCCGTATACAGGCGAGAATATTTACGAACCACTATTGTATACGTGTTGCCTTAGGATTTTTGTATGAAATTGCAGCAGTTTTAAAATGGAAATTTTACTATAGTGAATTTTATTTGGAAAGGTTCAAAAATGTAAACCTTGCGCCAGAACACTTGATTGAAGGTCTCTTTAAGAGAGGATTCTCGACCTACCTGCCCTACTATATAATGTATTGCTATCTCTTTTGCCGGCACCCGTTACTAAAATAGAAGTTAACTTTTAAAAGTAATAAAAAAGTTGCCGCCAAGAAACCAGGAATGTTAACAAATATTGTAAACCAAAAAATATTCGCTCTTTATAATGTTTGCTCTCTGAACATTACATCTGAAAGTACGCTTATAATATGTGCGTGCGTGTTTATTCCGTGTTATTCGGGTGGTTCAGCAGAAAATACTGTTCAATGTACATATTTGTAGTTTGGCATACCTGTACGGGTAAAATTAACCGAAAATTACTGATAACGGTTAATGGCACAATTTGCCTGTTATTAGTACCATTTAAGGTGCAATAATAATTACAATATGTAGCGCCGATATTCTCTAAGTACGGAAAAATCTGTATAGTGTATATAAGCTAAAACGCAGAAATTCACTAAACACGCTCTATATTCTATAAGTACTCATTAAACCTGCTTAAAAACCTTTTCAGTAATTTTCAAAATCCAAATTTAATTTTTAGGTTGAGAAGATTTTATTATAAACTTTTATTAGTGGTCATTTTTCGCTTCAACTTTTGAAACACAATTAAAAAGTTCGAATATCAAAATTATGACGTACCTATTATAAACTTTTTAAATTTTAAAAAGTTTGAACATCAAAATGAAGACCAATCCAAACTATTGGTTGGAAATCGTAACTAGATCTCAGGATATTAAGCCATATTGCATTCGATAGTATCAACTGAGAAATTAGATAGGATTTCGCTAAGGGCTTTGATTTGTGCGAGTGCAGGTGATTAGTGATTAGGAGAAAATAAAGGACTTGCTCTAGTCAGTCGCTGTCCACATTTACTTTCTCCTGATTACTAATCACCTGCAATAATCACATGCACTTATCACTAATAAAGTGAATACAGGCCGTTAGTGTGGAAAGTGACTGTTTAGTGCAAATCCTTTAATTTCTCCTAATCACACTGCAATAATTACCTGCACTCGCACTAATCAAAGTGAATACAGGCCCTAAGTAACATACGTTTTTATAATTTACTCCCAAATAACTTTCAATTTGACTAATTACCCCAGTTATGAGTTACAAGTAATGATGGGTGCAAGATAAGAGCTATGAATTATTTTAATCGAGCTATTAAGCTTGACTGTAATATTGAGTAATGGGTAATTAGTGCGCAAAGCTCTGATCTGCTGACTCGTTACTCTCGGCTTAAGCCAATCATTCTAAGCTGAATTTCGGGGCTGAATTAATATATATCATATTATAAATTTTGCTGACTTTAAAAAAGTAAGGCTGGCTAAGAGACAATTAAAAATCCTTTTTTAGGGTTCCGTACCCAAAAGATAAAAACGGGATCCTATTATTAAGACTTCGATGTCTGTCTGTTTCAAGGCTGTATCTCAAGAACGGCTGTAGCTAGATTTCTGAAATTTTCACAGATTGTGTATATCTGTATTATCTGTTGCCGCTATAACAATGAATACTAAAAACAAAATAAATCAAATATTTAAGGGAGGCTCCGATACAACGAACATTTTTTTTTGCTCGATATCAATAATGACAATAGGTGGGCAATTGAAATATTCACAAAATACTCAGTTATATTTATAATTTAATAATGAATAATAATATTTAAATAAAATAAATAATTAAGGGGGCTCCTATACAAAAAAACATGTTTTTTACCAATTTTTGCTCTATAATAGTACGGAACCCTTCGTGCACGAGCCCAACTCGCACTTGGCTGATTTTATAATATTAACGAATGGTACACACAAGTTTTTCTTGATGTTATTTAGTAGTGGTTGCAATAAAAGATCGTATATTTTCTATGAAAATAAGCAGTTTCTAACGTCTAGTCCCTAACTTAAGGCCGTCCCCCAAGCCAACGACCTTGGCCATACATTTGCCGGGTTGCTGAGATCGCGCCAAAACCCTGTTATTTTTACTTATCTTAGTTCAAAATTGTCCTAAAAAAATTTAAAACGGGGAATATGTAGTTTATGATATCGTCGATCTATTGGCGTGAGTTTCAAATAAAAGTAATTTGTAAATGCTAAGGAGATGCTGAATGTATGCTTGAATTTTAATAAATTGTTATTACTTTGGAAGCTGATATCACGAGTATAATAAACAAAAATAGAAAATTTAAAACGGGGAAAGGAATGTTGATATACTGAAGATTATAGCTGTATTTTTATTATAACTTTGTAGCTAATCTGAAGTTTATAAGGCTTTAAATACGGTAAATCTCCGTAGGGAATGCCCTTAATGCTTGTTTGAATCGAAGAAGCTCTAAACTACTTACTGGATTCGATGGGGCACATATTATTATGCCTAAAAACTCACTTGGAACATAGTTCATTATTAAAAATGTTCGGTTAACGTTGGATTTAATTTTGCGTATCGGAAACGTTTACTAACTTACCTGAGTAAAATCATATTTCTCTTAAAATTGAACTCGTCTCGCTAAAAAGCCCGAGTGCCGAATTATTTAGCAAAAAGTGGAATTGTGGTCTGATATTCCGGAATATTCCGGGAAATTCTCTGACTCCTGTTGATTCAGACCAGCGCTGTTTGTTCCTAAACATCATAAAACTGAATATTAATACCGCCTTTTGAGGCTAAATATATCATCCTTGAGTTTTATTCTATTCCCTGTAAGTAAAATATAACTCAAACGGTTACTTATACTGAAATAATTTAATGTAGTGCTAATTATATATTTAAACTACTATTTAAATAAATAAATAAATAAATAATAATTTAATCCTTTGATCGCGGATTCTTGGAAATCTATTGTTATTCTATTGTTGTCGCGATTACCGGTGATCGTATGAGGCTTGATAAGTTAATAAAATGTTATTTATTTTATCAATGTATCCACGTCCATTATTATACGAAGATTTTACCATTCTGTAGGCGAAATCTAATCAAAATATTAAACAATAACAAACAACATTAAAATATGTTGAACAACAGACTCCTTCTCTACAAATGTGCGCCACGAATAATGAATAGCTTTGTCCGCACTGTGCCTTTTTCTGTTCATCAATAGCACAGTCAACGAAGCGAACGTGAGGCATGCCCGCGACGCATGCCCTCTGACCGTCCAAAACTTTCGCTTTGTTATTAAAAAAACGAAAGTTGAATGAAAGAAGATGAAGAAAAATGAAGACGAAAGCGCATAATGTGGATATAGCTAATAAGTACTATGGAAGAGTAACTGAGTGAAAGAATGATTCCATAATACGCACACCTAAATAGGTCTACATTTTGTAGAAGTTTCGTATTTTCAGTTGGTTGACAACAATTTTGTCGCTCTAGCAGCGTATCTCTGTGAGTAACTAAAGCCACATTTGACCTCTCAAATGTATGATAGTAGTATACTATATTAAATTCCGATGCATGTGGGTCAAAATATGATGTGTTTAGAAAGTTATGAACTCGCGGTGCTTGTGGCCCGTGTGGGGCAGTAAATTAAAAGTGATGACATTCCATGCTTCCGAAGCCGCATGTCTGCCTCTACTCGCCGCTCCCGCTACCGCTCCCGCTCCCGCTCCCAGCGGTAATACCTGCCAGTATAACTCACGGCGGTATTTCCCATGAGCGATATTACCGCATTGCGGGCGGCAGTGTGCGCCCGGCTTTATTGCATAAACGTGCAACGGATAAATGGGATTTGCAATAGGAGGGTAAGAATGGTCATTGCTGTAAATAATGTAATTTCTAATGGGCTTCGATGATGGAAAGACTTACATGTCGTCCATAGAACTAGCCCAACGCTATTAAATCACTTATAGTATTAAATATGCCTCAAACATAGTCTCGAGTCAGTGGCGTAACTATAAGGTGGCAGGGCTGGCAAAATGCCACGGGCCCCGACCAAAAGGGCCCAGGTTTTTATACATTGTTTAATTATAAATTAAATGTGACGATTTTTACTGATAGGGCCCCATCAATTTGCCACGGTCCCCGGATGTTATAGTTACGCCACTGCCTCAAGTTAAACAAACTTTGAGACCCTTTTCATAACAAAATTAAAGATTTACGTAGAAAAGTTGTAATCAACTGCTTTAATTTCGACTTGTTTTCGTCGAAGTCCCGAAATTTAAATGCGTCCAAATAGTCAATTTATTATTCATCAAAAATCAACAGTGCCTCGTCGGAGCTAAAAACCAAACCGTATTTATGTAATCAAATAAAACTTTCCTCATAAATATACATTACAAAAGCGAGCGACGGCCGGCGATTTGGCGTAATGAACTAAACCCCACCACGATTGGGGCACTACCCCATCGCACCCCATCTCGAGACTTATGAACTTTATTACCGAGTTCGCGAGTTGGAGCCCATCATTACCGTAATACATCATCTGCTATTGAACAACAGATGTCTCGGACTGATTAATGAATAGATGAAACTGTGTGACAAGTAATCTTAGTAATAAATAGTGTACCTAACTACCTTCAGCATTTATTTGTTATATTATCCCTTTCGATAGTAAACATTAATCATTCAAGGAATAGTTATAGTATATCGAGCCGAGCAATAGGGTTGCCACTAAAAGAAAAATTTGAGGTTATTTGTTTAAATGTTTTTGTCAAAGTAACATCAGCATCTGAATGACTAAGGGAAGGTCTGTTTTTTTTTAATAAAGTCTATTTGTAAGTATTTGTAAGTTTATAGTACAAAGCAAACTGTTAGACAAAAACATCAACACCCCAAAATATACCATCGAAGATGAATTCATGGGCCGATGCGTATGAATCAACTTCCCTGACAGTACATAGTCATGCTCTAAACCGATAAAGTCAAAAGTAGCTTATGGAACTTTTAACACGGGATCAACATTCCTGTTCAATTGGTATATTCTACAAAAGCTGTAATTTCTTACTGTATCAGTATTTTCCATGCTACCTACATAGTTTTTGTGTACTTAATTTGAACTCTGCGGTCCACCTTTTCACTTTTATAATTCACCCGACGACAGTTCTCTAGTCATGAATAATTTAGGATATCTGTAATGGGGTGCGGGGTATTTCTCGCAAAAAGGAAGCTGTCTCGTGGATTAGGGGCTTAAAGTGATATATTAGACAAGTATCGGGATCATAATTTATTTGCCTCCGTGGGGGATGGGGGATGGGGGAAGGGGGAAACTCGGGTGTTAACGCGCTTTTTGTTGGCAGTCTAAGTGTTAACTGTCAGTTATGTTACGTTATTTGATATGTGGTTATGACTTATAGCGGACCCGAGGAGTTATATTTTTATATGGTTAATTGAATAATATTAAAGTATTATTATAATAGAAATTAAAAATAAGTATATATTTTTCAGATAACGGAAAGAAACAGAAATTAAAATCTTTAATGACACCTTAATACGTAATCAGCCCGAAACTTAATCGTAATATTATAATGGCATTTTATGATAATTGATAAACATTAATTAAAGCACTGGGCCATAGTGGTATTTCTCTAACAAGCAATAACTATATTATAGGACTAGAGACGTTCACAACTCCGTTGCGCCAAAATTCCTTAATCACGCGGGAACCGTACATTTTTCCTGGATTAAAAGTATCCAATGTCCTTAGGATATGGATATAGGTCCGTTTTCATTTTTTCGCCTCTTTCTTTCTCTATGGGTCAAGGGCGATAAAATTATTTGTTAAAAGCATAATATCTCACCTGCGATAGCAATAAATCAGAGCAAGCGTGTACCAAAGGGACGCAACGGAAAGTATGGTAATGAGGATATCGACGGGCAGAAATATTGAATCGGTCGGACTGGAGTGAGGTCAGAATACTGATATAACTTATAGGTTATACGCATTATGTGTGATTTTATAGGATGTATAGGTAACATGCGCAACTATGGTGTAGGGAACGTACGGAATGATGGTGCCGCGAAGTGTCGCCAATCCGAAACTTCAATTAATTATATTTTATTTTACAAGTCCTGTCTATAATTCTCACGCTGAATTCACACGTTCGTGCTCTTATAAAAAGAAATACTAGTGATAGAAGTCAAAAACTTAAAATTGATAATTTAAGAAGTCAAAAACACAATATGACGTGACACCTCCTATAGTTAAATGAAAACGTACTATAGACGTACTTTCTAAGCAAAACGCGGACCTTGAGGGAAGTATGGCTTTTGGTCCAACCTTATGTACCAAACTGTGGATCAGGTTTCAAAAACTTGCGGTCCACAAGTTCATTCAATTAATCTTCTTAATTACTAAAAGTAAAGTAAAGATCTACAACCTATGAAATACCAAGCCGGGTGTTGTATACCTAGGTGGAAACAAAAAAATACGATTTCCGCAAGAAAAAAGTTTCAAACAATATTGTATAACCCTTCCTTTTGGTTTTGAGCAAAATGAAAAGGAGCTTTATTTAGCCTGGAGTGTTGAATGTGTGAGCAGGCCACATCAAACGCGCCTCAATACACGCGACCCTTCTCAGCTGAGCAACGCGACTGTCGCCGCAAACGGTGGTCACACAAAAACACACACCTGAAATTTTGGTTGTTCAAAAATTAAAATTGAATAGCATTTTTGTTTCTGCTACGTATAATATAGTATTTATATAACATTATAGTAATAATATATTATCATACAATATTTAAACTAGGCCTTTACATCCGTTGTGGATGATTTATACAGTATTTTCAGAGTGAAGTAACCACTCCTCAAATACTGTAGTGCCTGGGACAAGATTTAAATGTCCATATGGTTGCCCAAGCACATACGACATTCACGCAACATAGTTGGCCTAGTCCAGAGGAAAGAACTAGTCAATACGTCTGGGACCAACTTTATGCTACGTATATAAGTTATAACTATGTCTGTATTATATACTTGAGATGTGAAAATGTCTCATTGGTACACGCCTCCACCCGGGATCGAACCTGCACCCTCTAAGAGTCCAAAGGTCTACCCATTAGGGCTGGTTTACACGTATTAAGTAGATAAGTAGTAACTAAATTTTACTTAATTTGAAGTGCCCTCCCGAAATGTGACAAGTGACAAGCCCCGCCTGCCAACATATAACAGAAAATAGTCAAAATTCTAATTTCTTGTTTAGTACTTAACTAAATTTTACATTGCTACTTGCTACTAGATTTTGTGTAATAACTTACATGCAATAAATAACTAAAAATTAAGTTTAAATTTAGTTAACTACTTATCAACTTAACACGTGTAAACCCAGCCATTAGGCCACAGACGCTCTCAATGTTTAACAAAACTGTGATAGTACTTAAGGGCTAGGGTGTGTAATGTATATGGGTCCCCTATATAGAGTTCGCTGTTAAAATAGGAGCGCTGAAAGAGTAACTTTTTTTTTCACCGTTGTATGGAACAATTCATGAAACGCTTGTCCAAACAAATCTCAATTTTTTTTTGCTCTTTCAGCGCTCCTATTTTCACAGTGTTTAGTTACACCTTGTATACTAGACATACTGTGAAGGTTCGGTTTTACTAGAAAAAAATAAATATTATTAATACTAGCTGTCCCGCTGAACTTTGTGTCACTTTAAAACCTTCCCTGGACTTCAAGGATTATTTTAAACTAAAATTAGCAGAATCGGTTCAGCCGTTATCGAGTTATAGCGTTGCTAACATAATTGGAAATCCATTTTTAGGGTTCCGTACCCAAAGGGTAAAAACGGGACCCTATTACTGAGACTTCGATGTCTGTCCGTCTGTCCGTCTGTCCGTCTGTCTCCAGGCTGTAACTCAAGAACGGTAATAGCTAAAGAGTTGAAATTTTCACAAATTATGTATTGTCTGTTGTCGCTATAACAACAAATACTAAATATATAATGTTATATTATGTGTTTCGATAATAATCTCCAAGTATTTCCATGAAATTTTCTACGGAATCCACTTGTGGGAGAGATAAACACTCTCTAATCCCGCAGAAACTGTGCACTTTTAAATGTTTGCGTTTATTTTTTTAAATTCCGAACAAACCTTCATCTCTTAGCTTATTCACAATGCTATAAAATGCAACAAATAATACAGTAATATACTCGCAAATCATAAAAATATATAAGTGAAACATTTACTAGAAATACTTTATTACTTTTCATCAGATCACAAAATAAATAATTCCGATCAAATAATAGTTGTTCATAGTCACTTGTCAACGTCGAACGTATCAATCACAGGGGCGTTGCTACGTGTAACATATAAATGGACGACCGAGTGCCCTCCGGTGCGCCCACTTTGCCGCTCAAGTGGCTACCTCAAATACAAAATATAATTTTTGTGATTTATTGTAGATTCGAGTACTTTTGTGGATATGAGGAGATTATTATATTATTGTCTAGAGTCTAGGTGATTTAGGCGGAATTTTTTAAGCTAAAAAAAAAATAATAATAATAAAAGGTTTATTTTTCACACAACTTACAAATAATGGTACAGGTAATTACAAAGACATTTAAACGTGTGAACTGGAGCCTAAGCTAGGAAACCCTGTGTTTCAGGACTCCAGGTTCCACTCGCAGATTAGAGGAGAACTTAAATATTACCAGATCTTTTTTTTTAAATATTACTATTTTTTAATATAAGAACTGTGTGTGAGTGTGTGTTATGTGTGTGTGTGTGTGTGTGTGTATGTATGTATATATATATATATATATATATATATATATATATATATATATATATATATATATATATATATATATATATATATATATATATATATATGTGTGTGTGTGTGTGTGTGTGTGTGTGTGTGTGTGTGTGTGTGTGTGTGTGTGCATGTTTATTTAAATGTTTTATATTATGTATACTATACTTTACATTTGCAGGCGTCATCTTGTAGTTAATTTAAGAGACTCTGTTTCGTTATAGTTTAGGCTTAACAGCCATTTTTGCAGAATAGATTTGCATTTTTTCCGTGTTTTGTTGTATATGTTCAGTATTCTATTTATTTTGTTATAATATATGTATGGTGCAATGAATGATAAGTGTCGAGTGAAGAATACGGAGTTATGTTTAAAGCTGTATATATTCTTTTTTTTTAGATGCTACATTGCTACATTTTGGATATACAGTATGGTGTTTAACTTTATTAGAAACTTTAAAAGCATAAAACTCAGAACGGATAACAAAATTAGCAAGGAAGTCTATTGTTATTTTAAGATATTTGTTATATTTTATCGTCTCGCTCGGTTAGTTTCCGAACAGGTAAGTCAACAAGAAGGAAAATTCTGAAAGCATAATAATGTTTTAAACTTATCCAATCCTTAATATTATAAATGCGAAAATGTGTCTGTCCGTTCATCTGTCTATCTGTCTCTTACCTCTTCACGCCCAAACTGCTGAAAAGATTTTGTTGAAATTTGGTACGAAGATACTTTGAATTCTGGGAAAGGACATAGGATGCTTTTTATCCCGGAAAAATGTACGATTCCCGCGTAATAAACAAATTTTGGCGCATCAAAGTTGCGGGTGATATCTTGTTTGGATATAAACAAAAAAAAAAGAATAGAGTTAAAGTAACGTTACAAAAAGTGTTATAACATAACCCTTGTAATTCGCGTGTTGCAGTTGGACAGAGTTTAAACTAGTAACCAAACATGCGACAGTGTGCTAGGCAAATGGCCGTGAAAGCTGTGACGAACAAACGAACACGTGTATTTTACTACTGTATGGTTAAATTGGATTTTTTAACGAAATGGAGCTTGTATTTTATGGATATTAGGTAATTCACAATATTGGAATAGTTTTATCTGCCGTGACGAAATGGAAACGCATTTTTGCACTTTTTAAGCTTTTAAATAAAGTCAAATTAATGTTTATTTTGAGTGAGTGTTTTATATTATTCACTTTACGGTTTTGTTGAGTTTTTAGTATTATTTTATAATATAACATTTATTATAAAATAATACTAAACTCAACCAAACAGTAAAGTTCTTTAATATAAGTATTTTTAGTACCTACTGTTATAATTATAAAACTCCATATTAATTGTAATATCTACATTTATTATACATTATTATACAATTTGTACACTTTCGGGCAGAGGTTCCTCTTACAGTTGTTCCTCCGTCAAAATCCACTCCATACTGCTCAGTATGGAGTGGATTTTGACGTACAAATACCCCAGGAGCTCTCCTGGGGTATTTGTACCCAATTTTTAACCGTCAACTCCCACTTCAAGTGCGGCGACGGTAGCAGGCATTGCACATTGTCAGTGTGGCCAGATTTAATAATGTAAAATCTACCATCTAATTTAGTAAAGATAATTAAATTATGATAATTTAATATTCTAAAATCAATGAACTATGTTCTACATTACGTAAATCATAACACTACTTTCCAGCATGCTGAGTATTTACTATAATTGTTAACTAGTCGTCGAGAGTAGATTTTCTGAATACTTTTTACTTGACTCATATTATATTTTATGCTCACCGTAAAAATATGTCTTATGCTAAGTACTGACATACGGTTTTGCTCGATAGTTTTATTATAGATAGTTTTACTCCAAATCGAAGGAAATGACATATTTGACATATTTAATTCTATCGAGCCCGGCTCGAAGCGAGCTTTCGAGTTGTCAGTTTTGGCGGTCCACACGGTGGTTGTTGCTCGATTTGGAGTAAGACTATCGAGCAAAACCGTATGTCAGTACTTAGCATAATAATAATTTACTCCCATTTTTCAACTTTTTCACAGTATGGGTCAGTTCATGTTGCAATGAAAACGAGGCGATGCGATGCATTCTTAAATCTGTCAATTACAAACTGAAATTTATTTCAAATGGCTTATTTAAAATGCATTGCATTAGTATGAACTCGTGCCAAAGCTAGGTTGTTTTACCTTATATCTTTTACAGTGTCCCTTTACATTTTACATTTCCCCACTCGAGCTATTTACACCAAACAAGCTGTAAGTCCATCAGCCGAGTACATTACGGGGATATGTGACGTCACCAGGGACGTGCCCTGCCCGCTGCCGTGTCGCGGAGTATTCATCGACGACGGACGGTCGACAACGAAATTCTAGTATAGTTATTTATTAGCCAGTTAAGGCAATATCCTTCCATACTAATATAATTATAAATGCTGAAGTGTGCGTATCAGTCTGTTACGCCCAACGAATAACAAAACTACAGGAAACATAACTCCCATACTTCAACCGTTTTAAATTTGGCTCCTTTTCGAACACTAAAATATGACAATTCAGATTCTCGCCAAGGTCGTTTCCCAGGTAACGTATCATAATATTGCGCGCTGGACGACAGCCTGCGCGGTTATTATCAATGTCACAGTTATGAAACAAAGCGGATGGCATTATGCAGTATACACCAAACATATCTACTATCACGAAGAAAGGAGTACATAATTATTATTTTAAAATCAAACATTTTCCTCTGATCCTTAAATCGTCGATAATAATAATAATATATAATAATTTTGAACAAACCGTGTACGACTCGGACGAATTTAAAACTATCCAGAGCACCTAGACAAGACGTTTTCAGATTACAAAAATATATGTGCTAAATTATTACAGAACTAGCTGTTGCCCGCGACTTCGTCCGCGTGGACTTCAGTTTATAGCGCGCGGTGTACAGTTTTTTTACAAAACTGCGCAGTTTTTTGAAAAGATATGCACAGTTTTCGTAGAGAACTGCACAGTTTTTACAAGAGATCTGTACAGTTTACATACAGAACTGCACAGTTTTTTCACAGAACTGCGCAGTTTTTCGAAAAGATCTGTACAGTTTTCGTAGAGAACTGCACAGTTTTAGCAAGAGATCTGTATAGTTTACATACAGAACTGCACAGTTTTTTCACAGAACTGCGCAGTTTTTGGAAAATATCTGTACAGCTTTCGTAGAGAACTGCACAGTTTTTTCACAGAACTGCACAGTTTTTTCACACAACTGCACAGTTTTTTCACAGAACTGCACAGTTTTTTCACACAACTGCACAGTTTTTTCACAGAACTGCACAGTTTTTCGAAAGAATCTGTACAGTTTTCGTAGAGAACTGCACAGTTTTTTCACAGAACTGCGGAGATTTTCGAAAATATCTGTGCAGTTTTCACAGAACAGCGCAGTTTTTCAAAATGATCTGTATAGTTTTCATAGAAAATTGCATAGTTTTTTCACAGAACTATGCAGTTTTTGAAAAGATCTGTCCAGTTTTCGTAGAGAACTGCACAGTTTTTACAAGAGATCTGTACAGTTTACATAGAGAACTGCACAGTTTTTCACAGAACTGCACAGCTTTTTCCCAAAACTGCGCAGTTTGTTGAAAAGATCTGTACAGTTTTCATAGAAAACTGCACAGTTTTTATACAGAACTGCGCAGTTTTCATAGAAAACTGCACAGTTTTTTCACAGAACTGCGCAGTTTTTTTCATGAAGAACTGCACAGTTTTGTCGAAAAGATCTACAGTTTTCACAGAACCGCGCAGTGTTTCAAAAAGATCTGTACAGTTTTCATAGAAAACTGCATAGTTTTTTCACAGAACTATGCAGTTTTTTGAAAATATCTGTCCAGTTGTCGTAGAGAACCGCACAGTTTTTACAAGAGATCTGCACAGTTTACATAGAGAACTGCACAGTTTTTCACAGAACTGCACAGCTTTTTCCCAGAACTGCGCAGTTTTTTGAAAAGATCTGAACAGTTTTCGTAGAGATATGCACAGCTTTTACAAGAGATCTGTACAGTTTACATAGAGAACTGCACAGTTTTTCACAGAACTGCGCAGTTTTTTCACAGAACTGCGCAGTTTTTTCACAGAACTGCACAGTTTTTTGAAGAGATCTGTACGGTTTTCGTAGAAAACTGCACAGTTTTTTACAAAACTGCGCAGTTTTTTGAAAATGTATGTACAGTTTTCGTAGAGGACTGCACAGTTTTTACAAGAGATCTGTACAGTTTACATACAGAACTGCACAGTTTTTTCACAGAACTGCGCAGTTTTTCGAAAAGATCTATACAGTTGTTGTAGAGAACTGCACAGTTTTGTCACAGAACTGCACAGTTTTTTCACACAACTGCACAGTTTTTTCACAGAACTGCACAGTTTTTCGAAATAATCTGTACAGTTTTCGTAGAGAACTGCATAGGTTTGTCACAGAACTGCACAGTTTTTCGAAAAGATCTACAGTTTTCACAGAACTGCGCAGTTTTTCAAAAAGATTTGTACAGTTTTCATAGAAAACTGCACAGTTTTTATACAGTACTGCGCAGTTTTTCGAAAAGATCTGTACAGTTTTTTCACACAACTGCACAGTTTTTTCACAGAACTGCACAGTTTTTTCACAGAACTGCGCAGTTTTTTCACAGAACTGCGCAGTTTTTTCCCAGAACTGCACAGTTTTTTGAAGAGATCTGTACGGTTTTCGTAGAAAACTGCACAGTTTTTTACAAAACTGCGCAGTTTTTTGAAAAGATATGTATAGTTTTCGTAGAGAACTGCACAGTTTTTACAAGAGATCTGTACAGTTTACATACAGAACTGAACAGTTTTTTCACAGAACTGCACAGTTTTTCGAAAGAATCTGTACAGTTTTCGTAGAGAACTGCACAGTTTTTTCACAGAACTGCGGAGTTTTTCGAAAATATCTGTGCAGTTTTCACAGAACAGCGCAGTTTTTCAAAATGATCTGTATAGTTTTCATAGAAAACTGCAAAGTTTTTTCACAGAACTATGCAGTTTTTGAAAAGATCTGTCCAGTTTTCGTAGAGAACTGCACAGTTTTTACAAGAGATCTGTACAGTTTACATAGAGAACTGCACAGTTTTTCACAGAACTGCACAGCTTTTTCCCAGAACTGCGCAGTTTGTTTAAAAGATCTGTACAGTTTTCATAGAAAACTGCACCGTTTTTATACGGAACTGCGCAGTTTTTGAAAATATCTGTACAGTTTTCGTAGAGAACTGCACAGTTTTTACAACAGATCTGTACAGTTTACATAGAGAATTGCACAGTTTTTACGGAACTGCGCAGTGTTTCAAAAAGATCTGTACAGTTTTCATAAAAAATGCACAGTTTTTTTACAGATCTGCGCAGTTTTTTGAAAACATCTGTACAGTTTTCGTAGAGAACTGCACAGGTTTTACAAGAGATCTGTACAGTTTACATACAGAACTGCACAGTTTTTTCACAAAACTGCGCAGTATTTCGTAGAGAACTGTACAGGTTTTACAAGAGATCTGTACAGTTTACATACAGAACTGCACAGTTTTTTCACAAAACTGCGCAGTATTTCGAAAAGATGTGTACAGTTTTCATAGAAAACTGCACAGTTTTTATACAGAACTGCACAGTTTTTATACAGAACTGCGCAGTTTTTTGAAAATATCTGTACAGTTTTCGTAGAGAACTGCACAGTTTTTACAACAGATCTGTACAGTTTACATACAGAACTGCACAGTTTTTTCACAAAACTGCGCAGTATTTCGAAAAGATGTGTACAGTTTTCATAGAAAACTGCACAGTTTTCATAGAAAACTGCACAGTTTTTATACAGAACTGCACAGTTTATATACAGAACTGCGCAGTTTTTTGAAAATATTTGTACAGTTTTTGTAGAGAACTGCACAGTTTTTACAACAGATTTGTACAGTTTACATAGAGAATTGCAGAGTTGTTTCAGCTGAGGTGTGACAGCTAGCATTGTCGTGATGTAATATGATTCTGCGTTGTCGATTGTCCTTTCTTATTTCTTCAAAGACTTCTGGTAAACAAATGGTCGTATACCATTCAGAATTAACCGTTTTACGATTCTCTAATGGCACTGTAGCCACATGTCCATTAATTCCAAAAAAACAGGCGACCATTTGCTTCAAAGTACTTTTTGCGCGAGTAACTTTTGTTGGTTTCGGCTCATCTTGGAACACCCACACCGTTGACTGTTGTTTAGTTTCGGGGTCATATGCATAGATCCAAGATTCATCACCTGTGTAGATATTATAAACGGCTTTTGACGTACCACGGTTGTATTTTTTTATCATTTTTTTGCACCAATCGACACGAGCCCGTTTTGATCGATTGTCAAGTTGTGCGGAATCCAACGCGAACATATTTTTTTTACAGCCAAATGTTCGTGTAATATCTTATGTTTGCTCGTCATACTTATGCCTAAGGACGCCTCTATCTCGCGATATGTAACATGACGATCACGCATTACTAGTTCCCGCACAGCATCTATATTTTGTGACAACAGCTGTTTTTAGGCGACCTTCTTTATTTTCATCCGTGAGTATAGACCGCCCACGATTAAACTCACTGTACCAGTGATAAACAGTGGTTTTTGATGGTGCTTCATCTCCAAAAGTTGCGGTGAGTTGAATAAAGCACTGTTGTTGATTTAGCCCACGCCGAAAATCGTAGTAAATCATTGCACGAAAATGTTCACGCGTTAAATCCATGGCAAATGAAGACACGCAATTTTCAAAATGACGCCACAATGTAAAAATAATTGACAGTCACATGAAACAAAATGTATTCTTCAACCAAAGAGTTCTATTTTCAAATGTTGTAATTACTTTTTGAATATTGTTCTTGTAAGTGGCCAGTTCCGGATACATAAATAGCAGCCTAGTACAGAATTGAAATAAAAAACTTACGGTACAGATGCAGATTTTCGTAATCTCTTTAATTTTCGGTCATTACTCATACAAAATATATCATGAATAGGGCCCGGAAAAATATGTACTAAAAATCCAAAATATGTACATAAAATATGGACTAAAAAATCGAAAATATGTAAAAATATGGAGTATTAAATAGAAATATGGAAAAAATATGGAGTATAAAATTCCAAAAATTAAATGTTGTTTTAGTGTTATAGGTAAGAAAAGAGTCACTCGTGACAGTTAACAAAGAGATAGAGGCCAGAAATATGCTATGCTGGCTTTGCCTTTGCATATTTGGTTGGCCAGAAATATGCTATACTGGCTTTGCCTATGCATAAATGGTTTGGGAATAAACATATGTGACAGTATTAACTGTACAACTTGCATGACATGCTGATCATAATATTGTAACCATGACAGCACGTAACGCACGTCATGCTGCATGATTTGACGTGGGAGAGCCGTGCTTCGCACGAATGGGCCGGCTCGACCGGAGAAATACCACGGGCTCACAGAAAACCGGCGTGAAATAGCGCTTGCGCTGTGCTTCGCCGAGTTATTGAGTTTACTGAAGGCCCAATCCCCTACCATTTTCCTTTCCCTGCCCTTCCCTCTTAAAAGGCCGGCAACGCACCTGCAGCTCTTCTGATGCTGCGAGTATCCGTGGGCGACGGAAGTTGCTTTCCATCAGGTGACCCGTTTGCTCGTTTGCCCCCTTATTTCATTAAAAAAAATGATCGTCTTGGGTTCGCTTAATATTGGCTAAATGATCCCTGCACGTCACAACTCACAATTCACGATATTTTTTTACTTCAGTTTTTGTTTAGCCATGTCAGTAACATGACCTTCAGCATAGCTGAAACTTTATTTTCTATTTCTTCAATAATCTTCTTTGAAAACAGAATACCGAAAAAATATAATAAATAATAATATAAAACGCGAGAGGAACGAAATACGCAGCCGCATGGTGGCGGGAACGTATTATTTTTTGTATTTTAGTGAAAACATGGACGATTGTGACATTTTCTTGTAAAATATGGACTTATCTTTGTAAAACCCTAAAATATGGAAAAATATGGAAAATAAAACTTGGGATTTCACAGTCTAAATATGATAATTCGTGTAAAAACACATTCCCTAATCATGACTATTAAAGTGTATGCTACATAAACGAGTAATCTGGCTCGGCATCCAATTCAGTTCGTTTCTTACTAAACGAAGTACGAACGGCATGATTATAAAAATAAGATACTCCATACTGATGTCAGTCACACCCCCGGTTATGAATTATGATTAAATTGTTACATCTTGCATAACACTGTCCATGGCGACTTTGTAAAAATTTTGTAAATATATTATTTTTTGATTATTGCATTTTTACAATAACATGTAAACTTAGTAAGATAAACACAAAGAGACCAGCTTAATTTTACGCAAATACCCTGGCATCCAACTTGAATAAACCATCTTTTTGGGCATGTTTTTGGGTCGGAAAAAATACAAGAACTTTACCTAAGCATAATTTTAAAAAAATCACTTACTGATGAAACTTGAAAGGTTATTCCTGTATTAAAAGTCGTATCTGTATGACTTCTACACCATTTCACAGGGCATTTTAACAACGAAAATTTTGTAAAAAGCTACGTAAAAAGTAAATAAACCAAAAGTAAATAAATTGTAAAATGAGTGTGACAATAATTATCATGTCAACCTGGTTGAACGTCACTCAACCTATTAAACTATTAAAAAAAAATAAAAAAACCGTTGACCCAAACTTCTCGGGACTCAAAGTATCTCCATATCAAATTTTAGCAAAATCGGTTCAGCGGATTGAGCGTGAAGAAGGTAACAGACAGACAGACACACAGATAGATAGATAGAAGACACCCTCACATTTTTTGCACTCTATTCGATTTACCCAATTCTAGACTTTTCTGTCGACCATACCTGTACTTCCCGGGAACCGCGGGGAATACCCGCTATCAGATTCATGTACTCGTACAATGCGTGTTCGAGATGTCGCCTCGCTTCTGTTCTGTTCTGTATTGTGTCGGAATCGAATAGACTATACAGTATACACTTTGTTTGCACGTGGAACAAGTTATTGTGTTACATGTGTGTATTGTACTGTTACAGATCTATAGTAACGCCACTATACGGAGTTTAACAAAACAAAGTGATAATACTTGAGGGTGTGCATATTGTGTCTATTAAAAATAGAATTTACTGTGAAAGTAGCAGCTCTGAATTGTTACTTTTTTAACTTTTGTATGGGCAAATGTACTATGTCGCTTAAGCGTTTTCTTATACAAATCACAAAAAATGATTAGATACAAGAGACACATTCACACCACGAAATATTATCATATTTTATCAATTATCACCACTTTTAGTTACACTCTGTATGTATATAATATGTGGTGTTGCTTTATTTGTTTGGAACCTAACACAATCGAGATTGTTATCTGCTGTACATATTATTATTAGGAAAAACGTTTCGGCTAAGTCACCTGAAACCAAAGCGATTTTTTTGTAGACTGTCAATATATTTTTTTAAATTTCACAAAGACTTCAAAATATAATAATTTATTAATTAACATTATTAGTATTTTTTTATTCACACTGACATTATAAAAGAAAAGTAACTCATCAGAAGTCAGAATGTATATCTGTCCTACAATAAAACAACCCCATCATACCGTACAAACAATGAATTTGCAAAATTTACCAATTCGAGTCGTTCAGACCCCACAGAGGCGCGGCTGTGGGGGGTTATGAATAAATTCCATATCAATGTCTGCCTGCTGTAAATATATGGTATTAGACATGCAAAACAAGTCTACGACAATTGGGACTTTCTGGGTATAAAATTGGTGATATTTTTCGATACGCAAACACAGCAATAATTTTACTAAACTCGGAGCAAGTTCTTTTTTAAAACTGTTTTATATGTATTAATTGTGAAATCAGCTAGAATCTAGGTAGTAGTTTTCTTTGAACATCCAAAAACCCATGCATACTTATAGATATAGGTACCTACTTTCAGCCGTTAACGAAAATCATAATGTAGAATTATACAATGTTTCTTTCGTTTAAGACATTAAATACTTAAAATCATGTACTTATTGTTGTTGTATAAAGTTACATAAAAAGTATATTGTGTCCTTGAGTCCGTCCGTCCACAAAAAATATAACCTTATAACCTAAAGCTTAACCCAGTTTCAATACACGGGGGCGTTGTAACGTCCACTCTTCAGGGAAACTCTACGAAAACCCTATTAAGTTCTAAATAGAACGAGACAAGCTATAAATTGACGCGAATAAACGTTAAACAAGAGCGCGGGGCTCGTTCCTGTGACTTATGCGCAATTGCGTTCCACACGCTTCACACCCCACGTGTCCCGACGTGTCCCGACGTGCGGAAATTACTTTTGTATGTAATGTCTTACTCTGAATGTGCTTAAAAAGGAAGATACCGAAATAGTATAAAAAAACATATAAATTGAGGAATTTGAAATACTTACTGTTATTAAGAACACACACGATTATTAATTGTTTTCAATGTTCCTGGGTCTTGGATATGTATTAAATATATCATGTATGGTATAATAAAAATCTTAAATACATGTTTAATATAAAAGTATTAAATATATTTCCGTTGTCTAGTACTCGTAACACAAGTACCGGTACTCAGCACGGGGCCAGACTGACGTGAAGTGAAGCGTCCATAGATTATGCCAGCATTGAAACAAAAGAATCTTACTAGGTTAATAATATAATAACAAAACGTTCGTGGTGAGTTATGGTAGAGGTCGGTTGTTGAGAGATTATAATATAGGTAAGTAGTGGGACTAGTAGTGGTAGTGTACCCCTACCTGATCGTTTTATGAATTAGTGAAGATCACCAAATTTTTTCTTGAATGTTAGTGGGATCAAGCATATTTCTACACCGTATATGACAAAAAAACTTCGCCTGATTAGGTAGATTAGGTGATTTTATATTTGAACAAAAGCTTTAAGTTTCAATCACAAAACTTTAGTAATTTCCCCATATAAGCTGTTTTATGAGCAATCAAAACTCAATATTTAAAATCTATAGACCGGTGACAAAAACGTATTACACACATAAATTGACAAAATCACTCGTCCTTTTGTTTTTGATCACTGGTAAAGTTAAAAAATATTTTTCTACCACACAAAACCGCGTTTTAAGTTTATTGTGCGAGTGGTTGCGTTGTCGACGGCGAGAGCTCAAAAATATTGTACAGGCTGATACTGTGGTCGTTGTAATGAGCTGTACACGACACAACCGCAGTAAGCCAAAGGAATTTCCACCTTATTACCGTTGAAATAACGTTCAAAATCTGGATAGAGTTGGCGGCATTTTCATATTCTGGTATTAAAATAAAGCGACGCGATTGCAGAGAATTGTTAAAGTAAGTCTTTGTGTCTGTTGGCTACAGGCAATTACAACGATGAACGAGCGTTTGTTTTGTACTAGTTTTGTCGGCGGATTTGCCTGCTGTTTTCGTAAAATGGATTAACTTTTTACTAGCTGATTTAATGATCTTATTTTATAATCCATGAACGTAGAAAAAAAGGCCGACGGAGTCTTATTATACACAGCATTGTGTCTTCAGAATCGGCCAGCTGACTGCATGTACACGGTCCGCACACACACATTCTTACGCTAGTCCGGCCATTTGACAGGCGTAAGAACGTGTGCGTGGCTGACTTTGAAAACACAGTGCTGTGTGTACGATCCATATCGTACATCAAGCAATTTAGGGTTTTTAGAGTCAGCGTTTTGGACGCGCTCGCGTAATTATTTAATTATTGTATAAAATTCAGTTCACATCGATCAATCAAGGCGATCGCGCGTGATCGCACACCCGGATCATTTGATCATCAAATGTATCAATAAATCAAGTAACGGTTTATCAAGTTACTCGTTTTATTTATCAAGTAAAAGGCGTCTTCAATCAAGGACGCTACACTGTGTTTAATAAGACTCCGTCCGCCTTTTTTCTACGTTCATGATATAATTTCGACACTGTCGTCAAACAAAGACGGTTGTGATGATCCGACGAAATCGTTTTTGTTTTAAAATAGGCTTCAGTAGATGATAATCTATCCGTACATCCAAGAAAAAGTAGAATTTTCCTAATACTTTTCGAGATATGGAAATGAACAAGGACGGTTTTGTAAATTGTATCAAAGAACATGTCCGTAAGGTCCAAAACCGCGTTGTCTGACGGAAGCGAGCGCCGCCCGCGCCGGTCATATCGTCATTTGCGGCTGTGTCTGCCGGCATAATGGTCACATTGCGACCACCTACGCTTTGTGGGATTTTCATGTTTAGTATAAACTATTTTTAAGAAAAATATAAATTATGTGAAAAGAAAATAATTCCGTAGAAAAATGTCGGATCCGCACGTACGTCGCAGTGTATTATGCAGAACCGATATTGTTCTACGGAAATAAAATATATTTAATTTTATTGGTAAAGTATTATTTCCATACTTTGCCTTGTTACCACATGTTTTTATATACTTAAATTGTTAATTTCCTAATTTTGATTTTGTGATGTCGTGCTATTAAATGCTGCGTTGTTCTTCCAAAATGTATAAGTCGCTTGTAGACTAACAAGATTGTACTCCGGAGTATGATAACAATTTTTGTGCAGCATATTAAGAACCGACGATGTTTTTCGACATAATTCCACATACGACTTTGTTCGGCTACTTAAAATGCCAATAAAACATATTATTTTATTTAAAATGACACTAATTTATGATTTGTTTTATTGTATTCATATTTTATCTTTAATATTTTCGTGATTATTTAGGTACTTCTGATGAAAAATCTGAGTTCTTATTGCCCCAGGAGCCGAAGAATTAATATTCAGGGAACTACACGATGTAGCGGAATATGTTATTAGTTCGCCATAAATTTTCTTGAAAATGTTAATATCAGCTTTGAAGCCTCCCCACCTGTCATTGTTGAGGAATTTGAAGACAATATTATTGTTGGTACGGTCCAATAACCAATGAGAATTCCTACATCTATGCCTTCCCCTACTAATTATCACAGTAATTGTGATGATGTCTTTTGTGGTGCACATGACAGATGTGTAGAAGCATCACCAAAAACAATTCAAACTTTTAGCAAAGCTTTTAGCCACTTGTACAATCAGTGAATATTGTTAAAACTATAACAAAAATAGTAGGAATTGTGTTATTACTCATTACTAAAATTAAAATATTATCAGTTATCACAGACTTAGGAAATCAAATTCAAAATAATAACTATAATAACGCTTAGTTAGAATTAAGTTAAGAAAAACAAAAAAGTATACTCTAACATAAAAATTAAATAAATGGCAAAATCTAATTTTTTTTTATGCAATAAGGGGGCAAACGAGCAAACGGGTTACCTGATGGAAAGCAACTTCCGTCGCCCATGGACACTCGCAGCATCAGAAGAGCTGCAGGTGCGTTGCCGGCCTTTTAAGGGGTAATAGGGGAGGGTGGGGACGGAAATAGGGAAGAGTAGGGAAGGGAAAAGGATAGGAGATTGGGCCTCCGGTAAACTCACTCACTCGGCGAAACACAGCGCAAGCGCTGTTTCACGCCGGTTTTCTGTGTGGACGTGGTATTTCTCCGGTCGAGCCGGCCATTCGTGCCGAAGCATGGTCTTATAAAAATTTAGTAACAATAAATTCATTATTTCATATGATTCAATCTCAGTTTCGGTACAGCTACTTTTGTTTCTATAAATGTGGCAATTTTCGCAGGAATCCCTTTTTGGGATGTGAAATCCAATATTAAAGTGTTTTAATTAGTTAACATAATCAGGCGTTACTTTGTGGAAATCCATGGCTTAAGTTTGTTATTATTCTTAGCAATATTCCGCGAAATAAACTTCAACCTTTACCACTTGTCAAGTCGCAAGTCAATGGCGGACGTTGTTCGTAGAGTCCACATCCTGAGGATACTCCGGTGTTGGGGCGAAACGCGCGTCGAGGTTTTCAACCTGCATGGTGGTGAGGGGCCTTGCACGGATTTGCCAACATTATTGCTTGTGTGGTGGTGGTATTTGCAGGTTCTTGCATGCGAGTGTACGCATAGGCAGTGTGGGAGAGGAGGGAGGTGCTGTACGCATGCCTATGCGTACACTCACTCATTTACTTAAAGTTTGAGGTTTATTTCGCGGAATATTGCTAAGAATAATAACAAACTTAAGCCATGGATTTCCGCAAAGTAACGCCTGATTCTATTAACTAATTAAAACACTTTTATATTGGATTTCACATCCCAAAAAAGAATTCCTGCGATATTTGCCACGATTATAGAAACAAAAGTAGCTGTACCTAAACTGAGATTGAATCATATGAAATAATGAATTTATTATTACTAAATTTTTACTAAGATTTTGCCATTTATTAATTCTTTTATGTTAGAGCATACTTTTTTGTTTTTCCTATCCTAAGCGTTATTATAATTATTGTCTTTTGATTTGATTGCCTAAGTATGTGATAACTGATAATATTTTAAGCTTAGTAATGAGTAATAACACAATTCCTACTATTTTTGTTATAGTTTTAAGAATATTCACTGATTTTACAAGTGGCTAAAAGCTTTGCGAAAAGTGTGTTTTTTTTTGTTTTTTTTTTAATGTAAAATAAATATTGTTTTATTTTTATATTTTAATTTCGGAGGGCTCGAATTTCAGCGATTCAGTTTAATTGTAATATTCTTATGGCCTGTTTTTGAGATTTATAATTATTTTTGCTAACTCTTATTATTCCTGTATATGACTTTGTTAAGACATATTATTTATTATTAAGATACCTTGGATAAGACTGATCGATGCCATAATATTATTATAATTACCATTAAAATAACTGTTAAAATTTTTCATTAATTTTGTTATAGGTTTTTGTGAATTTGGTAGACTTAATAAAAAAATATCTTTTGATAATATTACGCTGTTTTAGTTTTGCGTAAACTATATTTACGATACTCATCACATATAATCTTCTTATAACATACGACATAACATTAATTTTAAATTCCGTAGAGCAATGTAGCATGTTCACATTCGTCTTAGTAGTTTCCGTAGAATAACGCCTCAAAGTTACATCAAACCAAACAACGCACGCAACGCAGCGCAGTACAATGTCGCATGTTTACATAAAACAGCTTTTTTTAAAGATTAATTAATAAAACATAAAAATTTTAATGCATATACAATGATTTTAATACATCAAAAAGCTTAAAATTTAGTTTGTTATTATTTTTAGCAATATTCCGCGAAATATAATATAATTTATTTCGCGGAATATTCCTAAAAGTAATAACAAACTAAATTTTAAGCTATGGATTTCCGCAAAGTAACGCCTCATTCCATTAACTACAAAAAGCTATTATGCAATAAAATTTTATTTTAATTGATAAGTAAAAAGTTATATTGAAAAATCTGAATCACAAACTTTAAACAGCTCTCCTGTAAAGTTGATATTTTGCAGATCCGTCTTTGTTCGACGACAGTGTCGATTTTATTAGCCAAATTAGTTTCAATATTATACGAATTCAATTACACAGCGAGTTATGAATTGTGATGTTGATAATGGTTTAGCCTACATTATTAAATACACAAATATCATTAAAAGCAACAGTAACACACACTCAATAAACCGGGAAGCAGCTACATAAAACAAGAATATTTTGTATAATTTGTTACCAATAACCTCCATCCCAATACAGACGCCGGCCGGTGTTTTCGACTTATTTTCACGTTTTCCCTGAAACCATTTTCCTATTAGGTACGTTATTAATTTACGCTTGTTACATAATTTTTTACATGAAATCTTCATAAGCATTAATTAAATGTTCCCATCTTTTTCGAGCTCATTTTAGATTTATTTTACACGTAGATTTCTAAGAATAATTCAATTAGGTAATTTTTTGTACAGTAATTACTCAGGTGACGTAAATACGTTCTGTTTGGTTTTTATTTATTGTTCGTTAATATTTTTGCCATAAAACAGAAAATACACCTGGTTTTGTTTGGTCAATTTCGTACTGCAGCTCTACGCCGTAGCTCGTAGCAGCTCTACGGCGTAGCTCGTAATAGCTCTACGGCGCGGCTTAGCTGATAGCAGCGACGGTAGGCCGAAGCCACATCTTTCCATTGCGTGATGGGAAATGATTGGGAATTTATCTTTTTGGGAATTTTCCTAAATAGTTAGGATGAGGAAATGCTCAGGCGTATGCGCACTTAAAGGCATTTTGGCCATCTTCAATACGTGGTTAGACATGGCGTTTGATGGACTGAAGTTGCAGTGGCATGGCAAATGACCCATGTTACATGTTTAAACATATATGTACAATATACAGAAACAGGCAGCGGGAAACGACTTTATTTTATACCGTGTATTGCGTTCAATCAAAGATATTAATGTGAACAATCACAACAGAACATCGGCATCAATAACAACAGCCGCGTGTGAGTGACGGCTCATACAGCCGCTAGCTCATTAAACATTATCATACACATACATCCACATCACATATGACACACGTCATACTCTGCCATACACATTACTCTCATTTCGTTCACGCGATTGACGAGTAATGTGCCGGCCTCGCTGTCATGTGACAGACAGATAAATATTATGGAAGCGTAGTAAGCGTAACGATACAGGCGGCACTTTACGCAAATCCATAGATTTTTTTTGTATAAGTATTATTATTTTTAATAATAGTCCGCGAAATAATATTATTATTTTTAGTAATATTTTGCGGAATATTGATAAAAATAATAGTAGGTATACTATGGAAGAGTAACTGAGTCAAAATATGGTTCTACTAAATACTTTGTAATAAGCAATTTAATGAAAACTTTAATACCTACTGCTACTGTTTAGTGTTTACGTACTTTCGTTCTTTCAATTGGTTATCAAAAGCTATGTCTACACTGTGCACTTTTATCTTCAATTTTTGTCATCTTCTTTCATTCAACTTTCGTATTGGCGCATTCAATAATTCAATGCGTCAACAAACGCAACGCAAAGAACAAAGTGAAAGTTTTAGATATGGTCAGAGGGCATGCGTCGCGGGCATGCCTCACGTGCGCTGTTGACTGCGCTATGATGCATAACCTTAATGAACAAAAAGGGCACACTGTGGACTTAGCTAAACTCGGGTCGGTTATGCAATTTTCGTTGCAATAGCGACCTACGAGTGTATTAATTTAAATGAAGCCTTATTTTAAGCTATCAAATGTATTATAATTTAGAGTCACTGTTCCATACTGTATTGTGTTTCGATCGTTTGAACAAAATACCAAAATAATATATATTAAAAGCTTACTCAATAAGCTTAATAAATCAGACATCAATTAATGGGAGTTAATTATCTAAAGGGTTTGCTAAATATAAACAAAATACAAATCCCGTGTTTTCTCGGCTACGGAATTCTTTTTTCCGGAATGGCACTAGAAAAGTTATCAAAAGTGTTTAAAGAAAACTACGTAACGTATACAATTAAAATTTAAAATTAATAATTAACTTTGTAAGTTAAAGACAGCTTAGTAATTAATTGGTTATAGCATCACTAGCTGGCCAGGCAAATGTTGTTTTGCCATTTAAATTATTTCTAAAATCAATATAAAAAGTAGATAAAAGCCTATTCTCAGGCTTAACGAATATACAATATATATTAAAATCGGTTGAGGCATTTAGGAGGAGCTCGCGCACAAACACGAGAATTTTATATTATAGGGGCCTAACCTTTACAGCTTAGCCCCCCCGAAAAATTTGTCTAGATACGCCAATGCCGGGATTCTCTGCCCGGGGAGTCCCAGCTCCGGGATTTCCCGGTCCCAGGATTTCCCCGGTCCCGCGATTCCCGTGGTCCAGTCACCGGAAAGAGTTCGGGATTATCGCATTAACGCTGTTTGTACTCCCCCGTTCATTT
Organism: Polyommatus icarus; assembly: GCA_937595015.1. Taxonomy (NCBI): domain Eukaryota; kingdom Metazoa; phylum Arthropoda; class Insecta; order Lepidoptera; family Lycaenidae; genus Polyommatus; species Polyommatus icarus. The sequence continues at coordinate 23,511,830 of OW569326.1, forward strand.
TAATTAATCTTATTTGCTTTGTATTTTTGGTCGGCCGCAATTTAATTATGCTTTCTATAGAAACGGGAAGTACCTAATAATTATTATATTTGGTAAAGTAGAAAGAAAATAAAAGATAATTCCGAGGTCGTTTATTCCTATTAAAGTGTTATTTTGTATTTTTTAGAAGTAGTTTATATCAAAAAATCCTCAATATGAATAACTTTTTTTGTTTTTAAAATTGTATTAATTATTTTAGAAAGTTTGAGCTATACAATACTTGTGTTAGAATATAATATTATGTGTGTGTCTGTATGTGTATGCATGTCTCTACCGCACGTCGCAGACATCTTGATAGATCTCCGTCATCCATCACAATTCACATTTCACAACAAGTTCTATACAAGTTAGACGTTATGTATCATCACTCATCCCATATCATACCATGATGCATTATGCAATATCCTTCATACATGTTTTGACCAACAGACTTTTTCTTTGCTACAGGGTATAAGAATAAGACGTTGTTGATCCCGGTCGGACTGATCGCCGGCTGACCTGACCGTCTCGTTTTATGCACGTTCGTTCTCACAATCAGTTCTACCGGATTCGATCGACCACCGTATGGGGACCTTCTCATTCCATAACCTCTTATTAGTTTTTAGGCCGTGTTCAAACCCAACTGACTGTTAGCCACCGAATGTGAGCAGGCTCACTGTGACCCCAGTGTGAACGTGATTTAATAAACAGTATCGAATGTCCGCACCTAGCGTAATAACGTATTGTTGGTTAGGTGTGAACGAATAAGTGAATATGTATGGAAATACAATAAACTGCGTAACGCTCGCTCACATTTGGTGACTGACAGTCAGTTTGGTTTGAACACGGCCTTAACTACAAAATTATTTCACACCATGTTCACGCCACATTATGCCCCGCATGCGTATCTTGACGTTTGACCCCCAACTTTTTAGCACACATGGGATCAATTGATACTTTTGAAGTTTTCTTTCTAATGGTGAAAACAAGCGGTCCGTAAAAAATTTACACAGTCGGAATTTTTGTTATTTCAAATGTCTAAAATAACTGTGGTAATATTCGGGTTTTCTAAAATAAAAATGGCTTCTACCGGTGGTCTCGTTAACAACAGGCGAAGGTCAGCACTCGAGAGGCACTCTTCAGTCTAGACCCATCTAGACAACGAGATGAGCTATTTGTGTGCTACAACTGTGAGAGTGGTTTTTAAAAGAGGGTCATTGGTGTATCGGTCTTAATACTATAGCCGTATTTAATAATTGACTGCCGCTTTCAGAGTGGAACATTAATAATTGCGACATAATGCTACATACATTATCTGTCAAATTCTTCATTAAATTGAAGGTTAATCATAATTAAATGAGTACAGCGGTTAATCATTAAACTTCTCTGAGGCGCCCGTAAATCCCACTGAATTTTGCGACATTATTGCTTTATTCTTTGTTCGATCCTACTAAAGAGCAGATCGGTATAAATATCGGATAAATTAGTATCGTAATCTCTTATTATGTCTGAATGAAAGATATTTTTATTTTTATTTATTTATTTTAAAAACTAAACACACCGGCAAAATTAGAGGAACATAACAAAATTTTTTTTTTTTTGAAAATTATTCGCTGTTTTTTATATATTTATCTATTTATTCAATAATTGACGCTTAAAAAATAAAACTTATATAAATTTAGGGCATAAAAACGTGTAAAATAGAAAAAATCTGCAAAAATCAAAAATTAAGAAAAATCTTTGAAATTTCAGTAGTAAGTTTTTAAGTTAAATTATTCATTTTTACTTAAGAATTGCCATGTTTAAAGCGTGTAATGCCTTCTATGGATCTCAAGAGTCTGGATACGCCATTCCATGCTTGCATTTTGATTGTCGATCATTTCCTGTGGGATATTCTTCTACTCCTCCAGTAGCGCCAACTCGAGCTTCTGAACACATCTTGGAGCTGGAGTTTTAACTCGCACCGTTCACCCATTGATGTGCCACACGTCCTCAATCGGATCCACATCCGTAGACCGTGCTGACCTCTCCACCTGGGCTACGCCAGCATCATTTAGGTAATAATACCCGATTTTTTTACTCTATGGACGCGCATAAAATTGAAGTTACTGCCTAAAACTGTGTAAAAGGCACAATATGCAGTTACTAAAACACAAAGGCATAATTGCAATAAAAATCTGTTAGCTTCCCAGTTGTGTTCAATATTTTATTTCTTAAATGAGCTTAGAAACTATAAAAAAGGATTTCACACAGTCCGACCCACTTGAATTCAAGTTGTGGCACTTTTTACCTATGTTCCGCTAATTTTGCCGGTGTAGTATACAGAAAATACAAATATGAACTTAATCTAATACAGTGTAACATAAACCATTACAGGTTTTTCCGCACACCGCCATTCGTCTTCGACAGCTCTTTTTTAAACAATATTACTATTTAACGTAGTGTTTAATCTAATTGGACAATTAAATACTATATATATAATATGTACTTATTAAATAATTATAATATATATGTGGGGGTTTGGCTAGTGAAACCAATATGTTCCCGAGCATAAGATTTATTGATTATTCCACATAAGATTGATAATATATGCTTGCTATAAAGGTGCTGGGGAGCACGCGCGGTGCTTAGCGGTTATGAACGCGTACTAACTACAAAATGCATTGTTAAGTAAAAATGCTACGGTGTGATTTATGACACCGTACAATATATTATGGTCGCTTGTTAATCATTAGTACCCTAACCCATATTTTTTTTGTTATATTTTGAATGCAGTCTTGTTCTAAATCATCTAAAGAGCATAATTGCATTGATAACTCAATACGTCATTTTTGTGGGTTAGTACACGAATGCCTAACAGCGTCCATACAGCAAATTACAAAACTAGCTAATAAGACGTATAAATGGTAAGCCAAGACAAAACACTTCATAGGTTATGGCTCGGTTCATCCTTTTTATTTTTTATACATACATAGCAGTGCAGTGCAGTGCAGTGCAGTGCAGTGCAGTGCAGCGCAACGACGCGCTGCGATAACAAACTAGTTATGTTCGCTGAAAACACACGGTTGGTGATTCGCGAATTTATTTTTATCTTATAATATTCTTATTATTACTTATTGATTTATTTTATCTTTTTTAATATTATAATATACATAGTTATTTTTTAGATTTTAATTTATCTAATTACTTTATATTTATGATAATTTGGAGAGATAGTAGTTTTTTAATTTATACTTGATATTGTTTTCTCGTAATTCTTTTTTAAAGTTGTCATGTAGGTCGTTAATTAATTTTGGTATCTGAAAATGTAGCCTTTGCTTACCGTAAAGATTGCAATATCTCGGGACGAAGTATTTGATTTTAGACGAAATTCGAGTTTTCATATAGATATTGTTTGTCGAAATAATTTTCTTTTAATAAAATATACTTCACATTGTCGTGAATAGGCAATACGTGACTTTTAGTGAAAACATCGTTACGAGTATAGTTGTCAGTTTTGAGTTTTGCAGGCACTTTCGTTCTACGAGTAAGGATACGTAATTGTAGGCCGTATATAAGATCGAGATGCGATTTAAATGTCCTCCCATAGTTACTTAGGCCATAAGATATTGTTGCTTGACCCAGCGATTTATACAGTGTTAGGAGTGTGGAGTACGGTATCTTATTCTTTATAATTTTGTATTAAGTAAAAAAATAAATTAAAAAACTTTTTTATTCAAAATAGGTAATTAGGCTGTTGCAATTAAAGTTGTTAGTTGTTGTGTTTGTCGAGCAACACCTGTCACTGTCGGTGACGCCAGGCGTTGCTCAGATTGCTCTGTTGCCCGAAGTAGAATTCACTAAGGCCGCGTTTCCACTGACGCGGAGCGGAGCTTAGCGGTGCCGAATTGACAAATCACCATGCTCGAAATCTTCGCTCCGCTTCACTGTCATTCCGCTGGAATAGCACGATTGGTCAATTCGGGCACCGCTAAGCTCCGCTCCGCTTCAGTGGAAATACACACCCTTACACTCCAACTTGTACGAAATACGGAATTAATTTATCGAAATGTCCAACTGTCGTTTGTTGGCGATTTCATATAGCGCTTAGAACTATGCGGTTGTTGAATTAGTTTAGTAGTTCTAGCTGATCGAATCTGGTTATTTCTTACGTAGTAACTTTAGAGTTATTGTATTATGCATATTTTAGAATACTATAATTTTTTTAATGCTAAGTTATTAAACAAAATAATAACAAATGGTACAAAAAATATAGAGTCGACTGGGCTCAATTACTAGGCTGCTATTTATGTATCCGGAACTGGCCACTTACAAGAACAATATTAAAAAGTAATTACAACATTTGAAAATAGAACTCTTTGGTTGAAGAATATATTTTGTTTCATGTGACTGTCAATTATTTTTCCATTGTGGCGTCATTTTGAAAATTGCGTGTCTTCATTTGCCATGGATTTAACGCGTGAACATTTTCGTGCAATGATTTACTACTATTTTCGGCGTGGGCTAAATCATCAACAGTGCTTTATTCAACTCACCGCTACTTTTGGAGATGAAGCATCATTAAAAACCACTGTTTATCACTGGTACAGTGAGTTTAATCGTGGGTGGTCTATGCTCACGGATGAAAATAAAGAAGGTCGCCCAAAAACAGCTGTTGTCCCACAAAATATAGATGCTGTGCGGGAACTAATAATGCGCATCGCGAGTTAGAGGCGTCCTTAGGCATAAGTATGACGAGCATACATAAGATATTACACGAACATTTGGCTGTAAAAAAAAGTATGTTCGCGTTGGATTCCGCACAACTTGACAATCGATCAAAAACGGGCTCGTGTCGATTGGTGCAAAAAAAATAATAAAAAAATACAACCGTGGTACGTCAAAAGCCGTTTATAATATCTACACAACAAAAGTTACTCGTGGAAAAAGTACTTTGAAGCAAATGGTCGCCTGTTTTTTTGGAATTAATGGACATGTGGCTACAGTGCCATTAGAGAATCGTAAAACGGTTAATTCTGAATGGTATACGACCATTTGTTTACCAGAAGTCTTTGAAGAAATAAGAAAGGACAACCGACAACGCAGAATCATATTACATCACGACAATGCTAGCTGTCACACCTCAGCTGAAATAACTCAGTTTTTGGAGGGTGAAAAGATCGAATTGACTGGTCATCCGCCGTACAGCCCTGATTTGGCACCTAACGATTTCTTTTTATTTCCATACGCGAAGAACAAATTACGTGGTCAACGTTTTTCGAGCCGCGAAGAGGCTGTTGATGCGTTCAAAATGCACGTTTTGGAGATACCTCAATCAGAATGGAAAAAGTGCTATAAAAATTGGTTCCAGCGTATGCAAAAATGTGTCAATCATCGCGGCGAATATTTTGAAAAGCAATAAAACCATATTAAATGATATATGTTTGTTTCTTTTTTTAATTCCGGATACATAAATAGCAGCCCTCGTATCGTATCCTCTCATGACAAAATCGCACGGGACACTTCTGAGAAAAAATACATAGGAATACTTTAATATAATTATTGACGCTACAACTCCCAAGCGTCCACATGTGGCCGCGAGATTTACGAGAACTATAGATTTCCAAGAATTCGCGATCGAAGGATTAAAAACAAAACTCAATAATTATAATTATGTCAGGTAATTAAATATTAAACAAAGTTATCGCTGCAATGGGCGCTTCAACGCTAATACACATAATATATTGCGAGTGTTATAGCCGGTTTACATTATTCCAATCCAGATATCCAATACAGCGCCGGATTGCTACTGGAATAATGTAAACGGGAACTGGAGTGCACAGGAATTTAATGAGAGTGTTTGATTTTCTATTGAGTGTATCGTCTCAAATAGACATCGTAACACCTGACAGCTATATCGTGACATTCGTGACATTGTCACGGGGTAGGCCCTGTGCTAAAAATAGTAAAAAAAAAAACAGAGACCCGTGAACAAAATTATATTATATTAACAATAAACAATTACAAAAGATTATAATATTGCCCTTATGAAGTGAGAAGTGAGGGCGTGGGTCTTTTAGTTCAACAGGGCAAGTCTTATTACTTTTGAAACCCAGGTAGGTACTCTCCTGGCTGTAGCGCGGAGGACGAAAACGGCCTGCAGGGCGTTGAGATGGCGGCCAGGCTCCAGCAGGTCGGCTCCAACAGCAGCCACGGCAAGAAAATGGCGGCCTCGGGCTTCCACCGCGTAAGGCAGCAACGCCACAAAATGGCGGCCCGGAACCAAATGCCAAGCCGATCTTGGAACCTACGTAGACGTGCAGCCGTGGATGATCTCAATCAGAATCGGAGATTACAGACTTTACGAAATTATAATATATTTTTTTAATAAAAAATGATTGAAGGCAATGATATAATAAATAATAACTCAAATTGAAGGTATGTCTTTTTTTGAAAATCTGATGCAATAATTCTATACTTAACGATGAAATTGCAAAATCAGAAAGCTACTACAGTGAACAGTCTACAGCACAATGGTAGCAACTATGTAATGAAAATGGATGAATATGAAATCTATCTGAACTAAAATCACATAATGAAATAATATCTTTATAATCAAAGCAATCAATAGCAATACCTGTTAAAATACCACTTACCCAATCTGGGGTACAATACGGCACTAATAAATTATTAACTTATAAAATGATGATTAAATAAACTCTGACAAAAACACACAAGAAACGTTACGAAAGGAACGTTATTTAAAATAATCGGGCGCAATAACGTGCGTCTCCTTTGGCTTCAAGTCGTGTTCTCCGCAGCGAATCGTGTGTGACGATCGAGTCACAAAACGAATGATAACGTAAAACGAAGGCAGATTTGAATAATTCCGTCCGCGGGCTCAAAAATGCTGCTGTAAGGAGCGCTAAGACGGCGCTAGGCATTTTAAGTTATTAAAATTTATATAGTTTTTTAGTTATTTAAGTTTTTGAATTATTTATATTGTTTTAGTGATTTAATGTTATATTTTGTAGTTCCGTAGTTATAAAATAGGTTTAATAAGTTAATAATTTTGGTATTATTATGTAAAAAAAAATCAATTTTAAATATTTTAATTATTACATAGTTCCTAGCATTACTCATCTATCCTACTAACATTCATCTATCTTTCATAAAACGCACAATTAAGCAACAACTACAATGATAGTAATTTATAAGTAGTTGACGCATCCTAACAAAAAAACAAGTCATCAGCTATATCACAAAGCTAATGACATATGCTAAAAAACAAGATGTTATTTATGGGGTTGACGACTATTTAAATTTAGATACTTATTTAAAATTACACATTTTTAAATCCTTGATATGCCAGACACCAATATTGTTTCCAGTCATATCTTCTAGGACATATACTAAAGGAGAACGCTTTTCGATTATCCTACACTTTAAATACTTTGGCGCTAATTTTTTGCTAAAGAATTTGTCTTTATCACTTAAAATGTAAGTACGTTTAAAGACTACGTCACCAACATTATATTCAGCTGGTTTCCTACGTAAATTATAGTGTGACGTATTCTTTACATGTGCATTCCATAATGAGGCCTGCACATCATTAAACACCGACGATAAGCAACCTAGGTTCTCAGCGTAAATATCACGCGGCAAAAACAAAACTTCGTCACCTAAATCCGAATCAGTGTAGTGTGATCCGCATAAGACTAACTCCCTACCATGTACAAGAAAAGATGGTGTATAACCAGTGGCTTCATTTACGGAGTTATTCATTGCGAACTGTATCTTAGGTATATAGGTATCCCAAGTTCTATGGTCGTTATCAACAAAGGTAGAAAGACTTGTGACTATAGTTTTATTGTAACGCTCAACTAAGTTTATTTGAGGTGTATACCTAGGAGTGAAAAATACGTTGGGAATTTTATATTTTTGAAATAGTGCTTTAGTTGTAGAACTAATAAATTGACTTCCATTATCCAAGAAAATAGTCTGAGGGATGCCAAAAACTAAAAATATCGAATTTTCTAAAATATTAACCACTGCGTCAGCTGTGGCTCGACGTAGTGGAAAAATGTTACAGTACTTTGAAAAACAACAGGTAACTACGAGCATGTAACTATTTTGTTTTCGAGAAACTGGAAGTGGGCCTACAAAATCAATTGAGATCATTTGGTGAGGACGTGAGCATTGTTTAGGGCGTCCCATTTCTCCCAATGTAGTGTGATTTTGCGACTTATACGCTAAACAGACGGAACAAGAGGAAACAAATTTTACGACGCTTTGATGCATGCCAGGCCAGTAATATGACAATGCTAATCGATGGTACGTTTTAAATATTCCTAAATGACCTGCTGTCGGTGTAGAGTGGTTTTCTGCAATAATTTGGTCACGAAATTCTAAGGGAACTACTTCCTTCCAAGCGAATTCTGAAGTAAGCTGTGATTTGTTTTTCGAAAGTCGAAACAATGAGTTATTTTTAATTAGAAAATTTGGAAAATTACTAGGTGTTTTAAGACAACCGTTGTAAATATTAATATACCAATCATCCTTCGAGCTATCTACAGCGTTTGAAAGAGATATAGCTGCGACTGGGATAGCACGTGAGAGAGCGTCAGGTATTACATTGTCTACTCCTCGTCGGTGCTTAATTTCAAAATTAAATGATGATAATCTTACTCCCCAACGTGCCAATCTACCTGTAGGATTGTCCAACGAAAGGAACCACTTCAACGCGGAGTGATCAGTGTATACGGTAAATGTCTGGCCATTTTCTAAATAACACCGCCAGTGCTCGAGAGCAGCTAACACAGCGAGAGTCTCTCTTTCTGTGATGCTGTAGTTCTTCTCGGCCTTGGTGAGAGATCTACTCATATAGGCGATAGGGTGTTCTTTGCCGTCTATAGTCTGTGTAAGCATAGCACCGATGCCATAATTACTTGCATCTGTGTGGACCTCAAAAGACTTAGTGTATACCGGGCAAGAGAGAACTGGTGCGGAAACTAGGCAATCTTTTAATGCAGCAAAAGCCGCGTCAGCCTCCGGCGTCCACTGAAAAGGTGGTGCCTTCTTACTATTAGATGTAAGCTTGTTTAAAGGGTGAGCTACGGTACTAAAATTTGGAACGAAACGGCGGTACCAGGTCGCAGTACCCAGGAAACGTTTTAATTCCTTTTTGTTAGTAGGAACAGGAAAATTTAAAATTGCTTGTACCTTTTCTGGGTCCGTGCGTAAACCATGCGCGTCTACCACGTAACCTAAATATTTTAGTTCACTACGAAAGAATTTACACTTTTCAAAGTTTACTGTAAGGTTTGCCTGCTTCAATTTTTCTAAAACGCGTAATAAACGAGAAACATGTTCCTCAAACGATGAGCTAATAATAATAATATCGTCCAAAAAAGCGAAGGTTTTAAAATCATTGTCGCCAAATAAGCGATCTACCAAACGCTGTTGAGTAGCAGGAGCATTCGTGAGACCGAAAGGAGTTGTCTTAAATCTAAACGTGCCTCTGCCTGGTACGTAAAAAGCAGTTTTGTCTCTGTCTGCAGGCTCGATTGGAATTTGCCAGAATGCTTTAGAGAGATCGACGCTCGACAAATATTTAGCATCCCGAAGGCTATCTAATATTTCTGAGACGTATGGTAAATTGTACGCATCACGCTTCGTTATTGCGTTGAGCTTACGACTGTCGAGGCAAAATCTGGGCTTTCCATCCTTCTTATTAACGAGAAGAACCGGAGAAGACCACGCACTTTCACAAGGCTCAATGACATCTAGAGACAGCATTTCATCGACTTGCTCAATTAAAATACGCTGTTTTTCCGGAGACATCCTGTAATAACGCTGTTTAATCGGTTGGGCATCACCCGTATCTATTCTATGCGTAATTAAGCTAGTACGTCCTAAACCTTTTTCTTCCGAAGAGATCGTCTTAAATTGAGCAATAATATTATCAGCTATTTCTTTCTGATTATCTTTAAGATTATCATACGAATTTATAAACTCGGTACTGTTAAGTTTTAACTCAGCAATTGAAACTGGTGACAATGTAACACTATTTATATACTTGGGACAAATATTAAATGCACGCCAGAAATCTATGCCTAATATAATAGCTGTGTCCACCTCTGGAACAACATAAGCTTTAATGATATGAAATTGTCCTTCAAACGTTATGGGCAAATTCATATAGCCTATACATTTTAGGGATTGACCGCCAGCAGCTACCATAGAAACGTGGTCATTCTGTTGCAAGGTGCAATCAATTAAATTAAAGTGCGAGTTATTACCTAAAATTGTGACTGCAGCACCAGAATCAAGCAAACCACAGGCTTCAATATCATTAATTTTAAAATTTACATAGGGCCTAGAATCATTTAAGGGTTTTGAATGCAGAATTGTAGATACCTTATACGTAGAATAAAAATTTTTAATAAAAAGAAGCCAATTATCCCAATCTTTTTGATTAAAATTGCTACAATTCTGCTTTACTAGTTTTTTGGATTTTTATCTTTATTGCACACAGGACAATCTGGTGTTTTAACATCCTTCATACCGCATTTAAAACAAAATATTTTATCACGACTAGCCTGACATTGTCGAATGTGATGTGTGTTACTGCGACACCTAGGGCAAAAGGGTTGTTGTTTATTTACCTGAACTGAATGTATATAGTTTTCGTTTTGATTTTTATTTGAAGTAATATATTTATTTTTACTTTGTTGATTATAATTTAATCGTCTTGTATATTGTTCTCTATTATTGTAATTATTATTATTCTGTGTAAAAGTTTGTTTATTAAATGTGTTATTATTAAATTTATTTGTATTTTTAGTTAATTCTTTAGTATAAGCAAACTCAGGTGCAACAGTGTCAGAGCTCACCCGAGGAGGCTCTTGAAATTTCGAGAGACGAGAATGAATAATCTCATAATTACGACATAAAGAGCGTAAAGATTCTATGGTCGTGATCTGACCAGCTGATGCAGCAAGTGTACTGGCATAACATGGCCTAATGTTGTGTAATAGAATCTCGAGTTGATCCGATTCACTAGGTGGCGTGGAAAGACGAGAGAACATGCCACTCATGATCGAGAGATAAATGGTTATATTCTCACGTTCACCCTGAGTGCGAGATCGAATTTCCGAAATAAGACGATAGTCGTAATCTGACTGATCAAAGTCCTCTTTTAATTTCGCGGCGAGCTCAGGCCAAGATGATATCTTGTCCCTAATAGCACGATACCAATGAAGGGCGTCGTCTTGAAAAATTTCGGTAGCAAAAGCTAAAACTTTCGACGATAAAATATTTCGAGCAACAATAAATTCCTCAACGCGCTGAATGAAAGAACGCACACACGTTTTGCCATTAAATTTTATTTTATTTAAGTCTGAAATAGAACGATCGCAAGTTACCGAAATTAGGTTGTGCACTTCCGGAGTTTGAGCCTCACTAAAAGAACTTTCACCTGAGTAAGATGTGCTAAGTATAGGTCGCTTTGCTTGAAGAGCCGACAATTTTTGCGACAAAAATTTATAACTTTTGCAAATATCGTCATATTCTTTCTTAAAATCATCTCCACGCGTGATTCTTGCTAATCGATTATGCAGATGATTGAGCATATTTTGTGTTCTCATAATAGTAGGTTCACTGGGATCAGGTATATCAAGATTCATTTGAATTTTAGTTATAACCTCACAACAGCCTTTAAGATCCTGACGCGTATCTAACGGAGACTCTAATATGTGTTCGGACGGATATTCAGACGCTAATTTAACTATTTGCTTACGCAATTCCTCCACAGAAGAAGCAGCGGTAGCACCACGAATCTGGACCTCATATTCAAGTTCTGATTTTTGTAACGAAAGAAATTTAACCGGCAACATTTTTGATTAAATGTTGAGTATTGTACACAAGAGTGGTAAGTGGTAATTCGCTAGTAAGCAACTAATGATTTGCACACAAAACAAAAAACAAAACCAAAAAAATAAATAGCAAAAATAAAAACAAAGCAAGAGAAAAAAAAATTAAAACCGATCTCCGATCTGTTACAATATTTAGTAAAATTAACGTTTGGTTTTTTTTCTCTTGAAAACAAAAATAAAATCAGAAAAAAAACACAGCAAATAATAAAAAAAAATGCTACTAATGTGTACTACCAACCAAGCACTAACGGTTTGCCGATTACAAAAAGGAAAGAAGGTATTATAAAATTTACAATTTTAACTACCTATTGGTAATAAGTACACCTTAGTAACGGAAAAAACCAAAAAATATAATAAAATAACGTTTTACAAAAATAAGCCACAGGCATGCACAAACTACAAAAAGCTGGGAAAAAGCAATAAGACCTGTTTAAACTAACCAAGTGTGGGCGCCAGTGTCACGGGGTAGGCCCTGTGCTAAAAATAGTAAAAAAAAACAGAGACCCGTGAACAAAATTATATTATATTAACAATAAACAATTACAAAAGATTATAATATTGCCCTTATGAAGTGAGAAGTGAGGGCGTGGGTCTTTTAGTTCAACAGGGCAAGTCTTATTACTTTTGAAACCCAGGTAGGTACTCTCCTGGCTGTAGCGCGGAGGACGAAAACGGCCTGCAGGGCGTTGAGATGGCGGCCAGGCTCCAGCAGGTCGGCTCCAACAGCAGCCACGGCAAGAAAATGGCGGCCTCGGGCTTCCACCGCGTAAGGCAGCAACGCCACAAAATGGCGGCCCGGAACCAAATGCCAAGCCGATCTTGGAACCTACGTAGACGTGCAGCCGTGGATGATCTCAATCAGAATCGGAGATTACAGACTTTACGAAATTATAATATATTTTTTTAATAAAAAATGATTGAAGGCAATGATATAATAAATAATAACTCAAATTGAAGGTATGTCTTTTTTTGAAAATCTGATGCAATAATTCTATACTTAACGATGAAATTGCAAAATCAGAAAGCTACTACAGTGAACAGTCTACAGCACAATGGTAGCAACTATGTAATGAAAATGGATGAATATGAAATCTATCTGAACTAAAATCACATAATGAAATAATATCTTTATAATCAAAGCAATCAATAGCAATACCTGTTAAAATACCACTTACCCAATCTGGGGTACAATACGGCACTAATAAATTATTAACTTATAAAATGATGATTAAATAAACTCTGACAAAAACACACAAGAAACGTTACGAAAGGAACGTTATTTAAAATAATCGGGCGCAATAACGTGCGTCTCCTTTGGCTTCAAGTCGTGTTCTCCGCAGCGAATCGTGTGTGACGATCGAGTCACAAAACGAATGATAACGTAAAACGAAGGCAGATTTGAATAATTCCGTCCGCGGGCTCAAAAATGCTGCTGTAAGGAGCGCTAAGACGGCGCTAGGCATTTTAAGTTATTAAAATTTATATAGTTTTTTAGTTATTTAAGTTTTTGAATTATTTATATTGTTTTAGTGATTTAATGTTATATTTTGTAGTTCCGTAGTTATAAAATAGGTTTAATAAGTTAATAATTTTGGTATTATTTTGTAAAAAAAAATCAATTTTAAATATTTTAATTATTACAACGTTACAACATATGACAGCAGTATGACACGATCGACCCTAAGGGTCAATTCAGACCGCAACGGGACACGTTGTACTGAATTGACAAATTTCAATTACATGAGACGTCTTCCAAATCTGTCAAATCCATATAATTTATAAATGCATCTACGTGCCGCGTTGCGGTCTGAATTGACCCTTTGGTTACATGGCGGAACCTGGTGGCAAATGGAATATCAAACACCCTCATTCAGTATATTCCAGGGCATTAAAGTACCGGTTTAAATTATTCCAGTAGTATTTCAGCACTGGTCTGGAACAATGTAAACCGGCCATTATATCGCGAATGTTACCGCAGCAGTGGTTTTTATATTCACTATTCGCGCGGTCTGTACTCGTATTGCCTCATTTGTATTATCAATTATAGGATTTGTATAATGGGATTATTTACAGACTCATTTTATAGTCATCATTTATTCATATCGTATGATTTTAATATTCGTTTTGCAGTCATTTTGCATAACCAATTGGCTTAACCAAAGAGTAAATACTAATCTTGTATTTTAGTATTCCTCAGCAAAGCATTAAGTCTGTAGTCTGTACTGTAGTAGATTCGATGTTTGAGCAGTTTAGTGTCTTATATACTAGTAGTAATAGTTAATATATATATATATATATATATATATATATATATATATATATATATAATTTTTTTCTTACATTTGAATCAATTTCTCTACAAGTACATCATATTTTACTTTTACGCAAAGTATTATTTTCATGATCTTCAGTGATACAAAATATTAATTCATCGGTAGTGTAAAATATAAAGTGTAAACTTTAATCCTGGCGCGTGCTCGAACCCGGCCGGGCGCGCGGCGCTGGCGAGGTTTGTTCTGTGACTGAACCAATACTTACAGATTTAATACTGTTTGAGAAAACAACATTTCAAAGAGGGAAACTTTAAGGGTTAAATCAAACCGCAACGCGACGTAAACATGTATTTCTAAATATTTTGTACTGAATTAACAGATATTTCAATTGCGCGAGACTTATGGACGCGTCGCGTTGAGGTCTGAATTGACCCTTAAGGTGAGACCGCACTACGCGCACTCAATTTCCGTACAAATGACCTTTGTAAAACGGCCCACTGACGTTAAGGTGACGCCGCGTTACAGTAAAAGACCGTGTTGGATATGTTTTAGATTGCTTGTTTTCTATGAGAGGCCGGCCCGGCCTTTCATAGAAAACAAGCAACGGAACAGCAAAAAATGGAAAGGGCGTAAGCGACAAAATGGTTTTTGTCGTGTAATTTAATAACCATAAATACATAATATTTTCATATAAGCTATGGCAAATTTAAAGTGTATGCTTGAACCAATCTATGTACTTTTGGAAGCTTAAATCACTCGCCTCTGTTGGCAAAATTGGAACCCCTTTTTTACAGAGGTCTTTTTGATTGATTATTCTGTGTTATAAATGTTGACCAATCGTGTTATGCTGTAGGTATTTCAATGACAAAGACATGATGAATACTTGACAATGAACTTTAATTTCTTGGCTTTAGTCATTGCTGAGAAAAATCGATACCGTTACAGCCAAATTATCAAGGCTTCGCCTTAAACATCAGCTGTTGTATATTGAAACGTGAAGTGTCGCGCCGTGTCGTGTCGTGTCGTAAGTGCAGTCTCGCTTTTAGTCCTTACTGATGGCTGGTTTACACGTATTAAGTAGATAAGCAGTAACTAAATTTTAACTTAATTTGAAGTGCCTGCCTGAAATTTGTCAAGTGACAAGCCCAGCCTGCCAACTTAACAGAAAATAGTCAAAATTATAATTTCCTTGTTTAGTACTTAACTAAATTTTAACTTGCAACTTGCTACTAATTTTGTGTTTACATGCAATTAACAACTTAAAGTTAAGTTAAAATTTAGTTAACTACTTATCTACTTAATACGTATAAACCAGCCCTTAGAGACAGGCTCTCATAATTACTGGACATTCCAATTTCAAACAGCAGAGCTTCCGTTTCCGCAGCTGCGTTGACATTTAAAATGAATTTATTAAAAAATATCATAACGTGTTTTTGTAGTTCGCGGCATTTTGGATTGCGCAGTGCAGCTTGCGTCAGTACCAAATTCGCATAGTTTACCTCGGGTTTAGTATGAAAATGACACTTATATAGTTGCGATAGAGGTTATAACAGAGGCAGAAAAACTTCGAATGCATTAAAGTATTGGCGCAGAGCACAATTAAAACGGAAAGTGCGACAAATGTTTTCATATTTTTATGAAAATTTAACTCGTGCGTGATTTCGGCGAAAACAAAATGCAGCGTATTGCACAACCAGGGCGTCCACTGAAAATGTCCGCTGAAAAAGTGGATTAAATAATTGTGTGATGTGAAAATTCATTCTTATTTAAATCAGACTAAGTGGGACCATTGCGACCGATATACATATAGGTCTGTTATTATTTACTTATTTTAGTTTAGCACTTTGGAAAAGTCAAAATGTGATACACAAAGATAGCAGAACTTAAATAGATATACCCTCTGATAATATTATGTTTATTAGACAGAAAGAGTATTCAAACTTTTGTAAAGGGTAAGTTTATGGTTTACAAATGAACTGAAACTGAAAGCAGAAGCCCACTGTATGAGCCCACTAAACCCGAGGTGAACTATGGTCCAGATAGTATTACAGTTTAACATTACGATTTTAGATATGGCGCGATTCAGGATTGAACTGTTTGATTGAATATATTAAAGAGTGTTTAAATATTATAGACACTGAAAGCAGCAGTGAAATAAGAGTTTACACACTCACATACACTACTATAGAGTGCTCTACAGGTGTCGACGTGTGTTTAGTAACTTACTTATGAGCTTACGAACTCAAATGAGGGTTTCGACATTTGACGCAGAAGTTTAACGTTTATTTAGATAATTGACGGTTTTTAGTTCGTGACACGATGAATTATGTGTTATGAGTTATGACAGATCCTGTTTCACAGGAAAACTATTGACACGGAAGACATTAAGGGCCAACGAGTGAAACAACGTACTACAACCACACCACGTCCCGTCGCAACGACAAAATCCTGTCAATCAGTGATTACGTGTGAATAGTGTCGCTGCCGACATTTTGTCGGCACCACTAGGCTACTACAAAAGCTTTTTTGGAGTAGCCTTGTGGTACGCACAAAATGTCGACGTAGTTGCGTTGTCGCCAGTAGTTGCGATGTGTACGATACCTTAGTAAAACGTGGAATGAATGAAACGGAGGGGGGAAGAGCGCGCACTGTCGCTGCGTCGACATAACGTTGTGGTTGAGGGGCCTTGAGGGGCCTTGAGGGGCCATAAAAAAAAGTGGTTGCAATGTGGTCGGACACCAGTTCACTTGTGGTTGCGATGTGGTCGGACACCAGTTCACTTGTGGTTGCGATGTGGTCGGTACCACATAGGTACACGATCGACAATGCCTGCAAAATGTGGTACATATTGTGAACTGTCCTTATTCATTTACAATACGAAATATACGCCCGACCACGTGGTGTGGTTGTGGCACGTGTGTGAGTTGACATAGGTATGCCTTGTGGCAGTATGTAGGAATGTGTCGAAAAATAGTTTTTGATGGTTTTTGAAACTACGGGTCTATCAGACGGCATTCCGTGCATCGGGTCAACTCGGGTCTGCCCCTGAATGAAATATCGAAATGGCTCATATTATCCTAGTTCATTTGCAAAGAATCGAAACTAAATAAGTGGCCGCTTTCAAGCACTCAAAAGTATTTAAGTTTGGCCCATTTCAGAATAAAAGCCAAAAACCCCGCTCACCTATATTTTCGGCGTTCAATTCCGCGCCTGGCCTATTACAGTTCAATCATTAAAAACTCCACCTGGAAGTGAACAATGAGCGAATTCAATTCGTTCATCAATTTCACGCCGAGACAATTTCACCTCCGGGGAATACCCGACTAAATCACCCTTACGACTGCGGGAATAAGGTCGAAGATTATCCTCGCCGCGCCGAAACCGATTACCACCTCTATGTACCCGCATAGAAGGTCGAAGTCGGCGTGCCCGGTGTAAATTGCCGTTTTGATTGCCGCGGTTAGTTCGCTAATGGGTCCCGGTAGCGATTTTCTTTCTTTCAATAATCCGCCGAGCATAATGTGCCGTACACACTCGCAGTATACGTTTCCCGGTATAGCAACATATAATTATTATTACATAGCCTATTATAGGCTATAAGTTAATTACAGTACTACCAGGCTTGTACCACTAAATACAAAGAGTAGATAAAAACTATACAAACATAGCAAATAAACCAATTTCATACAAAGAAACACACAAACTACACTGAAATAAACACAAGTTACTATATTATTATGTTTAAATTGTAAAGTTTCCTGTAATATTACAATCGAATATAATATTTGCTATTCATATCAATAGTAATTTAAAAAAAATGGTTTTAAAAGGCGAAAACCTTGATTTATTAAGAAAAGGTACGCGTTATGCGATAGAAAGAGAGCGCACTTGTAGGTAAATTTATCCGTAGGCAATTTAGCATTGCGTGTCGGAATTTTAACTTTATAGTATCGTAGCTTGCGTCGTTATTTCTTTAAACGGGTTTCGTGAGTGAGAAATCAGTTGTTAAACTAAATTCTGAAATGAGTGATTTGTGATTCACTTTTATTTTCTGTTCGTAAGAAATATAGACAATTAATACTGGATCGCACCCGGGACGCGCTGATAAAATATTATGTTCGCGGCATTTGGTGATAAAAATATGCTGTAGTTCCTCGGGACTGAAAGTATAATATTTTTTTAACGCGGCTTAAACACAAAAAGATAATAAGCAAACATAATACTAACATTACCTCCACATTTAAATCCATAAGGACCAATTAAACTACCAAATAACAAAGTCTACCTTAACACGATTTTTAAAGTCAAAAGTCCATTGCCTAACAAACACTTAATTGTGATAAAGACATAATTACCTCCCCCCCCCCCTTTCCCCACCGCTAACGAGATAAACGAACTTTCCGCCGTATTTCCCCCCTAGAACGTGGACCACAAAATTGAGACACAAAATTACATAAACGCTGAACGCGACCCCCGCTTAATCATAACTAATTTATATTTTTGTCTCCGACTTTCGTAATATGAATTTATGAATAAACAAATATTTTGTCGTGAGATCGTGCCTCGACATTTTTGTGATTATTAAAGTTATTATTTTTGTTATTACTTATTTCATTAGTATTGAGATTATTAAACATAGGAGCTTACTAATTATAAAAATGCACTCCTTTGTTTCATATTTTCATTTCATTTTGGAAAATAGTCGAAACGTTGGGAAAAAGATATTTTATTAATAGATAGTAGGTAAGTATTACGCAAAGATCAGAGCAGAGGGTGGTGCTAGCACATACAGTAAATAGTTCGACCAAAATATCTTTAACGTTATTAGTGGCTGCCGAAAAGGAAGATCTTCCGACGTTGTATATATCTTGCCGTTCTCCGAAACTTCGATAGCGCGATGTAGGATTGTTAGGCGAATTGTGGGTACCGCCACATCTCATACAGACATATTGAACACGTCGTATCAAAATATAGCAGAAAAGTTATTATTTATGAAACATTCAACAAAACCTTTGTTTATTGTCTACGCTGGTGATGCCTCTAGCGTGAAAGCATTGC
Source organism: Polyommatus icarus (assembly GCA_937595015.1). Lineage (NCBI taxonomy): Eukaryota > Metazoa > Arthropoda > Insecta > Lepidoptera > Lycaenidae > Polyommatus > Polyommatus icarus. The sequence continues at coordinate 23,531,094 of OW569326.1, forward strand.
AATAATATATCCTATTGCTCCGCGACAATGCTTCGTAAGTGCTCGAAACTATAAAAATCGGCCAAGTGCGAGTCGGACTCGAGCAAGAAGGGTTCCGTACTGTTATAGTGCAAAAATAGGCCAAAAAATCACGTTTGTTGTATGGGAGCCCTCCTTAAATATAAATATTATTTTTAGAGATGTGCCGATCATGACTTTGGCCGACTAGCCGACTAGCCGATTAGTCGGCTGCAAAGAAGCCGACTAATCGGCCGACTAGTTGGCCAAGCCGATCATGTTTTCGGAAGTTTCCGTAACGCTGTTTTACATCTGTTTGCGGGTAAGTCGTACACGCCGCTTGCAAACGAGTCGAATGGTGTTAAGTATGTTTACTTCGCGAACGTCACTTTATTTTGTTTCTAGTATACAGTTGATGGTTTTCATTAAAAATTTCATGCACCATCGAAGAAATTGATTCCTAGGCAGATGACAGACTAACGTCATTTGGTCGGATCATGTCAATTCAATGTTAACTGTGATCAGTCGGCTGGGTTTGACGTAACGCGACCAAACTACGTAGGTCCCCCATCTGACTAGGAATCAACTTCTCTGATAGTACATGAAATCTCGATTTGATAATACATACTTAATTTGTTGTTAAAATTATATTAATTACAAAAATAATTTCTTTACTAGCAAGTAATTTCAGAAACACTTAATTTAATTTTAAAATATGTAACGTAACGCTGATTGAGTGTGATATGTACACACACATTATAAATAATAATTAGAGATGTGCCGACTAGTCGTTAAAGCCGACTATCCGGCCACTTTTGTAGTCGACGACTAGTCGGCAAAAAGCGCCGACTAATCTGCCTGTTACTTTTTTGCTATTATTTAAATTACATTGAAGAAAAACCTTGATCATTATTTATTTAAAAGTGTTCATATCACACTCAATAAGTATTACAAATTTTAAAATTAAATAAAGTGTTTCAGAAATTACTTGCTAGTAGAGAAATTATTTTTGTAAATATAATTTTAACAACAAATTAAGTATGTACAAGGTGTGAATGATAATAATTTAGGGTATGGTTTCCCTCGTGACGCTGGGGCGCTTGCCTATACAAAAGTGACAAAAAAAATTGGTCTTTCAGCGCTGCTTCTTTCACAGTGAACTATTTACAAGGAATACGTACACACCATAAAGTATTATCACTCAGTTTTGTTACACCCTATATTATTAAATCGAGATTTCATGTACATGAAATAGTTAACGAAAACGATCAACTGTATAAAACAAAATAAAGTAACGTACTCGAATTAAACACGTTTGCAGACGGCGTGTGCGACTTACCCGCGAAACAGCAGTAAAAAAGCGTTACGGAAACTTCTGAAACCATGATCGGCTTGCCGACTAGTCGGCCGATTAGTCGGCTTCTTTGCAATTAATTTGCAAAAGAAATTATTTTTGTAATTAATATAATTAAGTATGTATTATCAAATCGAGATTTCATGTACTATCAGAGAAGTTGATTCCTAGTCAGATGGGGGACCTACGTAGTTTGGTCTCGTTACGTCAAACCCAGCCGACTGATCACAGTTAACATTGAATTGACATGATCCGACCAAATGACGTTAGTCTGTCATCCGCCTAGGAATCAATTTCTTCGATGGTGCATGAAATTTTTAATGAAAACCATCAACTGTATACTAGAAACAAAATAAAGTAACGTTCGCGAAGTAAACATACTTAACACCATTCGACTCGTTTGCAGGCGGCGTGTACGACTTACCCGCAAACAGCAGTAAAAAAGCGTTACGGAAACTTCCGAAAACATGATCGGCTTGGCCACTAGTCGGCCGATTAGTCGGCTGCAAAGAAGCCGACTAGTCGGCTAGTCGGCTAGTCGGCCAAAGTCATGATCGGCACATCTCTAATAATAATCAAGGTTTTTCTTTAATGTAATTTCAATAATAGCAAAAAAGTAAAAAGCCGACTAGTCGCTGACTACAAAAGTGGCCGGATAGTCGGCTTTACCGAATCTCTTATTTTATTTTGAGTATTTCTCGTTATAGCGGCAACAGATATACACATGTGAATAGAAGTTAGCTATAGCGGTTCTTGAGATACAGCCTGGTGACGATAGACAGACAGACAGACAGACAGACAAACGGACAGACAACGAAGTCTTAGTAATTGGGTCCCACTTTTACCCTTTGAGTACGGAACCCTAAAAATTATAAAAGTTATGTACCAATATGCAAGGTGTAAATAAACTAAGTGAAAATACTTTAGTGTGTGTGGTACCCACCCTGTATCAAGTATGCTGTGAAAGTATCAGCGTTGAAAGAGCAACTTTGTTTTTAACTTTTGTATGAGACACTTCATAAATCATAACGCTCAGGCGCTTGCCCGTACAAATAACAAATATTGCTCTTTCTACGCTGATACTTTCACAGTGAACTCTATATAAGACATACAAACCCCAAAAGTGTCAACACTTAGTTATGTTACACCATGTATAAACGTACGTATAATCCTATTTACGTAAAAATCAGCAATGTTTGTTAGTTTACCAGTTGTATCACAATTCACGAATGCAAATTCCAAATGCCAAACGTTGATTTATACTTTTTTATAACGCTAACGTATAAATACAAAAAATACAAGCGTTTTTAGATAAATAGAAATCGTGTCTCTTTTTAAACTAGCTACAAATGAAAACGAAATATTGTTTTGTTATTTATTTTGTTGACTAAAAATTTTACATTGCAAATGTAGACCAAATATAGACTTGGATGATATTAATAAAGTATATGAACAAAATAGCTCAATTCATTAAATAAACTCGTGTACTCTTTATAATTTTTTTTTCTTGTTACACATTCTCATTATGATATTTTTTCATACACTATTTTTTCTCTACAAAAAGTCACATTATAGAATACGTCACATTTAAAATACAGAAAAAAACTAAACATATAAAAAGGTCCAAATCATTTTCAACATTCTTGGTTTCTTTTCGCCTACCCCTCCACGTTCAAAATGTAACGAGGGGTGGTGTCTTCTATGACATCGGTCACACTTGTTTGAAATCCGGCAATCCTTTACATAATAATTATCGTACAGACAGTTACGCAATACGCAACCTAACATTTAATATTATTTTACTTGGCAGCCCTACTAAATACGTAGTTATTTTATCTGCCTATTAATCAATTTATCTGATGGTACAAACTACGCTTTTTACGTTTTGTCCTGGTTTGTCTATAAAAAAATTGCGTGATTAAAATATTTTTAATTAAATTTTTTTTAAATAAAAAGTGTAGTTTATGCTTACGATACTGTAAACATATAAAAAAGGTCTCCATCCAATATTGTTAAAAGTTTATGCGATCCTGTTACGGTTCCCAAATATTTTTATTTAGATGTTCAAAAGTTTTGCGGCGGCCTCGATTTTTGTGGAAATCGTCAGGTACCTAAACTGCTTTGAAACTACGCGAATGTTCTAGATTTCTGGAGTATTCAGTCCTTATCAAACACAACTTTTCTGAACTATTTCGGAATAGTCGTCCTCGACGGTATTTTGTGGACTTACGGAAAATTTATATTAAGTTTAATTTGGGAATAAATTTTTTATTTCTACTTTTTCGTATAGCATGTATCATATATTGAATCATCACTAAATACTTAAATGTATAAGACTTACATTTAAAAGACCGTTATCCTAATTTGAGATTATCCAGGCTAAGGCTTCCCTCTAAAAAGAAACAGCATTTGCCAGTGCTGTCTAAGCTACAATTTGTTTGAATTAAAATGACGTGTTATTAAATCACACTAAATTATGCTTATTTATTTTCTACTTGTTACACGACCAATTTCAGAAGTAATTATATCGACAAAATGTAATCCTTTCGACTGTACAACCGAAAAATAGTTGCAGAAACACAATGTCACTTGATTTAACTTTCCAATGAATGCATTCATTTACCATACCCCAATGATTTCGAGACCAGAGATGAGCCACTAGAAACATCCATGAAATCCGTGGATACTAATGTGTGTCTATTTTTCTATCTGATAATTTAAGTCCCAGGAAAGGGCTAGGGACAGATTATATTATTATTTCGGAAACTGTTTCTTGCAAAAGGACAAGCTACGCAACTTTGTTACTTGCAAGTGCAAGAAAAGTGTATAATTATTGCTGTGGAACGGTTAAAAAAATAAAATAAAAATAAAAATTGTTTTATTTCCGAATAGATTTGCAACAAATACTTTCAGAACGTTGACGTTCTTGTGCGTACTCTATTATCCATGCATATTTTCCTCGTTATACAAAGTGTGTCACCGTTGATATCTTCTACGACAATTTTCATGCCACAAAGTTGTGGACAACATGTAGTTTTACTATAATTCTTAATTAACCTTTAAAAAGTCAAACAATTATATTATATCAATAAAATATTGCACTCGTGGCCTCGCTCGTTGGAAATGACAAGTTGTGTTGGACTACTTGGGTTGGAGACACTTTGCGGGTGGGTATAGCTTGTCCTTACGGTAAAAAACTTAGATACCTACAATACAACTATTTCATTTGTTAACGTTTGATTTCGTTTTACACAGCAAAACGACAGAATTGCGATACGTTTGGCCGTCGGACGTGATTGAGTTATATAGTTTATTTGATAGTATATTTTATACGTCGCGCTCCCGTGAATATCAGCGTTTGTTTATTACCCGACCGCTAGAGAAGGATGATGATCTTGACGGATTATACTAGATGACGCGCGCAACTCTGTTGCTCCAAAATTAGTTTATCGCGTGGTAGCCGTACATTTTTCTGGGATAAGTAGCCTATGTCCTTTCCTGCGACTCAAAGTATCTCTGTAGCAAATTTCAGCAAAATTGATTCAGCGGTTTAAGCATGAAGAGGTAACAAACAGACAGACGTACTTTCGCATTTATAATATAAGTATGGAAGTATGGATGTATGGACAATAGTTCCATTGTAATCACTACCTATCCTATAATATTACTTTTTAGTAACAAGTAATATATTATAGGGTATATAATTTCGATTGTTCAGTAATTGTGGTTGAAAGACTTATTATAACACATTTAAACCCAATTAAGGTCCAGATCAATCTACATCTTCTATAATGATGCTTCGGAAAACCAGCCCGCCGGGCGGCGAATAAAACTGGCGAAACTCGCTCGGTACCCTATAACTCCATAATTATACATTGTCTGCATGTCGCCCTTTGTCCCAACTAATTAAAATTATACAGACTAAGGGGCTGTTTCACCACTTCCTGATAAGTGACGAATAGGCTATCCACTACTTAAATTGACAGATAAAGTATGGAGAATCTGTAAAAAAGCTGTCAATAGCACATTCGGCACTTTATCAGAAAGTGGTGAAACGGGCCCTAAACTTTTCACTAACTTACCTAACTTGTTCACCACTTACTGATGACTATAATCTGATAGATAGAATATACTCTAGATATCAGATAACTAATTGTGGATAGCTTATCCGACACTTATCAGTTATCAGTAAGCAGTGAAACAGACCCTAACACTTCTTTATAAAAAACAGCCTTTACCACTGCTGTGTTAAAACACATAAAGAAGCATGTGATATAACCGCACGTTTAAACTGCAATTATTTAAAAATAATTTTATTATATCACATGCTTCTTTATTGTCTTGTTAGTATTTAAAGAGGAAACTGTATAGTGTAGTGTACCTATAGGCATTAATTTGATAGCAATACCAATATAGGCCGCGGCCGCACCGCTCGGGGGCTCGCAAGAGCTCCGGGGCGCAAGTTTTTCATCGTTTTAATTAAAATCCAATCCGGATTGGGTTCCATTCGTCTAGAAATATCCATTTTATTGCTTACGTCATCATGTTTTTATAGGACCGGCCTAGGGCGCTTGAATATTGCTTTTGGTGACGGAATTTTATGACCACTGCCAACGAAATACGATGCTAAGGAAGCGTTTCGATCATACATACTACAGTTTTATTTTAGCTCCTTATAGGCACAAAAAATAGCTATGACAATGAAATACTAATACACGTTCAGTGTAGGTTTCAGTGTGATTGGTATCTTCCTAAATTGTGTACTAGGAATCCTGGGATACTTGACAGAATGGAAAGTTTTGTTCGACGTTTGACAAGGTTTCTATCAATATTTTGATTTAACATGCGTAACATGTCGAATTATTTATGGATTATTTGCCGTTTGTGCTTAATGTATGTATGGGTGATGTAAAATAATAAAGCTGATGATAATAATTAATATTAAATTGTGAGTAATAAACGAGGATATTAACGTAACATGGTAGCCTTTTCGGGAAATATTTTTGACATAATTACCTTTCTGTAACATGCTATTTCGATGACCACTTCTTATTGAGGATATTATATAATATGAAATAAAATATCCCACGACAAATATTCGAACATTCCATGGTTGGAGATAAATATTAAGACTATGAGGAAATTTTTAATTAAAAAAATATGTTTCGAATCCCGACGACGTACTCTACGAAAAATTTAATAGGATAGTTCACAGCCCGAGTTATCGCTATAGTTTTCCGTATGTCCAATATAAAAATTGTTAAATAAAATTGACTCCAACATTCCCAAATCTCAATATTGTTTTATAATGATTAATTTCTCATCGCCCAAACTTTAAATCTTCCGTGGCCTGAAATTATTCAGATACAAACATTATCAATGGCTATAAAACCACGTCCTTTTTGATAAGATGATGATGTTGAATGTATTTATACGTTTCTTCCAAACGGCGCGCGTTGAAGCCAGACTGCGGCGGAACTTAGCCGAGCGTATTCGTTCGGTTTAGCTATTTTAATTAAATGTTCTTAGCCGAATGTGCATTCGTAACTGCGGGTATTGTACATGTGAAATGAGCTAAGTTTCTGATGTGAAACATCTGATGTGGCTTGTTAAGCGCGCCATAGACGACCTACACAGTTGCCGTACAGCAGGCATAATAAAATAAACGAGGGCAAGTAGCGCGATCTATTACAAGTACTTATCATCAAAGTCGAAGAAAGAAAAAAAGACGGGTTGCACTCCGGGAGTGCCGGCAGAAGTGAAAACTTGATTATTAACGTTGTGCACTTTTTTAACCCATTTTTTATGAAAATCGATCATTAAAAGATCGTTTTTTTTAATTAATCAAAACCCTTACAATCGATTAAATTTTTAACCCATTTTTTATGAAAATCGATTTTTATAAAATAGATTTTTTTGATTAATCGAAATCCTTACAATCAATTCGACTTCGAGTTCGAGTTCGACACAAAACACTACTCTCCAACCGTCTTACGGTTTTTCCAAGGTTTTTCGATCAGCACGAGAATCTGACGCGAGTTTCACAGTTTTTACCCATCCCACAAAAGCGCTCAACGCCGCTAAAGAAGCTTCAAAAAAATTTAAATATTGTATGTAGCTGGTGCCGGACCTACATCATTAGGTCGGGTTCAATATTAATCATGAATAGGTTGGCTTTGACATAAAGCGACTGAATTACGTAGATGTCTGCCTATTAATAAACATATTTGGTAGTACAGTTAAGCTCCGCATAGGGGAAGCCAATCTAATCTGGTGGTATTGATCGCAGACTGACTGAGCACACACGGGAATGCACTAAAAGCCCAGTCAGATCGTCCTGTGATCAGTCTAATCATATCCAATGTTACACAGATGGATCGCCCAAATTGCCTCCCCTATTGTCTTTTTTTCTTTTTTGATAAAAAATACCTATATTTTGTGAGATAATTTGAAATAGTATAAAAATAATATTATGAAGTTGACATAATGCCAACTCTGGGGAGTTGCGTGGATATTGGTCATCTTCTGGCCAGTCCCAGGGGAGAATCGGTACCTTTGATACCTCGAAAATGAAATATAGTTATTGTAATAATTCGTTCAGAATACACAGGAGGCACTATTCTAGTAGGCTGTGTTGTAAGTATTCATGTGAAACCTATACTAATGTTAGAATAATTTTAGTTCATAATTTAAAGTTTTTCTGTTTGAACGCGCTAATCTCAGGACTCAGGAGCCACTTTTTATTTTTGTGCTTTATTATTTTTCTACTATCGGGAAAGGCTTTAAAAAGGGAAACATCACGCTGCGGCCTGCGATGAATAGAAACGAAGAATCAGTGGAAAATATGGACAAGCCGGGGAAAAATATTTAAATTTTGCGGACGAAGTCGCTGGTGACGCATAAAGAATTAAAACATTATTTTCGTTGACAACCAAAGACTCAAAAGCAAGTTATACGATTAACGAATAATTATGAAACTTATTTCATTAAAAATGTGACAGAGAGTAGCGGAGCGGGCGCGGGCGCGGGAGCGGGCGCGAAACGGTAATCATCTAAGTTAAGTCCGGAGTGTCCATTACACCCGATTGTTTCACCGTGAGCGGACACAAGGGACACGCTTACCGCGATATTACATGTTTAGTTCTAATATTACTTGTAATATAGGTGTTAGATAACTTAGATTAGCAGACTTAGCATAACAGTAGAAATGGGAAAGAATCGACATACTGACAGATTTTATCGACAAAATGGCAGATTTCCAATGTCTTACTGTTTATTTGTCTATTATTCCGAAAGAAAGAAAGATACCGTTTCTATGATGACCATGCTAAGCTGCAAAAAATCTTTGTTGTAGACCGGCCGGTCATGGATGATGTCTTATGTTAGAGAGATCCGGGATATATTATATCTGCTTTACGGCTGATAGCAGTGATTTTGATGGGTTCGCTGACGCTTCTCGTCGGTCAGTCCCATCTAATCAAGCCTGATACGCATAACCTGACTCAATTCCGCTGCCGCTCGTGTCGTGTCCATGTCCCCGGCTTGTGTAATTAATATTCGCTAAGTGTCTGTCCGTCGCATCCCGCCGATTTCTTACCCGCGCTTTGTCTTTTGACTATATTCATAGAAATATTACTATATTTTCATTTATTAATAATAATTATTATTCTACTATATTTTACCAATATTATATTTCAAAAAGGTGAATTAATATCTACGTTGATAATTTCAGTAACAGCGCGTTGGCCGGTTTATTGAAACCACACGCTAAAACGCAGGACAAATTTTCTAATATTCAAGTATTTCCAACTATGACATAGTAATTACAAATACTTGAAAAATTTTCATGAAGTGACTGGTGAGAGATCAAGCGCAGTAGGTATTAAATGCCCATCCGAACTCTTGTCTGACAATGATTTTCTTCAGACTTAATCTAGAAACAACATTTTTCTGAAATCGAATCCACAACCTCCGAGACAAGAACAACGTTCTTTCCTTTTTTTCCTACGGACGCTATAATCTTAGATGTTTTTGTATTGTTTTCCCTATAATCTATATCGTATAAAAACCGTAGGTATACTAAATTCTCCCGAAGCCACGACATCCAAAAGACACACAATAAAAGGGTTTTCCAGCAGGCGAAAATATTTAAGCACCAGTTCGGAGCGCATTTTCGTCGCAATTTGACGCGCATTCAACCCGCATAAAAGCCTTAAAGTGGCGCACTCCGCCGAGATCAATTTTGTACTACTCTATACTCTACAGTCTACACGGTATCAGCGATGTACAAGAGAACGTCGTAAAGTTGCCCAAACTTTCGGAATTTAGTCATAACATTTTTTACGAACCTATACTATTCCATTGCTGGGCAAAGGCATCCCGCAAGGTCTTGCATCTGTCTCGCTCCAACGCCACCGCAGGCCAGCCTGGCTTGTTGGCATCCAGTTCACCTCGCCATCTTTTTGGAGGCCGTCCACGGCGGCGTCGTCCCTCCTCTGGTGACTGGTGACTGGTACCCACTCTGGCCGACGGTTAACATGCATGCGGCTGGTATGACCCAGTCCCACTTTAATTTTGCAGCTTTCATGTCGACGTCTGTAACACCTGTCTGCCGTAGTCATAACAATATAAAAAAATAATTAAAAAAATGTGGAGAAATAATGCGCGTGTAGGCCAAAGGAAGATCTTCCGACCGAGCGAGGTGGTATGCCCGGTCAGGCCGGAGCCCACTTGACACATTTCAGCGGTCGTATATATATCGACGCGCTCAGAAAACTTCGATAGCGCGATGCAGGAATGTTAGGCGAATTGTGGGTACCGCCACATCACTCCCTCCCGAAGACTGGACGTCGAATCTTGAAGTCTTGTCGCTTGAGTCGCCAGTGCCAGTGAGTTCCAGTGAGTCGGAACTGTTGCAGTGAGTCCCAGTGAGTCGGAACTATAAGCTGCTGCACGGGATCCAGTGAGTCGGATAAGCTGCCGTGCGGGGCGATGCTACGTGCTGACCAGGAGAGATGTGCTCTGCTTGCTGACCGGTCGGTGTAGTGAGAAAGCCCGATGATGCCGATGCGGAGTCGCCCAGGCCGCGGTACATTGCGGCTAGTGGACGATGTACCCGATGAGGCGATGCTGGCTGGCGCGGTGCGGAGGGGCGGGGAGTGATGATGATGAAGGAGGCGTGTTCTGTCGAGGGTCACCAATGTGGAATATATGCGTGTGAAGGCCAAAGGAAGATCTTCCGACCGAGCGAGGTGGTATGCCCGGTCAGGCCGATATCAATATATTTAAACAAAAAAAAATCGGCCCACAAAATATTTGAATAACACCCCTCTGTTTTCACTGGTTAGATGAACTACACTTAACAGTTAAGACCGAGCTCCCTTTTTTGCTGTGTATTCTAATAAGTATTACGATCCCGGAAGATAATTGACACAAATGAAATTAAGATTTATTTAATCAATGTCTTATTTTGACTCGATAGTTTTATTTTTCGAAATTATGAATTTTTCTGGGCATTTCAAGAAATATCTGTTACACTTTGTTCGGTCAAATATGTATCCTCTTTGTTTTTTAAGAAACATATTTAATGACATGTGAATTGTCAGTATTGTTAGTTGCAGAAAATGGTTGTAATAGCAAATGTAGGAGTCACTTAATATAATTTATAAAGCATTGCAGCCTTTCAGTAGTTTATTCATGGTCCTTCGAGCGAAGAAAATGTATACAATCAACTCAAGAAGAAGAAACTAATATGGTCCCGGACCTCTAAGAATTAAATATGGTACCGGGCCTCTGAGACTCAAACAGAAGAACATGAACCAAAAGGACCTTCGAGAAGGTAACATGTTCCTTTATCTTTATAAATCTTCGAGGACTTATGCATGGCCTCTCGAGAACTTAACATGGTTCTGTAGGGCCTTTGAGAAAATAATATGGTCCCGGACCTCTGAGTAAAGAAATTAACATGGTTCCGGTCCTCTGAGAAGTAAACATGGTCCCGGACCTCTTGAAAATGGAAGAATGGAACATGATCTTCTTCAACTCAAAAAGGGCCTTCGAGTATAATTAAACATGGTCCGTGCGAGAGAAGGTATAAAAATACAGTAAAATAATATATTGTTCGAGATACAAAGTAAAAAAAGTGAGAAGCGTAAAGGAACCTAAGCACAAAACCAAAGAAAGTGGTAAGGGAAGTAAATAGTAATAGTAACAATGATATTATATAAAAAAAAACTCAAAGCAGATATGTTACTACCGCGCGCGTTGTGAAGCCTTAAATACGGGCCAATTGGCCCGTCTTTTATTTAGTCGAGGTTTGATTTGAGAAAAAAATACCTGAAAACACGAAAGGAGATAACCAGAAAGACGTGTCAGATTGACAATAGTGTCAAGTTATAAAAAAAGTTGAAATTTCGAAACAAATATCCAGGATGATAACAGAATGAGACAGAAAGCAGAATATTGATAAAAACTATAAACAAGCGAGACGTGGAAGGGAGATACATGACGAAAATTGCAAATAAGGAAAAGAACAGAACAGAAGAAAGCAAAGCAAACACCGATTGCTAAAGTTTGCTGCCTTCCAAAGGGATAAACGTTATTTTTAGACTATTTTGCTTGTTTATATTCAATTTACTTTTACTAATTTTGTATTTTATTTTCATATTGGTTTACTTGTTAAAAATTTATCATTGTTACTTCACTTATTGCTCTCCCTTTAAGGACATTACAAGATGTCCTTGGAGGGCGGCATGTTCGGTCAAATATGTATCCTCTTTGTATTTTAAGAAACATAGTTAATGACAGGTGAATTGTCAGTATAGGTAGTTGGAGAAAATGGTTGTAATAGCAATATGTAGGATAAAATATAATTAAAAAAAAAAAGAATAAATATAATTTATAAGGCATTGCAGCCATTCAGTAGTTTATTCACACTTATTGAGTTACTATCATTCAACAACTTGTATTACTACAATTAAACACTTTATAAAAGATTAACTAAAGGAAATATTTGTACTCGTATTGTATTTAATTTTTAAGTAATCATCAAAAACATTTTTGGGACAAGCGAAATTTACTTTCGTTCTATAATGCGCCGGACCGTTGTTACGTGATATTGTTCACTATTAGCAGAGTAGACAGAATTACAGAGTACTATGCCGACTTAGAACTGATGTTGAAATTTTTAAATTTGACGTATTTTGACGAAAATCGTTGCTAGGGTTGTTAACTTGTTTCATACGAATTTAAAACTATGACATATTCGCTGGACGTGTTCCTCTTTGGTCGTATTGTTGTATGTGTTTTGGCACATGCGATTAAAATTGGCAGAATCCAATTTTGAAATCATTATTTTAAATATTTAAAAATAAATTATATCAGCCAGCGCGAGGCACATTCCGTTCATAATCCTAGTGAAATACGACGAATTTGACAGATATTGAAACCTGTCCGTTTCTTTGCAGACGAACTACTGGTAGTCATGTCTATTGTGCTATTAGCTACAGCGTAAAATACATTTCATGCGGGCACGATTCATGGAATCATTGTATCATGATTGGACGATAGCCGTGTGTGTAGGCGGGGCTAGCGTTTTGGCAGCAGGCTCTTAATACTAACTAAAGACAATGTGGAACTATGTAGGTAATGTGTGCGCATGAGACACGAAGAGCATGGCCGTTGTCTAATTATTTAGTGGAAATATACTTGAGTTTAATATTATAATGTATGATGCGAATATACCGTCGAAAAGGATTCCACTCAGGCTATGATCACGGTATAGTTTACCTGTACCGTGATCCCTGGTATTCTGTGGATCATACCGATCCTACCTTTTATCCCATACCTTATTTTGCTATACTTTGAAAAGATGTAGAAGTTTGGCAGTTTGATGTTAATGGTTTTTTATTAACAGTACTAGCTGTCCCGGCAAACGTTGTTTTGCCATTTAAAGTATTTCTACTTCATCAGTTGATACAAAATCTTACCCCCTCTTTTGTCCCCTAAGAGGGGTGGGGGGAAAATGTATATGTTACGCTCTCAAAGACCGAAATCGCTCAGTGAGCGAAAAAATAGCTCACAACGCGTTGTGGTCACAGTGAAATTCGCGTCGTGGCCCTAATGAAAACGGCCACGACGCGTTCTGGCAATCACACAAAGACCATAACGCGAAATTCGTGTCGTGGCTGATATTCTTCTCGTTTTTCTTGGTTTGTTCTTGATTGAGTAAGTCCATTAAAGAAAAAAGTTTGATACAAAATCTAACTCCCTCTTTGCTCTCCTTAGGGGGGGAGTTGATTTTTATGCACCAGATTTTGAGTTGGAAGAAGACAAATATATCTGCGAAAACCGTATGCAAATCGGATCAGTAGTTTTCGTGTTAAAGCATAAGTCTTATACAAAATCTGACCCCCTCTTTCGTCCCTTTAGAAGGGTGGGGGGAATTTTTTTATAGACCAGATGTTAAGTTGGAAGAAGGCAAATATATAATCTGCGAATACCGCATTCAAATCGGATCAGTAGTTTTCGTGTGATAGTGGAACAAACATACAGACAGACAGACAGACAGACAAAAAAACTGACCACATTTTTGGCTTCTATAGCGATGTAGTAATACCCTCCGCTTATTTTTTTTGAATATCTTTAATATACAGAATTTTCATTTCTACAGTTTTATTATAATATGTATATATGTATATATGTATAGATGTATAGATTATTATGTTAGGGACCAAAGAATGATTTCCGACAGAATACACCATCCCTAAATTCTAAGGTAAGATAAAAATAACTCTTCGAAGACTATCAATGATAAATAAACTTTATAAGGCGTATCCCGAAGTAAGTACTATGTATTACAGAATATGACTTGTAATCAGTTATTCAAAAAGAATATGAAACGTGCAAAGAAATTTCAGAAAGAATTCAAACTTCAACAGAATTCATTCATTTATATTCATTCGAAGTCGAACGACGCGACCGCGGCTTAGCGACCCAATACTTTAGTTCACACACAGAACACGTGAACACAGAAGACAAGCTTCTGTATATATTATGTTGAACACGGACTCACATTTCCACAGCTTTTTTATAGCTAGATGTTTTTAGACAAAATTAAAGCGCAAAAAGCATTATAAAATATATTTTTGGACATGCTGAAAACTGAAACATTGGACGAGATTCCTATAACAGTTATCTCGAATAATATAAATAGTTGTGCTTCTTTATCGACTCACACGCAAGTAACCACGACCAAAACTCCGTAGTTACTGTCGTTCTTACCTCTATAATGACGAAAGTCTAGCTGTCATTGACTCTCGAGTATTAGGCCTTATTAAAATATTATGTATTTTATCTTCTGTCTCAGTGTATTCTGTATAACAGTGCTAGCTGTTGTCACATGTATTGGTAAAGTTTGAGTGCGGACACCCCGTGGCGTGCACGAGATCTTTATTGTATTATCTTTTGCTAGCTACACTTAATGTCGAAACATAAAATGGTTAGCCTTTTTATGTTTCGACATTAAGTGTAGCTTGTCCACTAGCTTTCACATTAGTTTACTTTTTATAAAATACTTTGAAGCTATTTAAAAGTGTATTTTATTGTGGTTTTCATAGTCTGTTACAATCGTCCCAAATAGAAATACTTCAACAATAGACCATACCGTCTTCTACTTAAATCATTTCTATTCTCTTCATACTGAGCGCAACTGTTAGAGAGATTTCCGAAAATAACCTTAAAGAGAAGGGATTGTAACTAGCGGGCCGATTCTGTATCGTACATTTGTGAGTTAATCACTGAGTTAGTAACGAAACGGAGGAGTGAGCAACCGAAAGTCTCACTTTTGTATGCAAGTGAATACAAAAAGTGGCACTTTCCGTTACTCACTCCTCGGTTTCGTTACTAACTCAGTTATTAACTCACAAATGTACGATACAGAATCGGCCCGCTGATTTCGTTTCAAAAACAATTACTGAGTTACGTTAATTATTCAAGGTGTTACAAAACTAAGTCATAATACTGTAAAGTGTGTATGGGTTCCCCTGAATAAAATTCACTGTGAAAATTCATGGCGCTGGAAGAGTAACTTTTTTAAAGTTTTGTATGGGAAAATTCATGACGCTAGGCCGCTTGCCCATTCAAATCATAAAAAATCGTCTTTTAAAGCTGTGTTAATATTTATTTGTCGGAAGAAGTCATGAGTCTGGTTGTTTTCTGGTTGCTGAATTTTAGAGGAAGTCATGAGTAGTCATGAGTTTAGTTGTTTTCTGATTGTTTGAAGTGTTGATTCTTTACGATTATAATCCTTTAAAAATGATTGTAAAATTCAGTGATCATTGTAAAATTCTTAACTAAATTTAATTTACTTTGTCATATTTTTACTAGCTCTAAATATCTTGGTTTGAATTAAATTGTAATTATTTGATTAAGGACCAATCAGAGCAGAGGGCGTGTGCGCCTTGAGTGGGGTCGAGGCGCCATCTTTACTTTAGAGGGGTTGACAGTCTGAGGAACACATTCGAGTGTGAGCGGTCGATCGAGTTGGATCGTGGCTAGTTCTAGTGTTGTGCTAACTAAAGTAAGATTGGTGCCCCGAACTCACTGCTCGTTTCGAAATTGGTGTAATGATTCTAGAATAAAGTAATTGTGTGAAAGTGCTATAATAGTGTTGTGTAATTGTTTACAATAAATTTGTGAATACAAGACGTGACTATTATTGTGTTTTGTGCCCGCATTTACCCAAAATGACGCCCACTAGAATTCCTAACGCTGGCAGCAAATATGACCAGGACAATGATTCTCCGACATATTTAATAACATACAAGGTGTAACAAAACTATTTTCACCTACTTTTGTATAATCTATACTTATATAATTACATGTCACTCACTGACTGACTGACTGACTGATTCATCATCGCTGAGCAAAAACTGTTAAAGTTGCAGCCACGAAATTTGGTGAGTAGGGTTGTTTTATTAAGTAGACACCCGCTAAGGAAGGAATTTAGAAAATTTTTCCCCGAAGTGGGTGAAATAGGGGTTGCAAGTTTGAATGAAAGTCCGTCATTTCTTGAGTTAGAAACATGAAACTTTATTTTTGGGTTACTGATAAAAAATAAAAGGATACATATTTAAGTGTTTTTGGAAATTCTACCTCCAAGGGGTTGAAATTGAAGTTGAAAGTTTGAATGAAAGTCCTTTATATCTTAAGTTAGAAACTTGAAATTTTATGTTTGGACTACTGATTAAAAATGATTGGATACATCGACACCGGAAATATCACTTAATGTAAGGGACATAACACGACTTTTCAGGAGAACGAAAAAACAATTTTTTTTTTTACAAATTCGTCTGTAACTTTTTATCATTTAGTCCGATCTTGAAGGTGTTTATGGCAAAGTTTCTTAGAATTTTGTCGGCTATATAACTATAAAAAAATTATTTTCGTAAATTTACGCGTTTAGAAAATAGCATGTCCCTTACATTAAAATTTTTTGCTTATTTGTTCCTTACAGCACTGAATTTTTCATTGTCAACTATGCCATATTAAAGTAAGCAACAAGTTTAATATGAAACTGCAACACAAATCTACTGTAAAGGACATAAAAAACTATGCTTTGGAGGAAGTTTGATGTACTATATTAAAATCTAACACAATAAGCCCACCACGACTGGCTGGTCTACCACATAAGGGATAGGATTTCCAGCAAAATAAGGGAACTTCGGCAGACTGAAACATTTCCCTTGGCACCAGGACTGTTCCCATCTACACCCAGAGCCCCTTTAGACAAGGTGGAACTTTGCAAAACCACGTCTCTGCTCTGTTGTCTTACCGAAATCTGTATCCTGAGCCGAATGGAAGATGGATCTTCCTCCCTGTTCCGCGCTGTGGCCTCTTTCTGTGAACCTGAACTAGTGATCGCACAACACAAGTCTAAATGTTGGTTCTTGACCTGGCATTAAGCTTCTCGTTTCACCTTATCAGGAGCTACTGCTCTCTTTTATCGCAACTGTCAGAGCTGCTTCGCCAATGCCCAGTCATGACCTTCCCCTTCTATGACGTTCCTTTTTATGGTGTTACGCCAGCTATTTCTATTATCGGCCATTTGAAGAGCGTCGTAGACAGTCAGTCAACTCAAGTTTGGTACGGATTTGATCAGATCAACGAATGAGACAGCGGCTCCGCGGTCTTTTTCTGCTCAATCTTGCCAATTAGCATGAGTTTTCCATACCATGGTTTCAAGGTTTTCTCCTTTTTGTCATGGTAATGTGTCTGAAATATTCTAAGATGCGTTATTAGACAGACGGTAGAGAGCCTTGTTTTTATGTTTAGTTTAGCCAGCCTGGATGAGTTGGTTCTGTAAGCAGTTTATGGAATTCAGAGCATTTTCCTCCAGCACCCTTGACGGCGTTGATACGTCTGCGGTCTGCAGACTTCAGAGTCTATGTCTCGTATCCTTATAGACAGATGAAGAATATGAGCATGTGCACAAATTTCCTCCTGGTTTTTAACAAAATCTTCCTGTCAAGCCAGGTTTTATGCATTTGAGACATGGCGCTCTTAGTCATCCCAATTCTTCTATGTATATTTGGTTAATAGATATTTAAGATTAAGGTAAGGGACAAATTTTAGTGAAGCTATGACAGGTATTATGTATCAATTCTTAACGTAAAGGACATGCTAAGAGAATTGTACTAAGCTAAAGGTTAACGTAAGGGACTGAATTTTGTTTTAAAAGCATTTACGTTATTTTTTTTAACACGTAAAAATATTTACGTCCGTCAAATCAATTTTTTTAGGAAAAATCCTGTCTTGACTTTAAAAAATGTGTACTGTAAGGGACATTTTTTTAACGATAGAAGGATTTCAAGTATGCCAAATGATAGAGCTCGAAATTCTGAATCCAATGATATATATAACTCATTTTCGCCAAAATGTCCCTTACGTTAAGTGATATTTCCAGTGTCGACATGTTTAAGCGTTTTTTATAATTCCACCCCCAAAGGGGTGAAATAGGGGTTGAAAGGGTTGAAAGTTTAAATGAAAGTCCGTCATTTCTCGAGATAGAAACATGAAAGTTTATTGACGTTTACGTTTGACGTTACTTTGCTTAAATAGGGTCCCGTTTTTACCCTTTGTATAAGGAATCACAAAAAGGGGAAAACTATCCATCTTTGTTATTATACTATGTTAACGCGGACGAAGTCGCGGGCAACAGCTAGTATATCAAAATATAATGAATATCGATTATAACTACCGTATGTTTTGCGCCGTGCGGGACAGCATGCGTGATGCAAGTGATTTATACAATTACAATAACGAACGAACCGGATCGAACTAAATGACTAATCAATTATTAACTCCCGGCAGCTGTTTATATGTCTGTTCACGCGCCCGTTACTCCGGAACTAATAATATTTACTTTGGCCGCCGGCGGTGGTCGGTCTAGTTTACCGACACTGTTTATTTTTATTAACGAACAAGGGTATAAATAAATATTTGCCGCAGATAAAAGTCTGGGACGATCGGGCCGTAACGCCTATTTCATGTCTAAGCTCACTTTATTACCCGCCCCGAGAAAGAGGGTCATGACTTATGGTATGTTCTAACTACTTTTAACCTTAGATAGTCTAAAGTATCATATTATACAGCTAAGCCAAGATAAGTAGTTACTTTATAAAAAATCAACACATAATCACATCATACCACACATAAATACAGATATAAGGTAAAAAATGATAATAAGGACATAAAAAACTTAAAATTAACCTTGATGGAATAGGTCGTAGTAGTGTAAGGCAGTGCGGTGCGAATATACCGTCGAAAAGGATTCCACTCAGGCTAAGATCACGGTATAGGTTGCCTGTACCGTGATCCCTGCCAGTATTCTGTGGATCATACCGATCCTACCTTCTATCCTATACTTTATTTTGCTATACTTTGAAAAGATGTAGAATTATGGCAGTTTGATGTTAATAGTTTTTTATTAACAGTATTTACAGTACAGCAATACATTACTGGGGTAAAACTGGAACTAAATCTTTTGTTTGAGTTTATAAAATTTCACTTAAACAGAGTAAAATAAACAGACGAAAATTGCCAACATTCGGATGCGAAACAAACATTAAATTTCGTACACAAAATACACCGAGACGTGGGTACCGGGTACCGGGTACCTCCCTCACAATACACTTCCGAGATTTGACATAAAATGATTTCTTAGCTTGTCTAAAATGTGTTCCGCAAGATTTCGAGGCCCTGAACACCACGGACGTCTCTAAAACTCAGTTTAAATATAAACCACGGTTAAAATTGGATAAATTAGACGATTACTCGCTGCTACGAGACACGTGGATTATATTAATTATTTTCATTTTCTAGTTTAATTTTTGTATTCGTTAATAATTAAAAATATATTATGTGAATTATTCTACAGATTTTAATTGGAGCAAACTGAATTTCCTTTTAAAGGCTTTCTTGACTTCTTTCCGACCTACTATATACCTTACGAAATCTATAACAACAGACTCATTGTTGTTTTTTTTAGTCTGGTTGAACAGTGAACTGTATTTTTTTTATAATATAATATATCTATGGACGCTTCACACCACGTCAGTCTGTCCCCGTGCTAAGTACCTGAAGGACTTGTGTTACAGGTACCAGACAACGGAAATATATTTAATACTTTTATACTATACATAATAATATATTGAAGATTTTTATTATATCATACACATATTTAAGACACATCCAGCTGCGGCTTGAGCTACCAAACACTAATTCAATTGAGCCACAGTAGTCGTCTTGAGTTTGAGGATATAGTACTTGTATTTATTTATTCCCGAGTATTTAATAAGGATTGATTAAATGAAGTTTATCACTTGGTTAATCATCGTTTAACATGTGACATAACCGGCCACTCGATATATCTGAGCCGTTGTGTCGACAAGCGCCTGCATAAGATATTGTCTGCTCTGATATTTACCTCGGAGCGTATAGCTCCGTATAGTATCGCTTTGTATAGCCTCGTAAAGCGTTGTAGAGGAATTTAGCAAACGTAGTGGAAAATACACCGCATTTAGAGCATAGAATTGTACGGTTATTGTTACCGCGCACTGTACGAATACTGTAATTACCTCAAGAGTGGTTCAAATATAACATATTTGTATTGCTACTGAGAGTTTATAATATTTATGTTATAATAATATATTGTTCGTATAAAAGGGATGGTTTAGATGTATTTATATTATGTGAAGATAAGATTGTAATTAAGCCTTTAAATAATTTTGTGCTTAAGTAAGAATGATGGGCAGAACTGGAAAATCTGTAAAAAATCAGTGTGTGGGACGCCTAAGGAACTTTTGACTTAATTATGTTTATTAACGTTACGATTAAAATGACAATATTTTAACATAATATTAACTTTTATATTATGACAAATAATATATTTTTTACTGTTCATACAGTTTATTACATACGAGAGAGGCAAGTATTCCACTTTTTCTAACTTGTTACATCTCAGACCATTTTATGTCTCACGCAGGTCTGGCGTGTGTATTCGTTGTTAAGGCCGCTTCCCTTCTGTCACGATTTATCGCCCAATTTCGTTACATTACGTTATGTGCCGTGAATTAGTTACGCAGTAAATACGTTACTCGTGCAAGCCATTAAGAATTCATTGACTTAAATACTACCACGGGAACAATTCGTATGTAAGTGAAATATAGCCCGTGTTTTGTGAAAGTTTAAACTACTGTCATAAATCATATAAAACCCGTGCAGTTTCGCGTGAAAAATTAACAAACATCCATCCATCCTCACAATCTTGCACATATTTTGTGGTACCTAGTAACTTGGAAACAATAAAAGGAGGTATCAGCAAAACTGTGATAAAAACCCGAAGCAAACAGACAAGCATAGATATTTTAACTGATCTTTCTGATTTCTGAGTACTAACATAGTTTGTAATAAAATAATTATTGTATTTACTACCAACTTATGGACTCCCAGTCTGAAATAAACATTTTTATTTTATTTTTTATTAATAATATTAATCAATTTAATTACTGCTAGTTTAAATGTAAATGATGTTTCGCCACAAGATGGACGAATTTTGCTCAGAAGTAGCAGAGAACAACATGCATCGAAATATACTATATTATATACTATAGAAAATTACCTCTTATTCGATCACCTAAATAAAGCTCCTATTTATCACATTAAAATTATGTAAAATGTGCGTAAATCTTATATCTTTAAACGAGCAATTCTTGTATATATTTGGAATCTCGGAATCGGCTCCAACGATTTTCATGAAATTTAGTATATAGGGGGTTTCGGGGGCGATAAATCGATCTAGCTAGGAATCATTTTCAAAAAATTTCATTTTATGTGTGTTTTTTTGAATTTTTTGAATACCGAGCAAAGCTCGGTCATATAGCTAGTACGTTATAATACTAACTAGGGCAACGAAAATCTATGACGGACTCGAGTCAACTATCTGAAAGTAGGTGCGAAAGTTCCATGGCATGCAAACCTTGGTATATGACTACCGTAACAATTTGACTCAGTTACAACTTCCACAGTTTTTATTATTCGCAGTCTACAATGCGATATAATACAGTTTCACACCCAAAATTCCTTACAGGGTAACAGGATGCCCTGGCCCCGCGCCAGCCAGCTCCGCCTCTGCTATACGTCAGGCCGGCACACCTGTCCAGATTGTTTTCCGATGATATATTTTCGCGCCTAAAATTCATGACACTCCCCGATAAATGTTATCCGTTACCATCTATCAAAATGTTTCATACGCCACAATCTAGAAAAACGCCGCTTATATTTGGAAATAACTTAACCAATAGGTATTGTTTCAGGATATAGTATGGGTTTCGAAGATAATATTTAAGGTCGAACATTAATATTTCTAGTATTGTGATATTATATTTTGGTCGTCTGAATATGAAACTTGTAAGCCACATGATTAATCATAAACGGGTATTATTTTTTTGAAACGGTTCTTAATTATTTAAAAATCGAGATCAATGTTTGATTCGTTTACTGAGACAAATTTAAAGATACCCAAAAGGGTACTCAAAGAAAAAAATATTATATTTTATATAAATACAAAAAAAGTTACAATAATTATACGATAAAATTTAAACAAACTTCACATCTCCTTATTTAATCGTGAGTTAATCAGTCATAGTACGGGAGCCCTAGAACTAATTGTACTAATTGTACCTTAAAACGGAACCCTAACCAGCTGATTTTTTGTATATTTGTAGGTTAATAGTTATATAATTTAAGAGTACCCTTACACGTTACAAGTAAAACAATCCATATTTAAGAACCCTCGAGTCTAAGTATGAAATCCTTTCTATCTCTGTTAGCTACCACTTTCGAGATTTTTCGAAAATAAAAATGTTGTTCGTCTTAACGAAATGTAGCAACTCACAAAAAATTTGCTTGTTAGTAATCACAAAAAAATTAGTTCTAGGGCTCCCGTACTATCAATGTCAGAATAAACTTTTGGGACTGGTACCGACTTCAAAGTAATGAAGACTATTATAGTTTGTAGAAATAGTTGAGATTTAGACGAATTCTGAAAGAAGCACTATTAAAGAGTAATAGACAGACAAACAGACACAAAATAGCCTCTAATTAATTTTAATGCTTAAGCTTTATTAACTTCTACTGCTACACAAAATTTCACTGTAGTAGGAGACAATATAATTCAAAAACAATTTACTCGACATTTCAGACCTACTCTCTCGTCTCTAGTTAGTGCATAATGGAGACAAGAGCCCGTAGCGCGCCAACTTCACACGTCAAAGTGCGAGCTTAAACGAGGCTTGTGTCGCCGCACACGGGCCACGTGCGACAGCCACAAACGCCGCCACAAGCAAGAAAAGGCACAAAAGTAGCGGTCACCGGCACACGGTTGACGCCGGTGACCGCCACACGCTACACCACTCTTGCTTCTTGTGGCGGCGCGGCGTTTGTGGCTGTCGCGTGTGCGGCGACACTTTAAGCCGTCATTCCACCGCGGCGCACAATGTGCACGGCCACGCGGCGCACGAATTTATTACTTTGAATACGTCAATTCGTGCGTAGCGTGTCTGTGGGTTGCAGTGGATACAGTCACATATATTATTTTCTTGCAAAGCGAAGCTTGACGCACGTGCGTAGTCTCTCCGTGCACAGCGCACAATACACAGGAGTTAGTAGATGAAGAGAGAGAAAGAGATAGAAATGCGTGCGTGTGTGTAGATAGAAACAGTGCGATGCAGGATTGTAGCACACGCTACAATCCTGCATCGCACTGTTGAAGTTTTCTAAGAGCGCCAGTATACACGATAGATAAAATAAAATAAAATAAAATAAAAATTGTTTTATTTCCGAATAGATTTGTGGCAAATGCTTTCAGAATGTTGATACTACTGGTGCCTACCACCGGTTCGGGAACTATCCCGGCGAGAAGAACCGGCGCGTAAGAAACTCGCCGGGGTCCCACTTTTTACCAAAAAAGTGAGAAAAAAATTAATCTTTTAAAATATAATTTACAATTGTAACTTAAAATTATACAATGTCAATATCCATACATAATTGTAAGTCATATAACATGTAGAAGTGGCCTTGCAAGCAGCCACCATAGGATGTGTGTGAGAGAAGAACTGGCGTGAGAAACTAAAAATGAACCTGGCTGGTTTGCATGACAACGAAAATGGGTCTCATTTAAGTGGGACATTTGAAATATTAACAACAGTAACAAGCATTAGCACAGATAACTGAAGATTTAAACGGAAGTAGAACGGACACCCTAGCAGTGCTATCCGATTAGCGTTACATTCCATTCTCGTTCAATTTAATGAAAATGTAAATAAGGTTGCACACAAGCGATGCCAATTAAAATGACATAATATTTTTAGGGTTCCGTACCCAAAGGGTAAAAACGGGACCCTATTACTAAGACATTGTTGTCTGTCCGTCTGTCTGTTTCCAGGCTGTATCTCAAGAACCGCTATAGCTAGACTTCTGAAATTTTCACAGATTGTGTTACATATCCGTTGCCGCTATAACAACGGTAGGCACTTGAATTTTTCACACATTCTTTTGTTATAATATGAGTAATATAATATTTAATAATACTTAATATTAAAATAAAAGTTTCAGGGGGGCTCCCATATTACAAAAAAATGTTTTTTGCTTATTTTTGCTCTGTATCGGTATGGAACCCTACGTGCGCGAGTCCGACTTGCACTTGGCCAATTATTTACATTTGAAACGAGAATGTCATAAAAATCACCATAGTGTGTATTCCGAAATAAAACCCAGTATACTGGCCAGTGCTCATGACGTTTAAAATCTGACTACGTTGTATGATATTTTAACGTACTAATAAAAAAAAAACGTTTATTCAACAATAAGACACCACATTACACTAAAATAATACAATACACATTACAATACAAAAAGAAAACTTGCTGTACGTACTATAGCAGTGAATTACATTGTGTTACAGCATAAAAAAAAACCGGCCAAGTGCGTGTCGGGCTACGCGCAATATAGGGTTCCGTAGTACCGCTAGTTTTTGTCCATTTTTTATGGTCAATGAACGTACATTTATAGCGTGTTTTACACTACTAACAACATCATCTCAGTTACTTTCAAAGGAATTTGAACGAAAAGTTCCTTTATACTTCGCCGAATATATTTTTTTTAGTTGATCGACTATTACTCAATAACTTATGAAGTATTCTTAACCGTGATAGTTTTCCTTTTAAATTCAGCATATTTCCTACTCCTGTGAATTTTTTCACATTTCCAGAACCAACCGTTTAGCTGGTAGAAGGGGGCGACACTGGGCTCTTACGATTTTTTCCACTTTAAAACTTAATATTTCACAAACGGATCCCTAAATCGGAAAATGATCTATGAATACTCGCAATATTTAAAAAAAAACCTATTCAATGATACCCCACACGATAGGGTGGACGCGAAAAAAAATATTCATCCCCGCTACCATTAAAAAAAATATTTTTTTACGATTTCATGTACCATTTTGTTGCCATCATTAATATGTGTATTCATGCCAAATTACAGCTTTGTAGGTCCTATAGTCTCTGAGTGAAACCGCGGACAGACAGACAGACAGACGGACAGACGGACGGACAGACCGAAACTATAAGGGTTCCTTGTTGACTACGGAACCCTAAAAGGGTGGTATGGCAAAAAAAAAGGTCGTATCTTGTATGGTATTGCAGCATGTTGCCTCGTGTTGCAGCATGTTGCCTGGTGTTGCAGCGTATTGGTGTGGCCGGATATTAATAATATCCATTAGGCGGCTGTCGCGTTGATTGACGCCGGAATATAGATTGATCGCTCTTACAAACAGCTTGTTAACTAACTGGCGAACTTTCGGACGAGTTCTCTAAATCCCATTTTGTTGTTTGAGACTTCCGCCAGAAAATAATAAATCAAAGCAATCAAGGTATTAAAATTTAAACCATTAACGGAAATTAAAAAAATGGAACTCTCATTTTCATAACGCTTAAAGTACGGTAATAAACGGATTTTAAATTCATTAAAATTTTAAATTTATGTAACTTATTTAGGCCATCCCCCGAGCAAACGACCTTGATCATGATCCTATTTTTTACTTATCTTAGTTAAAAATTGACCTAAAAAAATTCAAACGGAAAATAATATGTAGTTAATGAAATTGTCTATCTATTGGCGTGTGTTTCAAATGAACGTAATTTGTAAATACTAGGGACTAGGGAGATACTGAATATATGCTTGAATTTAAATAAATTGGTATTACTTTGGAAGTTGATAATATCATGAGTATTTTTTTTTCTTATTAGCCTATAGTGTCCCACTGCTGGGCAAAGGCCTCCCCCAGGATCATGAGTATAATAAACAAAAATAGGAAATTGATAACTATGAAAGGAACGTTCATATACAGAAGATTATTATTGTTGTGTTTTTATTATAGTTTTGAAGCTTTCAAATTATGTGTTAATAAGGCTCTAAATACAGTAAAATATTACGGCATCTCCGTCGGGGGAGCGTCTTAATGTGAAGATTGATATTAATATTATAGTCATAGAGATAAGGGGTATGATTAATACAATATATTGTATCGTCTAAAATTACTGTAGGTACTAATGTTAAACTCCTTATTATTGCCACCTTAAGAAAAAATATGATATTTTAATTTTCTAAATTGCCAATAACAGGATACTGCCATCGAATAGGTACTGCCCGAAACGGATTAATAACGGTAAAGCCGGGTAAACCCCGCGCGCCCGCGTAACCCCACGTAGGTATATCACGTGCAATGGGGCGTAAAGTGCCCCATCCCGATTCCGCTGACTAGAACTTACATGGTACTGCAGATGAGACAGGGATGCAGGTTTATTACCTGAAAAAAAACTTATTTTACCAAACTTTAAAATATTACGAATGCGAAAATGTTTTCTGTCTGTCTTGTCACCCCTATCACGAAATACTTCCAGCCGTTCCCAATATTCAATCTATCTCTGGTTTGACATAGGACCGATCGCAGCTAGCATTGAATTGACATCTATACATATAATAAAACTGTAGAAATTAAAATTCTGTACATTTACTGCATCGCTATAGAAGCCAAAAATGTGGTTAGTATTTTTGTCTGTCTGTCTGTATGTTTGTTCCACTATCACATGAAAACTACTGATCCGATTTGAATGCGGTTTTCGCAGATATATTTGTCTTCTTCCAACTTAACATCTGGTGTATAAAAATTTTTCCCCCCACCCCTCTAAAGGGACGAAAGTGGGGGTCAGATTTTTTATAAGACTCTTGCTTTAACACGAAAACTACTGATCCGATTTGCATACGGTTTTCGCAGATGTATTTGTCTTCTTCCAACTCAAAATCTGGTGTATAAAAATCAACCCCCCCCCCCCCCTGTAACTGGGAACGGCCGTTAACGGATTCGGATGAGTAGATACTTGGAGTCCCGGGATACAATGAAATGTTACAGACTAAATCCGTAACGCACTTTTTATTCTGTGGAAATAGAACCTATTCAATTATATGCAGTAACGCGTCGGACTTTTTGCGCGTTGTGTGCGTTACTGCATATATTTGCATAGGTTCTATTTCCACAGACTAAAAAGTGCGTCAAAGATAGTCTATCGCCTGCGCTGCGCCTAAGAGTTACCAACAGACACACAGAAAGACAGACAGCTACACTCATATTTTGTAATGTACAATAGTTGTCATTTTAGTAGCCATATCCTATGAAGCCGTAGCTTATCGCAGCCCCTCTCTTACAGAGCCGAATAACACTGCATCCATCAACTCTATAAAATTATATGACTACCTGAGAGTTAGTTACGTTCGTAAAATATGGCGTCCAGTAAATTCCGTCGATGAAACTTTGTAGAATTGCCACTCTACGAAGTACGTAGTATCCGAGTGAAATAGATTTCCACAGTTGTAACTTGTAAACGGATAAAACTTCCACAAAGTGGATTTATTTTTGTTTCTTTTTTATCTATTGATAATAGTACGGGAGCCCTAGAACAAATTATTTTGTGATAACTAACAAGCAAATTTTTTGTGAGTAGCTACATTTTGATAAGACGAACAACATTTTTATTTTCGAAATATCTCGAAAGTGCTAGCTAACAGAGATATTTAGAAAGGAGTTCATACTCTGAATTGATGGTCCTAAAATATGGATTGTTTTATTTGTAGGACAAGGTTAGTCGTAAATTACATATCTATTAACCTACCAATATACAAAAATCAGCTGGTTAGGGTAGGGTTTTGGTATGGAGAATATTTTACTCCTGGAAATGTACCTTTTACAGTTTTATTGCCAAAAAAACATATGTATACGGTCGAATTGAGAAACTTCTCCTTTTTGGAATCGGTTAGTAAAATATAGGTAAACTTTCCACGTATGTTATGATTTACGTAATGTAGAACATATTTCATTGATTTTAGAATACTAAATTATCATAATTTAATTATCTTTACTAAATTAGATGGTAGATTTTACATTATTAAATCTGGCCACACTGACAATGTGCAATCCCTGCTACCGTCGCCGCACTTGAAGTGGGGGTTGACGGTTAAAAATTGGGTATAAATACCCCAGGAGCTCAGTATGGAGTGGATTTTTGACGGAGGAACAACTGTAAGAGGAACCTCTGCCCGAAAGTGTACAAATTGTATAATAATGTATAATAAAAGTAGATATTACAATTAATATGGAGTTTTATAATTTTATCATCTCAGAAGAGGGAGAAAAATCCAGGTACGCTCACTTTAAATTACTTATTATTAAATTATTATTGAGTGAGATATGAATATCTTTATTTCTAAGAAATCTGAAAGTAATCGTACAAACGAGTTATCAGTATTCTAATGACAGCATACAATAACGATTTTAAAATTCACATAAAATAAATATGAAAAGAATGTAGGGTAATTTTAAATTATTTTTCAAAAGTGTTAATAGTTGAAAGTATCATGAGTTAAGGTGTAATAATATTAGCTGTGTTTTGAAAATTGATGTAGATGTTGCTTATTTATTGTTTGTGGTAAATCGTTTTGAAGTGCAGCATCTTCGTACAACAAACTTCTTTTTCAATAGTAATTACTAATAACTATTAGTGTGCGCCGTGCGGCGAGTATAATTATTATTGGTATGTCCTGTCTATTTTTCTTTTGTGTAGTTGATGTTTCTTTCTAAAGTGTATTCATTGAAATTGATTCGATAATTTTTAATGATTATGAAACGGACGGGTAACTTTTCAAATACCCACATACGCCTCTAAAAAAAAAACGCGATTGCCTAGCAGATAAGCAAAGTTACTTTTGGTTAGGTAATTGTATTATATCGAAGAATGAAGCGAAGAAATATAATTGAAATAGATTCGATAATTATTAATTATGAAACGATTTTTACCTTAAGGAAAGACTTTGTTTTCTATAATTTTAGATTTGATAAAATCTATCTATAATGTGACATTTTTATATGAACATTTACTTTGTACATTCGAGAGTTATAAATTATAATGATAATGAAGATGTACATTGTGCGTATATGGTTAATTTTAAAATATATTAAAAAGAAAAATGAGTATTAAGAGTATATTCTGTGCTTTTGACAAGAATTTTATATAACTTTGCAACAAGAGGTATTCAAAAAATACGTTGCGGAGTAGAAAGAACTCCAGTACACATAACAATCATGCTCCACACACATAATACCTTTCACTTGGTCGAGGCTACTCTTCGACAGTGAATTCAACATTACATTTTAACATCATTATACATTTCACTTGGTCGAGGCTACTCTTCGACAGTGAATTCAACATTACATTTTAACATCATTATACATTTCACTTGGTCGAGGCTACTCTTCGACAGTGAATTCAACATTACATTTTAACATCATTATACATTTCACTTGGTCGAGGCTACTCTTCGACAGTGAATTCAACATTACATTTTAACATCATTATACATTTCACTTGGTCGAGGCAACTCTTCGACAGTGAATTTAGCATTACATAAATTTAACATCATGATACATTTCACTTGGTCGAGGCTACTCTTCAACAGTGTACACCACATACCACATTGTAGTTCACATTTGGACTGCTTATAGCTGTTATACACAATTCATTATTACACTACTCCAATTATACAACTTTCATTTTCATGAATGGCAAAGAGCCTTCATGGAAGTTGATAAAATATAATTTTTATTACATGATTTCAAAACGCCAAAAAGTATTTTAAGTGCAAACAGTATTACTTAAGCTTGATAACAAATGTATAGTATGTATTATTTAAATTTTTGGTATAGAATTTCTTAACTAAAATGATTAAATTCAATAAAGAAATAAGTTTGCTTGGAAAAATAACCAAACAAGTAAAATAAATAAATAGGAATGATTTAATTTAATATAAAGATTAATGATGATAGTATGGGATCTCCGTTCATTGCAGTTTATCCTTTTTATAACCAATTCCGAAGTGTCAATTCAATAACATGCTCATTGTTTTTTTTTTTCATGAAACCGTTGTGCAATGAACCACTGAATCAATAAAACCGCTGTGGAGTGAACCACTGAATCAATGAAACCGTTGTGGAATGAACCACTGAATCAATGAAACCGTTGTGGAATGAACCACTGAATCAATGAAACCGTTGTGGAATGAACCACTGAATCAATGAAACCGTTGTGGAATGAACCACTGAATCAATGAAACCGTTGTGGAATGAACCACTGAATCAATGAAACTGTTGTGGAATGAACCACTGAATCAATGAAACCGTTGTGGAATGAACCACGGAGACAATGATTACGAGTGGTATGACTATGAACCACGAAAGCAATGAAATGAGGGCGATATGAACTATGAACCGCTCGAGTAAAGGATGACTGTGAAATGAACCGCTGAGAAAACTCAAAGGTATGTTTTTTTTTTAAAAAAAGGTTTTCTGAACAGTTTAAGTTTCAATTTCTTAATACATTACATAGTAGTTGCGTTTTTGATGAAATACCTGTGAAATGAACCACTGAGTAAAGTAACTCAGGAATTAACCACTGAAGTTTTTTAAATTTGATTATAAAGTCCACCTTTTGTTATTTAATTTAATTAAAGAAATTTGGATTAAATATAATTTGGATTAAATTAGATTTGGATAAATTAAATATGGATAAATTAAATTTGGATAAATTAAATTTGGATAAATTAAATTTGGATAAATTAAATTTGGATAAATTAAATTTGGATAAATTAAATTGGATAAATTAAATTTGGATTATTATTGTGGCGTCTTTCTATGACAATTTTTATGTAAATAGTGTCTTGTGTGCAATAAGTGTTATAAATAAATAAAAATAAAAATAAAAAAATAAAATGAAATATGAATTAAACGAAATTTAATGAAATGGTTTAAATGTAGTTTAATGAAATGTTTTAAATGAAGTTTAATGAAATAGATTAAATGAAATTTATTAAAATAGATTAAATGAAATTTATTGAAATAGGTTAAATGAAATTTATTGAAATAGATTAAATGGAATTTATTGAAATAGATTAAATGAAATTTATTGAAATAGATTAAATGAAATTTATTGAAATAGATTGAATGAAATTTATTGAAATAGATTAAATGAAATTTATTGAAATAGATTAAATGAAATTTATTGAAATAGATTTAATAAAATTTATTGAAATAGATTAAATGAAATTTATTGCAATAGATTAAATGAAACTTGTTGAAATAGATTAAATGAAACTTGTTGAAATAGATTTAAACTTTTTGAAATAAATTGAAATGGAATTTAAGATTGAAATGGAATTTAAGATTGAAATGGAGTTTTAGATTAAATGAAACAATAAGATACATAATTTTGCCTTATTAGTGGCGAGCAAAGGTAAAAATTATTTGGAAATCAAAATTTGTAAAGTTACTAGAACAGTATCACATATGGTCGTAATACGAGAGTAATAAATTCTTTGTAATTTCAAAGATAGTATTTTCCACTATGCACATAATTCCAAACAGATTTCAAAACTGCAATAGATTATAATAAGCCGACATTCGACTCGTGTTTCCTAACATTGTGTTTTTGATAATTTACTTTATATAAGGAAGCGATAAAGAGAACCTCTTGGCTACTGGTTCTTAAATTCTTCTTTCAAGTTTACACTGCGGCATAAATAATTTGAATTTATTTTCCGGCTCGTGCATTTGCACTTAGTGAATCTCAACCGAGTTACCGCAAACGATTATACCTACTGCATACATGTTCTATGTGTAAATCTTCACTTACAGCGATTATCTAATATTACTAACCCATGTCAAAATTCGTATATATTATCAAATTGTACAACGAGATCAAGTTTAAGCACAGTTGAAAAAGGTGCTCCTTACGCTAAACGCATTAAGAGCGAACTGCCAAATTTTGCTGTGTTTTGACGATTGACTTAATTGAAATTGAGATTTATTTAATCATATTTTTATATTTATCTGTTATTACTTATTAGCCTAACGGAAAACACGATTCACTTATTTTGACTCGATAGTTAGGTATATTTTTCGAAATTTTGCATATTTCTGAGCTTTTCAACAAATATGTTACGCTTATTGAGTTACTATTATTAAATAACTTGCACTACTACAATCACACAATTTATAAAACAATAGCTAAAGGAAATATTATTGTATTTAATTTTTAAATAATAATCAAAAACATTTTTGGAACTTTCGACCTTTACTTTCGTGCTGCCTATAATGCGGGAACCGTTGTTACGCGATGTTTTTCACTATTGTATTGTATGCAGCGCAAAGTATAATTCATGGGGGCACGATTCATGGAATCATTATATTATCACGATTGGAGTATAGCGGGGTATGTAGGCGGGGCTAGCGTGGTTTGATATTTTTGGCAGCCCGGTCTTAAGAATAATTATAATCTAACTCTTTTGGAACATTTTTGAATTTTAGATATTATTTCTACACATTGTAGACGATTGCATCAACAATTTTTAAGCCACAGCCTACAACTCTTTGGTTTACCTACTTGTCAAGCTTGAAAATAATAGTCTTATGATCTACAAATTTAAGTGTTTTTATTATAATATTATACAGAAATGCTACAAGATTCCTGTCATCGATAGATTAAAATATCACACTAATGTAGTATTGTTGTTCTTGTTAAAACTAAACCGTTGGCTTGTATTCGGTAGTATAATATAATAAAATCGTACATATAGTGGTTTGTATTTGTAGGCTCTAGCTCTTTAAAAACTTAAAATTCTTACGAGTGCGAATAACACGGTAATAATGAGATAAGACAATACTGCTGTGAATAATTACTAAGTATATTTGATCCTTTAAATTATATTTCCTTAAATCTACCTCGAACTATGTTTTACGTTCACCCGTCGATCGTGGCAAAACAAGACACATTCACTTTTCCATTGTTATCGCGGCCGGGTTATCCCGGCCGGATGTGGCCGCTTGGGGCTTGATGAATTAAGAAGCGGGTAAAATATTTTACTTTTAAGATTGCCAAACTCTACTACATTTATGTTAAGGATTACTTAAATAATAATTGTTTCTTCGTAATAGTCTGCTGGTTTTCAAAATATAGTATTCTGCATTTTTATTCGTTGAAAAAGAATTAGCATAGCTGCTATCGAAATTCAATTTATTACGATTTGTCAATAAAACGTTTTCTTTTTCATTGTGAAGTAAAAGTTCCACGTGGTCACTAGAGGGAGAATGGGTAGACTTACTAGAGTCTAGACAACAAATTAACTAGACGCTTTTATATAATTATTATATTTTATTGAATAATAACGAATTTATTCGAAATGTTTTACTTGTAAACCTATGTTAAACTAGTGTTATTAGCCATACATTCATTTAACACTCTTGAGTTTCAAAATTTAGTTAGTTAGTACGCAATATGTGGACGATATATTTTATTTTTATATCTAATGTTTAATATTCTAATAGCATTTCACATTAAAACCTAGATAACGATAACGCAATCTTCCAATATGCATATAAAATTCTCGTGGCAGTGTTTGTGCGTGAACTACTCCATGCCGATTTTAATGAAATTTTGTATAAGTATGTACCAGTTACCTACATCCGTTGGGCCTGAGAAGAGGTTTTTACCTACTTTTTATATTGATGCTAGATATAATTTATATGGCAAAACAAGATTGCAGGGTCAGCTGGTTTAATGTTTGTTAATATAATAATATATTATATTGTAAATAGTTATTGAAGTGTCAAAGAAATGCCTGTCAAAACTCCTTAATAATATTACTATACTGGCCGAAGTATTTAGGATCCTGTGAGATTTAAATTAGAGAACATAAAAATGACTAAATTTATAGTTTTATGCCTGATTTAGCCTTTATTTGAGCTAATAGAATCTAGATTTAAAGTTTTATGATTCATGTTACATTGAGCAGTGTAATGATAATATTAAATTGTTAAGAAACACAACCAATGTTAAGTTAGTCCCGAATTACCCGGGAACAGAATATAGAAAATCTAGCCATGTAACACGTCACAATCTGGTTCAGATGATTAAAAGGAAGATGGAATTATCTATATAATAATTAATTGATACACTAATGTTCCGGTAATTTCTGGGTATTATTTAAAATGTATCAATCCCACATAACTTTTGTATTTATGATTTATATAGTTCAGTTTAGTAATATTTATTAATTTTATCACGTATTAAAAAAATATTTGGCGCAACGGAGTTCCAGAAACCGTTGCTTTATAATTTAGCTGATGGCACTCTAATAACTACATCTTACAAGTAAACTCGAAAGCTTTTAGCCTCGTAAAAGTTAACTCCTAAACTTTAACCATATTTGCTGTGTGTAAGTAATCTAATATTATTAAAGTCTCTTTAATACAGTTGCTGGCTTCAGCTAAGCAGCAAACCACTTCATATAATGTCTTTAAAATCTAAGTTTCTTAGTAGTTAAGTAAGTTTAAATGTAAGCTTAAATATTGTATGACATAATAATATTTTAGCGGACTAGCTACGTCACAACTAACAAGTCTGGATCGCGCTATCGAAGTGTCTGTGTAAGCAACCAAATTATTATTTATTGTACTCCAGCTGATAATACCTTACATTATATTCTATTCTAAACGTTTATTCTATTCTATTCTATTCTTAAATATAGCTTCGACTATGATAATGCATACTGTCCCTCGGTTGGAGAGGCTTCCCCACTCAAAGTTTTCAAAGATTTTAACTGGATAGGCAGACGAGCCATTTAGTTCTATGGATATGGCAATCTGCAATAATTCTCGTAGAACTTCAGCCGTTTAAAAGGCCGGCAACGCACCTGCAGCTCTTCTGATGTTGCGAGTGTCCATGGTCGACGGTAGTTGCTTTCCATCAGGTGAACCGTTTGCTCGTTTGCCCCCTTATTTAAAAAAAAAAGAAGGTACACCGTACAAGTGGGTTGACGACATTC
Organism: Polyommatus icarus; assembly: GCA_937595015.1. Classification (NCBI taxonomy): domain Eukaryota; kingdom Metazoa; phylum Arthropoda; class Insecta; order Lepidoptera; family Lycaenidae; genus Polyommatus; species Polyommatus icarus. The sequence goes on from OW569326.1 coordinate 23,566,489, forward strand.
CACGCTGCCATTTTCTTTGTGTTCCATATCCTGGGAACCGCAAACTATATTATTTTTAGTATTTGTAGAACTATACTCAAAGTTATACAACAGGACACGAAAGTTCTTAAATTGTCACACAACATTTTAATGATTCACAGTTCACATGGTTGTGTGATGTGTCTCTAGTCATGGTTTTGACACAAAAAAGAATAATTAATGATGGAAGCTGTTGACTAACTATAATAACATTTCTCGTGTCTCATACTTTGAAATATGAACGGGGTAAACTCTGATATCGCATAAAACAAGCCGAGCGTTGGAAAACTTGTAACTTGTGGAATATGGAGGTAAGTAAATAATGCGAGCGAAGCGCGGACCTATCACACCTAACTTTACAACGTATTTCAACTCTGCCTCATGTTGCAAAGTATATTAAAAGCTATTACAGACCCTAAATAGCAGTAAATAGAGGCGGTTATGCCGTATGGAATTGAAACGTATTCGCGATGACAGTTAGATGAAATAAGTTGCAGGCTGTGTGCTTAGTGACCGCGGTGCAGCGGCATAACCCGACCCAGTTTAGAATGTTATATGATTGAAAGTGCTAAATTAATACTAAGTAGAGAATAAGGTTAAGTTAAATTTTAACTATTCATAGGTAAGTTCAGAAATATATCCCACTATACTGGCCAATGCTCATGAATTGGTTCATCATGTTTACATTATGACAGCTTATGGAGGCGACTAACCCAAAATTTTCGGTTTTATAATTCATTTTTATACTTACTTGAAAATAAGCCCCGAATTTTTTCATTTTCTAAAATTAGCTACTACATTAGGTATTTTCAAGAATTCGATCTGAGCACAAACACGATATCTTAAAATTTTCTCTATCACAAAGATGCATCTAATTTTCACGAATTTTTAATTTATTGCCATAACTGTGCATAGAACCAAGTTAATATTTTAACGCCTTAAGTAAAATTCTATCATAGGGAAACTGACCTAGCGAATTTTTCAAATGTTGCATATTTATCGACTTATTGAGAAATAATTATTTTAGCGATGAATCCGCGTCGTCCTTTTTCACCTGGCATTTGAAAGACGGGCGTGAGTGTAAAGAGAGAAGGACGATGTTTGATTTTTGGGTTAGTCACCCTCTTTATGTAAATTATACAAAGCCATATCAAATCTAGATTAATATCTAATGTCTACGGACGCTTAATTTATGATTATTTAGCGGAACGGACCAAGAAGATGAACTGTAACAAACATACTCAATACTCATACTGTATTCTTTGATACATTCAATGCATTCAACCCGACAGACAATACGACCCGTCTCAACTCTAGACATATTCGCTACGCTCATCTCATCTCAATTTATTCCTGAACGAATAAAAACATTCCTGGCGTCGCGTCACGTGATGGGGGAAACGAGAGGAGAGGAAACAAGGGGAGGGGAAACGCACTTAGCATTCCTCGCCACAATCATCGATTTGCATGATCAAGGATACAATCGTGAGGAGTGAAATCTGTAATCGGCTAATGAAATTTGGTGCGCTTTTTGCGACATGAGAGCAGAGATCGAGAAGTGGTAGTACTCTTAATGATTTATGTTGGCCACATGTTACGTCGTATCAAAAAGTTATTGATTTTAAACTCATTTGTCTGGAGCGATATTAACAACTATTACTATTATTATTAAATAAGGGGGCAAACGAGCAAAAAGGTCACCTGATGAAAAGCAACTACCGTCGCCCATGGCAACACGCAACATGAGATGAACTGCAGGTGCGTTGCCGGCCTTTTAAAAGGGAATGCGCTCTCTTCTTGAAGGCTTGCAGCCTCACAGAATATGCTGTTTACAGGTTGTATTGGTCCGGAAATATAGTACTGCTGATGACAGTAATTAGTTCCAGAGTTTTACAGTGCGCGGTAGAAAGTTACGCGAAAAACGCACAGTGGAAGACTGCCACTCATCAAGGTGATTAAATAAATGAGGATAGTATATTTTTCGCGTCGATCAATGGCGAAAATTTGCAGGAGGTATGATTTTACTCAAGGGTCCCATAACTAAGTTCACTCGGATGTAGAAAAAAGAAACAAGCAAACATGAAAATATTGTATATTATGACTGCCAAAATATTTACAAAAAATCGAAAAATCTAAATCTAACTAGTTACATAGCAATTAGCGTAAAGTGCAAAAATATGTAAGTTGCTTCTTCGCGCTCCAAACGCGTGACAAGCTTCGATGGACACTTTGAATCCCAGGACCTTTCCTTGGATTCGAATAGCTTTTATTACGGCAAAGCATCGATATTCGACGCGCTATAAACAACTTTCTTGGGAGCTGCGGGCAGCTGGATCTAGTGATAATATTATTGAGATCGGCTATGTCCGTAGCACAGAGCCAGTTAATTAATATTAGAACAGCACGTCAAAAGTTTGGGGATTATAAAATGTGAATCACTGAAATAGGATCAGCTAAACATGCGTCGAGCGTAATCCGCCGAAATGTGAAAACTTTTCATCGTAATGAAGGCTTTTATTCAAATGAAACTAATGCTGGCTGTCAGAGCTGTCCGACATTTGGACACTGAATATGAGCTTTTAAATGTACAGTCGCAGCTGCATTTCCTATAATAATATCATTTTTCAGCATTATGTAATATCTAGATGACGTCCGCAACTCCTTTGCGGCATAATTCGATTATCTCGCGGAAACAGTACATTTTTCTGGGATAAAGTATCCCTTAAAAAATAAATATTTTTTGCAACCATTTACACAGGTCATATTTTTAACCCATTAATCCCCAAGCGGCAGCTGGCTGCCGCATAACAATCGAAAATCTATTGTGTCTGCGATACCCACGATGAAGGTGTTAAATTACAATGAAATTCAATATATTTTTAATTAAATTTAGAGTTAATCGTGTTATAATCAAAATAAGAAAGAGTAATTAGTAGGTGACTTTGCGCATATGAATCATTGAACAATGATTAGTATACTCAAAGACAAACGTGTTTGCTATCACTTTTAGAATGGTGTTGTCGCTGCCCCTCACCCTGCTCTTTCCCGGGACTTAAAGTATCTTCATACGAAATTTGATGTAGTTCATCAGAAACGTCACAAGTCACAACTCACACGCAACATGACAAAGCCAACAGACCAAAACGAGGTATACGCTGCGTACACTTACGCCCGCGCCGATGAAAAATTGTATGCCGAAAAACGTGTACCGGATTAGCCGCTAGTATATTAGGTACTAGTTATGAGAATATGACACAAGACCTACCTGATAATACTATAGGATAGTTGTTAAAATATGTGTTTTTAGGAACACAACCAATTTTTGCCAGTGCGTTTTATCCGTGATCGGTCTTGTCTATGTAACATTTTTATGTCATGTAGTCTATACTTTGTGGCCCCCTTTTTTCCTGTGATCTTGTAATGGCGATTACGTGCAATAAATTGTCTTCGAGATAAATTTCCAAACTGCTTTTTATTTCTACAACCACGCAAAATTCTTCAATAGTAAAACCTTTTGAATGTTAATTGCAATTTACTTGGAATGCTTTACTTTAACATTTATAATAATTTCAGTCGACTGTACCTGCGATGTGTACCCGGATGTGTGTATCATTAATTTCACTTCAAAAGAAACGTGGTCTAGTTTCAACGAACAGAAACTTACAAACTAATGTGTACCTTTTAACGATAGTTCGAGTTGTGGCTAGACGGTGTACATTTTGGTGGTGTTTAACTATTTATGTCCCAATATCGAAATACTTTAGAATCATAACACATTGAATCACTTAATAGTTAAAATCGGAACCTCTATTGTACTGTTTTAGTCATTAATCAAGTATTTTTATGATATAATGTATGACCTTCGGAACACTCATATACCACATAAGATCATTTCCCCAAACAGTTACCCGCCATGGTATGACTCTGCCCTAAAGAAACTCATAAGGGAGAAACACAAATTTCATCGTAAATTTAAACTTTATGGAAATCAAAGCGATTACATTACTTTCTCACTGCTTAGGAGTAGAGCCAAATCAATGGAGCATACGTGTTACGAGTCTTATATTCGCAATACAGAGAACTCGATAGTTAATGACCCTACACTCTTTTGGAATTTTATGAAAAGTAACCGCAAAACTTCTTCTACGTTTCCTTCTACGATGCGCTTTGAAGGTAAAGTTGCAAAAGAAGGTGAGGAAGTTTGCAATTTGTTTGCAACTTACTTTCAGGCAAACTTTCTTGATTCCAATTGTTCACCCGATGAAACATGTACTGAAGAGCATACCGTACATCAGAGCTCCATAGGAGATATAACGATTGATCCTGATGAGGTACTGAAATTGCTAAAGTCGGTAGATTTGCATAAAGGAGCGGGGCCCGATGATATTTCTCCTCTGCTTATTGTTGAGTGTGCCACTAGCCTTGTTCTTCCACTTACCATTCTTTATTCAAGATCCATAAAGGAAGGATATGTGCCCGGTTTATGGAAGTCAGCATTTATTACACCTATTCACAAGGGAGGGGACAAGGGCAATATTCAAAATTACAGACCAATATCGAAACTCTGTATATTTGCTAAACTCTTTGAGAGAATTGTGCATCAACAAGTTTATACTGCTCTCAAAGGCTGGTTTATACCAGAGCAGCATGGGTTTTTGAAGGGACGCTCAACCACCTCAAATCTCATCTTAACTTATGACCATGTAAGTTCGGGTATGGATTCAGGCGCCCAAGTGGATTTAATATTTACCGACTTTAGCAAGGCTTTTGATCGTATAGATCATCGTATATTGCTCCAGAAGTTATCCAATGCAGGTATACATGGGAATCTCCTTCGCTGGTTTACATCTTATATTTGCAATAGGTCCCAAGCCGTTGCTATAAATGGTTTCATTTCTAGGTGGATGTTTGTACCTTCTGGTGTCCCACAAGGTTCCCTACTGGGGCCCTTGCTATTTGCTATTTTTATAAATGATATTTCTTCTTGTTTTCACCATGTTTATTTCTTTTTATATGCTGATGACACCAAAATATTAAAAAACATAACCTCTTTTGATGACTGCCGCCTTTTGCAAGAGGACTTGAATAGATTTGAAGAATATTGTGTGCGTAATAGGCTAGATCTTAACGTATCTAAATGCTTTGCTATCAACTTTAGTCGTAAGGTAAATTTAATCAAGTATAATTACAAGCTTAAAAATAAGGCTCTTATTTTCAAAAAATCTATAAAGGATCTGGGAGTTATTGTAGATTCAAAACTAATTTTTGATGAGCATATAGATTATGTTACTAACAAAGCATCAAAAGCCTTAGGATTTATAATTAGATCGTGCAGAAATTTCAAATCTATTAAAGTGGTCAAGATCCTGTATTGTGCCTATGTTCGCAGTATCGTGGAGTACTGTTCGGAGGTATGGAATCCTGCTTACAATATATACATAGATAGATTAGAGTCTATCCAAAAACGCTTTCTTAGATATCTCCAGTTTAAATGTAATCAATTTCTTTCTAACTATGACGCCAGATGTAAAAAATTCCATTTCCTTCCGCTGTGCCAACGAAGGAACATTAGCGACCTTGCTTACCTAAGTAAAGTACTGAATAGTAAAATAGATGCACCCGATTTACTCAATAGATTTAATATTAATATCCCCTTTAGAAACTCTCGTCATTTTACGCCTCTATATGTCCCACCCTTCAACACCTACTACCGTAGGAATTCGTTTGTGTTAAGGTCGAGTGCACGATTTAACAATTTTCTGAATACAAATCCGCTTGAAGACATATCCTCCCTTACACCAAATAAAATCAGAAAACTTTTGACTGATGCCTATTTTAATTCTATTCAGTAAACGCCTTTCTAAAAAATTTGCTTTTATATTTTATCGTGATCTACTATATTATAAGTAGTTTTATTCATAGTGAGTAAAATAATATATAGACGTACAACGAGTAAGCCCTTGAGAATTCATGTTTTCCTTTTCTTGTGCTTTAATAAGGTTTAGTTTAGCTTTGTTGCTTATTGTTAGTTAATTTATTTATTTTATTATATTATTATGTTGCATAATAATTTAGGTCATTGTGTTTGTCATGATTTGATGTTGGATATATGTTACCTTTAAGTTTTAACTTATTATACATTAGTGGAAACTTTTAATTGGCATATCGCTGTGTGATATATATCTTATTGGAGTTGTAAATAGCTGTAAGTTTTCCTAAGAAAATAAAATAAAAAATAAAATAAAATTAATGTTTTTAATCAAATTCCAAAAAAAAGGATAAGTTTCTTTGTTTGGCTGTGGATATTTCATTTTGATCCAGTACCGTTAAATTATTTGTAAGTCGGTCTGATATTTTCATAGTAACTACAATTTGTAGTTTTATTGGAAACGGACTAGATCGCACAAGGATGTAGTTGAGGAGAAAATTGTTGAGTCGAGGGACAAAATATAAAGGTATAAAATCAGTCAAGTGTGAATCGGAAATGCGCCCTCAGTTTGTCAAACGAATTGATTTAACGCACAGGGTTATCATAGAGCTCGAGCTTTGTCTACAGGGGACTTAAATTATATTGCTCACAATTATGTAGGGGGTGTCCACAAATTACGAGAGATATTTAGGGAGGGAAGGGATAAAAAAACTCACGAATTTTTTTCGAGCACAATTTGTGTAGCTGGGCGAGTTCTAATTTACATTATTAGGTACGACATTTTCTCTAATGTCTCCCTGTAAACTCAACGTCGACAGTAGTATCTAATAGCTATGTCAACACTAGGCGCTTTCGTCTTCAATTTTCGTCATATTCTTTCATTCAACTTTCGTTTTGACCCATTCAATAATTGAATGCGTCAACGAACGCAACGCCAACATTGTCATTTTTGAAGTTTTGGATACGGTCAGAGGGCATGCGTCGCGGGCATGCCTCACATTCGCTGTTGACTGCGCTATAACGCATGCCCTTGACAAACAGAAAAAGGCCCAGTGTGGACAAAGCTAATAATAATGATTTGTTTTGGAGATAACAATATATTTCTAGTAATTGTTCTTCTTGCAGACATTTCACGCCAGTAGGGTTGGACGAGTCGCGGTTAATCTCACGATATTATAGCATAGAGGGGGTGGTCAATAATTCTTCAGAAACGTCTTACGTTATTTATGGACGCCTCCTTGACGCTACCGGCTAGGGTAGTTTGTATCGCTAATGGTGAGCACCGGGTAATTCCCCCTTTATACTCCGTGAAAAGGTGAGCCGCTATTGTACTCGAACGAGTACACCTCGCCACCGGAGAAATACGGGCGAGGGAATATCGCCTTTATGTATATCACCTTAAGCGTAAAGGCAGTGGGGCTTAGTTTGTTTGCTGTATGTAGTTTAATTTTGTTTCAGTATTTTTGTAAGCGAACTAGAGTGATTAATATGGAGGCAGTGAGTAGCTCGTAGTTGGTGATGATGGTGGAAAATATTTGTGCTTTACAGTACCCTCTGCTTTACCTACTGTGATGTAGCAACGTATGTTTGACCATATTGTAGGCACATTGAAATGTCAAACCAAAAAATTAATACTTATACTAAAAGTGAGTGTTTGGAGCCTTCTCGGGAATATGATTTTTTGTTTTTGGCAAACTGTGTACGTTTTAGCCTATCTCGAGTTAAGAAATCTTGGCTTTTGGCGATTTTTTACAACTTTTGACAGATTGAGTTTACCGCACGGAAACTGTACAAATTTTCTCCGGGATCAAAAATATGTCCTATGTTCATTCGCAACTGACAACTCCAAGACTTAAAACCCAAAACTCCCAAATCTTTTTAAAACGTTAAAGTGGTTTGAGAGTAAATTGACCATCAGACCGACAGGTACACTTTCGCATTATGAATGTTCAATATAATATTAAGTATAATTATGGTTATTATTATGGATAATTATAACTCGAATACAATATAGCTGGAACAACTAAACACGCATTAAACAGGCCATCAACGTGATAATGAGTATAATAAACTCTTAACTAATTCGCTCGCTATTTCGCATTGTAAACTATTGACAATTATTATACGCAATTATTGTATAAATCGACTATTCAGCTGTATTATGTATATCGCATAATGCGACAAAACCGCATAATCATCACCGACAACTTTAGATTAGAGAACAATAATAAATTTTTAGTTCAAGCTTTCATAATTATTTGTTAACATGATAACTTCGTTTCTAAGAGTCAATTCAGACCGCAATGCGACGAGGCGAGGCGAGGCGAAGCGTGGCATAAATATTTTGTATGGATTTGACAGAATTCAATTGCGTGAGACGTCTTGCGAATCTGTCACATCCATCATATAAATTTAGAAAATATCAACCCTTAGGGTTGACCCTAGACCGTCACCCGAGGCTTAGATGCATTTCTGAATACAAATCCAGGACTTGACAGATTTGCCAGACGTCTCACGCAATAGAAATCTGTCAATTCAGTACAAATTTATAAATGCATCTACGCGTCGCGCTGTGATCTGAGTTGACCCTGTGATGTCCATAAATCACGTGTGGCATTTATTTCAGGCCGAATCGGGAGATGAACGTGCATAAAAAGTATTCGAAAAAGGCTGGCGTAACTTGCGGACGCTCCCAGGTGACTTGTCTCTTTACGCTTAAGCCGCTGAGTTGATACAAAATTTTAATTATTTTTACTAATATTATTATGGATGCACTCTGTCTGTTAACTCTTCACGCTTACAGGGCTGAACTGATTTAAGAGAAAAGACATGAGTATACTTTGAGACACGGGAAGGGTTATAACTTTAAATATTTTTTAGAAATAAGAACGGGTTTGGTTGCGGGAAAATGTACGATTTCCGCTCGATAAAGGAACTCATTTCGGCTCAGAAATGGGGCGTCATTTGTAATGAGTAATGACTAATTTGGAATCATAAAATAAACTTGAACAATCGGGCAATAATCATCAGGTTTCAGTACCACTGAAATACGGTAATCGGTTAAACCTGTAAAAACAAACATATTCGGTTTTATGGTATTGTAAAGTGCTTCTCGTATTGAATCCTGTTTACAGGAGAGTGTAATAAAACCTTAAGCACTTGCGAGGTATTTACCGCTAGGGTTGGCAGACGGATGAAAATTATTGAAAATACAATAAAATAAACATTGTTTTATTTCTCAGTTTTGGAACAATTATTTTCAGAATATCTACATTCTATGTGTTGACCTATTACTAGAAAAATTGGACATAATTGCCTGTATAATATTTCTTGTTTTAATCCCTCGATCGGAGATTATCGAAAATGCCATTGTATTCTTTTGTTGTCGCGATCACCGGTGCTCGTGTTAAAAATAGATTGACATATTTTGACAGTCTAGGTCTAGTCGTGATTAGGTTACCTTCAAATAAGATTGAGAGACAAGAATAAAATACACATACTTATTTTTATAACGAAAACATATTATATTTAAAGAGCGTGGAACCGATCCACGCTCTTTAAATATAATATGTTTTCTTTAAATATAATTTAAAGCTGTAGAATTTACATTAAAACTAATATATACCTATGATAGTTAAACCACCGGGTTTAACTACCAAAGGTACATATTAGTTTTAATGTAAATTCTACAGCTTTAAATTTATTTCTTGTCTTCATAAAAAATAAAAAATACGAGTAAGTAATAATTTTATAACAGTTGACAACCCTGAAACAAAAATCTTGTAAAAACGTAGCAACTAGCATTTTTAAAACAATGGGCGTTTTCACACTGCGACGGTAACGATACGACACGATACCACAGAATCGATAAGGGCCACCGCACATATAATACAATTTTAAGTTGGCCTACTATCGTACAAACTAAATTGCGTAGTGTCACAATTTAATTGGACAAATTCATCGTTGCCAGCCGCAGACTTTTAGATTTAGTTGTGTAATGATTTTCGAATATTTAAAATAATTATTTAATGTTAATTTGGAGAAGTGTGATTTTATTGTTATTCAAGATTATTTATTAAATTAAAAATGATAAATCAAATTATTTTATATTTACATTTTATGATTAATCAATATTATTTATTGCATGAGTTTATAGGAAGTCAAATTAATTTTAAGTTTACATTTTTTATAAGTTATTATTGTTATGCTTTAAAATTAACGTTAAGGCTTCTATAATTATATTTTTATTTGTAATGAATTATTTAACTAAGGAGAATGCCAATTCATTATTCAATTAAAATTTGTGGGTGTATTTCCGGTCTGATGTAGCCGCCGGAACTTTGTTTAATAAAATATATTTTTTAAAATATTATTTCCGGTAAAAGATCAATAAATAGTCGATTCTTGATTTGGAAGGGGCATTCTTCTTAGAGCAGCAATAGAGTGAACATCATTGTAGAACTGTCACTGTGAATTATAAGTGTAGTTTTAAATAACTATAAATAGAGTGTTGTGAATAAATTGGAAGTGAGAAATTAAAAGGTGATTTATTATTACTGAAGTGTTTGATTTTATCACATTTCAGAAGTGGGACAAGGGCCCAAGTTAAGGTATGTATCTTTATAATGAATTTTGAAATAAATGGTTTATTGATTTTGTGATGAAAAGTTTGAAGTTTTAATAAAGAATTAGATAAAGAAATAATTTTAGCAAAATGTTAGTGAGCCAAGTGAGCTTTAGTAATTCACTAGATCTAAGGCTATGTGTGCCTACCAAGCCAAGTGTGCTTGTTGATAAGGGTTATGTGTGCCTACAAAGCCAAGTGTGCTTGTTGATAGAGATTATGTGTGCCTGCCAAGCCAAGTGTGCTTGTTGATAAAGGTTATGTGTGCCTACAAAGCCAAGTGTGCTTATTGAGTGGTTATGTGTGCCAATCAAGCCAAGTGTGCTTGTTATTAGAGGTCATGTGTACCTATTGAGCCAGGTGTGCTCCAGCCTTGAGTGTATTAAGCCAAGTGTGCTCTAGTGAATAAAAGTGTTATGATGATTATTTAAAGTTTTTTTTTTCTTCTATATTATTGTTATATAAACTAATGATTTATTTTTCTCTTTTAAATTTGAGGGTATGAACTCCGACGGAGCAATGACACCAGAGGAAGAACCTCCAAGGCGTAATCAGAATCTTTTATCAAAGACCAATAAGGCCAAGCGATCTAAGAAAAAGTCAAAAAGGCGACGCAGTCGATCGCGCAGTCTGTCATTGTCCAGTGATGAAAGTTCTACTACCAGGCGACGACGTAAAAGGGCAAGGCGTAGAGGAGCTGGCAGTTGGTCCACAAAAGAGGTACTGGATCTTTTTAACTCTCTTCAAGAAAACAAAAGTAGGTCGCAAAATCTTAGCAATAACCATTATAATAATGTTATACCGGAATTCGATCCAGCTAGCAAAACTCAGAATATAGATAGCTGGATAAGAAAAGTCAATGAGTGTTCTGTCATTTACGAATGGGACGAGAAGCAAACCATACACTTTGCTTTACAAAAACTTTCTGGGCTAGCAAAGAGATGGTTTGAGGCTCTTCCAAGCGTCGTATTTAGTTGGCAAGATTGGCAAACGAAATTGAAAATGGCATTTCCAAATGAGCAGAACTATGGTCGACTACTTGAAGAAATGTTAGCTCGAACTACTAGGAATAACGAAAATCTACGCGAATATTTTTATGATAAATTAACTTTGTTAAATAGATGTGAAATTAGAGGTAAAAAGGCCGTAGATTGTGTAATTCACGGAATATTAGACAAATCTATAAGAAGTAGTGCCCAGGCATTAACGTGTGATGAACCGGAAGACTTGTTGAATTTTCTCGGTTCTCAACGTCCTGTTTTTGATAATAACACTTTGATTAACATTAGAAAACGTGGTGACAACATATTGCCAAATCGTATGAATAACGTTGCGTCGTCTTCAACTGATAATTCAATTACTTGTTTTAATTGCCGCTCAAGGGGACACTCTTACTTTAGATGCCCCAAGCCTCTTATAAAATGCATGAAGTGTAATCGAGTAGGACATAATAGCGACAATTGTAAGCTGGAACCCTTGACTTTACGTAACGAATCGAAGCTGTCTGATAGTAACGTTTCGGCGGATCGAAAGACTTTAAATATTTCGACCTTGAATAAAGGTGGTGATAAATTTTATAAAAATGTCAAAGTTAACGATAGGACCTTTGTAGCTTTTATTGACTTTGGCAGCGAGTGCACTTTAATACGCGAGTCTGATGCTAAGAATCTTTGTTTACAAAAAGATTTTAAAAATTTGCCTGTGATCAAAGGATTTGGTAATTCTAACGTTTTACCTTTATTTAAAACTACCATGGAATTAAAATTAGATGAAATTGAAGCTAATGTGGAGTTGTTGGTGGTCAATGACGAGTTCCTGCAGTCATCAATGCTGATCGGTCAAAATGTTACTGAACTTCCCTGTGTAACTGTTTTTAAAGATAATAGTAGGTTATTATTTTATAAAAGTCCTGAAATTTTTGATAGTATTCCGCCAATGCATTGCCTCAAGTTGAATTTAGTTAACAAGTCTAACATTTTAAAGTCAGGTTTAGTTGAAGTCTTGTCGTCAGACCCAACGTTTAGTGGGGATGTGTATGTCGAGGGATACTGTAGTACTGAGCCTAGACGAGAATTCCAAGTACAGCAAGGTGCTTACCATATCAATGAAGGTAAATGCTCTCTAGAAGTAACTAACTTGTCTAATAAAATCATAGAATTTCCTGAAAAATATATCTTAGCTAGAGCATTTCCTTTTGTCGAAAGGCAGATTACACACATAAATAATATAAATAGTGCTAATTCTAAACTAAAGCCCCTTCTGATTACTGATATTAAAGTTGGTCCTGATGTGGATAAAGAAAATTTAAATAGGCTTCACTCTCTTTTACTTAGTTATCGGGACTGTTTTGCATTTAATCTTAGTGAAATAGGCTGCATTAATACCACCGAAATGAAAATTGATTTATTAGATGACAGGCCTGTCGTATATAGACCATACAGACTATCATTTTCTGAAAGAAATCAAGTCCGTGAAATTGTTAACGAATTATTAGAGAATGATATTATTTGTGAGTCCAATTCTAATTATGCGAGTCCTATTCTTATGGTTAAGAAGAAAACTGGTGAACAACGTCTTTGCGTAGATTATAGAGCCCTAAATAATAAAACTAGAAAAGACTGTTTTCCTTTGCCCATAATCGATGACCAGCTGACGAATTTAAGTGGTAATTAGTTTTTCACGTCTTTAGATTTAGCTTCTGGGTACTATCAGATACCCATGGCAGAAGAGAGTCGTCCATTAACAGCATTTGTAACGCCAGATGGGCATTATGAATTTAAAAGGATGCCTTTTGGGCTTGCAAATGCTCCAGCTGCGTTCCAACGTGTAATGAATTCTATGCTTGGTGAAAAGCGTCATGATACAGCTCTAGCTTATTTGGACGACATTCTTGTGCCATCGGTTACGATAGAGGAAGGATTTGTAAGGCTAGAAGAAGTTCTGAAATTTTACGGTTAAATGGTTTAACTTTAAAATTGTCCAAGTGTTGTTTTCTTGATAGTTCGCTAGATTATTTGGGGTATGAAATTTGTGCTGACGGCATACGTCCAAATAAAAATAAAATTATAGCTGTCAAAGAATTCCCTACACCACAAAACGTACATGAAATACGCCAATTTTTGGGTTTAGCAGGGTATTTTAGAAAATTTATTAAAGGATTCGGGGAAATCGCTAGGCCTTTAACTAATTTATTAAAAAAGGGCAACTATTTTAAATGGACAAATGACGAAGTTGACGCTTTCAATACATTAAAAGAAAAACTAGTTGATAGACCTATCCTAGCTTTATATAATCCTAAGTTCCAAACCGAGTTACACACGGATGCAAGCTCTTTAGGCATAGGAGGAATATTAATGCAGTGGCAACCTGGATCCGAGGCTCTTAAACCGGTAGCATATTTCAGTAGACAGACCACACCTGAAGAACGTCATTTACATTCTTATGAATTAGAAACACTCGCAATTGTTTGTTCCTTAAAAAAATTTAAAGTCTACTTATTAGGTTTAAAATTTAAGATTGTGACGGACTGTAACGCACTGAGGACCACACTAACTAAGCGCGATCTTGTTCCCCGGATAGCGAGATGGTGGCTTTTAATTAGTGAATTTAATTTTAGTATTGAATATCGACCTGGAGCACGTATGGCTCACGTAGACGCGTTAAGCCGTAATACAAAACAATCATCTGAAGTAGTTGATAATTCGGAGTTAACAGTGTATAGCATTGAAACAAGTAATTGGCTTTTAACATTGCAAATGACTGACCCTGATATTGCGCGAATATTTAAGATTCTAAAACCTGAATGTGATGAAGAAAGTAAAGAAATAAAGAAACATTATGTTGTTAAGAATAATAGAGTATACAGAAGAGTAGGCGAAAGACTTTGTTTAGTTGTACCTCGCAGTGCTCGTTGGCAAATATGTGTGTCTAACCACGATGATGCAGGTCATTTGGGTGTTGCTAAAACAACTGAGAGAATTCAATGTAATTATTGGTTCCCGAAATTAAGAAAGTTCGTTAAGAAGTATGTTAAATCTTGCATCAAATGTGCTTATAATAAGACGATTCATCACAACGTAAGAGTGGGCAATTGTTTCCGATTAAGAAGATAAGCATTCCTTTTCGTACTATCCATATAGACCATTTAGGTCCGTTTGTCAAAAGCAAAAATGGTAATGCTTATAATCTTACTATAGTCGATGGTTTTACTAAATATTTGTTTGTAAGAGGCGTTAGAGATACAAAGACTAAAAGTACGATAAAAGTCTTACTTAAAATTTTTTATGACTTTGGAATACCATCTAGAATAGTATCGGATAGAGGTACTTCTTTCACTTCAACAGCTTTTAAAACTTTTTGTGAAACTCACGGGATTAAACATACTCTTAATGCCGTTGCATGTCCCAGAGCCAACGGCCAAGCCGAAAGGTATAACAAAACAATTTTAGAATCGCTAGCAAAATATACCGACGGTGAGGACGAACGGAACTGGGACATGTATTTAGGTAAAGTTCAGTGGGGAATTAATAACGCCATTAATTCTACCACCCAAAAAACTGCGACAGAAGTATTATTTGGAACCAGATTGCGAGACAGCCTAACTAACATGTTGGATATTGATAATGAGCCGCGTCTAAGCTTTGCAGATGTAAGAGATGAAGCAAGTACAAATATAGAGTCCAGCCAATTAAAACAGAAAGAATTCTATGATAGAAATAGAGTACCCGCTCCAGTTTATAAGGAAGGGGACTTAATAAAAATAACTAGAACCAATTTTAACAACAAAGGTAACAGCACAAAATTAATGTCAAAATTTATAGGTCCCTTTAGGATAGAAGAAGTTTTAAGTAATGACCGATATAAAGTTGCTGAAATACCCGGCTTTAGTCAGAGAAAGAATAAGTTTGATAGTGTAGTAGCAATTGATCGAATACGACCATGGATTAATGTAAGTGCCTTAGATCAAAACGATGATAAAAGAATTTCAAGTGCTAGTAGCAGCTCGTCAGATAATGAAAACAATAAAAGTGGCTGTGAACTATCATATAGTCAATCTGAGTCCAAATAATGACCGAATGTAATGAATAAAATATAATATAAAATGTTGATCACGTTAATTATAATTAGATAATAATATTGTTAATAATATGTCATAATTTATTACATATGTAATACAGTACAATCTACGGAGTACAATCCTTATTACCACAAAATACAAATTAGAAACTGTTACAATACAATTGCAAGATCCGAGCCTCTATCCGTAACAGTCGGTTGCCTAGTAACCGTCACTCACCCGGACTGGGTTGCCTACTCGCTACATCCTCCCCCTCTATCCCGAACCTGACGTCCCCGCGTTTGGGATAGGATCCTTTCGTGGCCGCCCACGTTTGCGCTTGTCCTTTAAAGGAGCTTGGATGGGACCAACAAATGGAGTAAGGAGTGACGCGTGATACTTGGCTGTGGAGGTGCCATTGCTGATACTACCCAACTCATATGTAGTAGTTTTATTTGTTTTATAAGGGCTATTCCTCTTTGGCATAAAAGATGTTTGAACTTTGTACGGCCATGGTCTACGACGGATTGGATCTTTGGATTCTATGTCTTTTAATATTTTCCTAATATCCGGATCTTTTAACCGATTCTCCCCCTGCATTAAAGCCGCTCCCAAACCGTATCCACTGCTGTCCACGGTCGGCTCAGGACTGGTAAGGAAATAAGACTTAACGAAATCAAAGATCTCCTCCGGTTTGTCCCTAAAATACCATACGTCGTGCGGAATATCGAGGATGATATTAGCTTTTTTTATAAATTTATGACCTAACAACGTCCTAGTTGAGGCTCCTGGTAATACAAGCAAATCCTCAATAATTACATCGCGATTTCCAATAGTGACTTTTACATAAGTAAGTAAGTAAGTAAGTAAACATTTATTCAGTACAAACACATTACACCACATTACAATAAACATTTCACAAAAAAGACACTAAGTATAATATTTTAAAAAACAAAAATAACATAAAAAAGGAACATTAACAAATAAGTGCCAGATGAACATAATATACTGTAGGTAGGTATCTATTTGGGTAAAGATAGCAAACGACAATGTAGTGCAATGCGCATTCCACCGAAAAGGACCCCACTCAGGTGACGATCACGGTATAGTACCTACACCGCGATCCCTGGTGTTCTGTGGGGCCTTGTTGTCAATCGCTCGACAGATGCACACTGGCGCCAGCGCAAAGTGAACAATAAGATAGTAAATACTTACTAAACTTATAACAAATAAATAAGTACTTAGATAAGCCTAAAAAGGGTTTGAAAGAACATGTACATTAATAGGCATATTATGCATATATACATTTTATAGTGTAAAAATAAAATATTGTATAATATAAGAATTCCCTCACATCCCATCTGCAATATGACGTCACGTCATAGATCAAAACAGGTGGCGCCCGGCTGGCGACTGACCTACATAGCGACGAGATAAGGGACGCGCGCGCAGCATACCTTGAACGAAGCCTGACCGAGGCAGTCCGTACACCTGTTACATCAGCGGTAAGTACTCTTCTTTTACTATGCGTTCCATCTGCCAATCCTATTGTGCGCTCTGTCTCCTTAAAATGAACACCCTGTTCAACTAACACGGAGTACAGCTTAGTACTAGCTATAGAATGAGTTGCGCCGGTATCAATAATAGCCACTCCTTCGCGGTTTGCAACATTAATACGTACGGTGGGAAGTAACGTCGCATCAATATCGGTGAAGATACTACAAGCCTTGGATTCCTGGACATCGGAATTATTTATTATAAAAGCGGCTTTGTCGTCACCATCGCAATAAACATTACTCGAAAGCAAATCACAAGGGCGATTATTATTATTATACAAAAATATATCGCGCTCGACTTGGCGGAGGCACTGCTGTGCCCCAAGATTTTGTGAGTTTAGAATAAGAATAAGAATATCTTTATTTAGATACCACACAACATATTATGTAAAGCAAACAATAATAATTCGACGTACTTAGCATTAATTTCTACAACTACAATACATATTATATTGTGTGACGTCAAAATTGGCCCAGGCTCAGTTAAACGCAGCAAGCTAGCTCGCTGCACTGGTATTCTGCCAGGGCCAATGAGTGACTTCACCCCAAAATAAGGCGTAAAATCTATACTATACTAACTCTAATAAAATTAAACTAAACAAAAATAAGAAAAAATAAATAAAAAATAAACAATAACTAGCATACAAGGAATTTATCACATTAAATAACCACTACATAACAATAATACTAATTAATAACAAAATAAAAACTAATGCCTCAGTCCTACAGTTGGCTCTTCAGCTGTAGCCATCCTGCGTTGGCAATTTGTTAAGGCCGCCATGATGAAAGGAAGAAGAAGAAGATATGATTTATGGTGTAACTATTTGTAAACAAACGTTTGCTTACTAGTTTCTACAATAGTGATTTGTGAAATAGAGTTATTCAACTTTAAAATGGTGACTAATATATTATGAAAAACAGCACCGATCGTTTCGATATGAGTTATATAAGTAATATATTTATAATTTAAATAAAAATGGTTGGTGCAACCCACCCCAAGAAATATTATAGCAAATAGATTCATTAGGTAGACACAGGATAGTTAAGATATTATCTCAAAAATACAATAGGTACAGAACACCAATAAGCTTGTAAAGAGTGGCATCGTCTGTAAACAAAGATTAGTAAGATCGCCCCGCCGTTGGATAACTAAACAATGCAGATCGTGGTGCATAAGTTTCAGGTATTGTATTCGCTTGTTTTTGAGAAGTAAGTAAGTGAATTTTGTAGTGGCGACTAAACGAAGCTTTTGTTTTCAGCGCCCGTAGAGGAGGAGGGAGGTTATTCCAACAGCGGGAGGCTGCATATCTAAACGATCCACGAAATGCTGCTGTTCTATGCTTTGGTGTTATGATCCGATACTGGGAGGCTCTGGTACGCATACTCACATCACTAGCCCAAGATAGTTTTTCATACAAGTAAGAAGGCGTTCGTGATAGTATAATATCAAAAAGCAGTGAAGCAAAATGCAACTTCCTACGCTCCTTCATCTTCAGGAGATTTGCATTATTGATGAAGGGAGTTACATGAGCACGTGGAGGGACTGTAAAGCAGAAACGGACACAAGCATTTTGAACTCTCTGCACAAGCTTCTCTGTTCTGGATAGTAGGTTTACTCCTATAGCAGTGTCCGCATAGTTTAACTTCGAAAGTACAAGTGTCTCACAAAGTCTGATCCGTAAGTCCTCACTGAGATATGGTCTGAATCTGTAAAGACTTTTTAGACGGAAGAAACATGTGCTGACAACATCCAAAATGTGTTGTTCGAACTTAAGTTGTGAATCCATTATGACTCCTAAATTACGAGCAACATTTACGCGTTCAATTTGCTGTCCGTTTATTGAAACAAAAGGTTGTTTATCCAAGATATCAGCAACTTGCTTCTTGGAGCCTAAAATCATGAATTTAGTTTTAGTTGGATTTAGGACCAGCCCACAAGACTTAGACCACTCTGATATATTTTCTAAATCATCATTGATCTTATTAGCAGCTACTCTTGTATCTAGTGGATCGAAACTAAGATAAATTTGTGTGTCATCAGCATACATATGGTGTTTACAGTGAACCACCTTGTGAGACATGTCTGCACTAAAGAGTAAAAATAGTAGAGGGCCCAGAATAGATCCCTGAGGTACACCTTTGTGTACTTCCGCGCAATCAGAGAATGTCCTAGTACCATCAGTAGCTGTAACTTCCACCTTTTGTGACCTCCCAGTTAGATAACTCCGGAACCATTGGACTACGGATGGTTCGAAACCATAATATGATAGTTTAGAAAGAAGAAGTGGTATGTTAACAGTGTCAAATGCCCTGGAATAATCCAGGAGTACTAGGATAGTCCCCATGCCCTGATCTTGAGCAGAGATAACATTGTCAATAACATCAAGTAGAGCAGTATTTGTGCTATGCTTACGTCTAAAGCCAGATTGATACTTAGGAAGAATTTTATTGGTCTCAAGATAGTTAACAACCTGGTTGTAGACAGCTTTCTCAACAATTTTAGAGATACATGGTAAGATACTAATAGGGCGAAGGTCACCAGGGGAGGTAGGGTTAGGTTTCTTCGGGATTGGCTTTATCAGAGCTGTCTTCCATATAGAGGGAAAGGTAGATGTTAATATAGATCTATTTACTATATTAGTAATGGTACTTAGGGTATTAGGTAGTGTTAAGGTCAACATCTGCAAGGATACATTATCAGCACCAATAGAATTAGATTTAAGCCCTTGTATAATTTTCAGCACAGTAGTTTCAGAGACTGGGGAGAGACTAAATCTGGTCTCACCTACTGTGCATGACTGATAATGATCCATCAATGATGTACAGTTTAAGGGATCACCAGGTACATTGAGAAAATGCTGATTTAGGATATTAGGGTCATTACAGGAGTCAGGTAAAAAGGATTCATGGGATTTAGTTAAGTTTAAGTTGTTTTTTAAATTTTTCCATAAAGTTTTTGGGTTATTGATATTTCTATTAATATTTCTATTATAATAAGCATGTTTCTCTGAATTAATGGCCGACGCAACAAGTGATTTTAGGTCTTTGTATACTTTTTTGTGGGCCATAGTTTTAGAAGTTTTCCATTTGGAGAAACTCTTATCTCTGAGAATCATCATTTGTTTAACTGTATCAGTCAGCCAAGGCGGGGATTGTTTTTTTATACATATTTTTTTGACTGGGGCATGAAGGTCAAAAAGTGTGATAATGACTCTGTTAAACTCAGTGACCATTTCATTGACGTCCTCTATGTTTAGAATATATTCCCAATCTATCCTATCTAAGTCGCGGCCAAAATTATCCAACAAAATGTCCTTAAATGGCCTGTAGGAAGTCACAAAAGGTGCAAGTTTAGGCTTCTTAAAGTTAAACTCTGCTGAGACTACTGCAACGTTTGAACTCACACCAATCTCGCTCGGAACCGTACAAGAAGTATTTGACGAATCGATATCACAAGAAAATGTATTGAAATCAGCTGGTTTCGACCCATTTCTGTCTGTGTTTGAACAGACTTTACATCTCGACTTTACTACTCCTTGCTGACCACATCCATAACACCTTAAAGTACTAGAATTATCATTAGACTCTGACATACCGATGTTCTTGCTTTTACCTTGCAGGTTGCGGCAATTGTCAATAATATGGCCATACAATTTACAATACGCGCAACGTACCCGAATACGTTTCGATGACGGGTTCGAGTTTGGCGTAAGAACCGAATTCGTAGTAGGGCCCGAACGTATAGTAGGGCCTCTTTCTTGCGCGGCCGGTTTTACGAATTTAACCGGAGGCGCGGATGCGGGCGAGAGGGAAGATTACAATAGAATTAGAAAACCTATTGGTTTCCGCAATCGCATCTTCTACGGCTCGCAATCTCTCCATGAAGCTGTCCATAGAAGTTAAATTATTATCTCGCGACAGTCTTTTTCGAACACGCCTATGTAACAAGCCGTAGAACATGTCGATTTGCATCGTGTCCGGAACTTTATAAGGTAACTTAGCTAGGAGGGCGCGCAGTTTCGTCACAAATACGTCGGCACGCTCCGTTTCACACTGTTCATCGCGGAAAATTTCTCTGAAGATCTTGTACGGCGACAGCTGGGTGCCGTACATGCTTCGAAGCCTCGCGACGGCGTCCGTCCATGTTGCGACGCTGCCCTTGACGCCGCGCCAGAAGAGCGCCGCGTCGTCTTCCAGCAGCATGCTCAGGCCGCGTAGTGCGTGCTCTTCACTGACGTTCGCGCATTCCTTGTATACTTCCACGGCATCCAGGAAGGCCTCCAGCTTCTCGGCGTCGCGTGCCTTGCCGTTGAATCGCGCGGTGCACTGCGTGAAATTGCCCGGCGGGACGGTGGCTGCGGCAGGGGCAGTCGAGGCCGCCGTATTAGGGCTGATAGTTCCGAAATCGCCGGATGGATCATGCCGTGGGAGCTGGGCTCGGAGTATTTCCAGGAGGGCTCTGTTGGTCTCCTCCTGTGTTCGCTGTGATTGCATCATCATTTCTAACATGGCTGTCATCATCCGTTCCGTCGAGGTGGTGGTAGGTGCTTCAGCAGCCGCGCTGGATGTAGGCGGGGGGTGCCGCGGGTCGGCGAAAACTATCGTCTCGTTCCCGGGTTCTTCGCCGTCGCCTGCTTGCTGTGTATCTTCCTTTTCACTCTCGTAACGGGGATGTTGGCGTGTGTTTCGTGGCATTTTACTTTTTGTCACAGTTCGGCTAGCTACACAATTCACAGAACACTGGGACTGGGTTCGTTATTTCTTTAGAAACAAAAAAAATAGCCACAGGTTGGCGCCAGTGTAATACAGTACAATCTACGGAGTACAATCCTTATTACCACAAAATACAAATTAGAAACTGTTACAATACAATTGCAAGATCCGAGCCTCTATCCGTAACAGTCGGTTGCCTAGTAACCGTCACTCACCCGGACTGGGTTGCCTACTCGCTACACATATTATTTTAGAATATTTTATTCAATTATAGTAACGCAATGTTAAATTTATTTTACGTGCGTCAGGAGACAGCACGCAGTAGGACGGCCGAATGTAATGATTTTCGAATATTTAAAATAATTATTTAATGTTAATTTGGAGAAGTGTGATTTTATTGTTATTCAAGATTATTTATTAAATTAAAAATGATAAATCAAATTATTTTATAATTACATTTTATGATTAATCAATATTATTTATTGCATGAGTTTATAGGAAGTCAAATTAATTTTAAGTTTACATTTTTTATAAGTTACTAGCTGACCCGACAGACGTTATCCTGTCTTAAAGATTTAATTCGAATTGGTATAATTAAGAAAACAATAGATTAAAATTAGTATCTTCATGCCAAATTTCATCAAAATAGATAGATAGATAGATAAACACTTTATTGCTCACATATAAATGGGTATACAGAAAGACTTAAAATACTTAAAAACTAAAACATTAATGTGGGCAAGGGCGGCCTTATCGCTATAAGAGATCTCTTCCAAAATAGATTAAATAGTTTATGCAAAAATCATAAAAGTTTATTGTGCAGGAACCGTACATTTTCCAGGACAAAAAGTATCCCTTGTCCTTTCCCGAGACTCAAAGTATCTCCATACCGAATTTCATAAAAATAGACTGAATAGTTTACGCGCAAATCATAAAAGTATATTGTGCAGTAACTGTACATTTTTTCGGGACAAAATGTATCTTATGTCCTTATCCTGGTTCTAAGCTACCTCTCCACCAATTTTCAGCCAAATCGGTTCATCCGTTCTTGAGATAAAAATTTATTGTGCGGGAACCGTACATTTTCCGGGACAAAAAGTATCCCATGTCCTTTCCCGAGACTCAAAGTATCTCCATACCAAAATTCATCAAAATCGATTGAATAGTTTACGTGCAAATCATAAAAGTATATTGTGTAGTAACCGTACATTTTTCCGGGACAAAATGTATCCTATGTTCTATTCCTGGTTCTAAGCTACCTCTCCACCAATTTTCAGCCAAATCGGTTCATCCGTTCTTGAGTTATAAGTGGTGTAACTAACACAACTTTCTTTTATATATATAGATTATTGTTATGCTTTAAAATTAACGTTAAGGCTTCTATAATTATATTTTTATTTGTAATGAATTATTTAACTAAGGAGAATGCCAATTCATTATTCAATTAAAATTTGTGGGTGTATTTCCGGTCTGATGTAGCCGCCGGAACTTTGTTTAATAAAATATATTTTTTAAAATATTATTTCCGGTAAAAGATCAATAAATAGTCGATTCTTGATTTGGAAGGGGCATTCTTCTTAGAGCAGCAATAGAGTGAACATCATTGTAGAACTGTCACTGTGAATTATAAGTGTAGTTTTAAATAACTATAAATAGAGTGTTGTGAATAAATTGGAAGTGAGAAATTAAAAGGTGATTTATTATTACTGAAGTGTTTGATTTTATCACAGTTGGTAACGGTGTTGCTAGCCTAGCGATGTGCGTGTTAAAATGCGTAAAAAGCACGCTTTTGTTGTGGCAAACGAAGGCGAAAAGAAAGGAGAATATTTTGGGCGCATTCAATATTAAGTGACAGAATATTAGAATTAGTACGATAGTCAGTTTGTACGATAGCCGGCCAACTTGAAATTGTATAATATGTGCGGTGGCCCTCTATTCTATGGGATCGTGTCGTGTCGTTATCGTGCAGTGTGCAAACGCCCAATACAATAGATTACATGCGCTATAATAATTGTATTCAAGAAAAGGTTAAAATTTTAGGATAACATTTGAACATTGTAAAAGCTAGGATAATTTAAACGCAAATAAATTTCCTTTTAACACTTAATAAAAAAACTTGAAAGAAACGAAACAAAGATTTTTTATTCCCAATTTGATCCTTATAATTTGTATGTTGTCACTCGACACCAGGGAGGGCGCGAGATCATTAGAGGCTCAACAAGTGGCCATTTGTTTCCCTTCGGCGAGGAGACGTGGCACCCGGGGGAAGTGAGGGACCCGGCAGAGGAGGTTGGGTACCCGACACAGGAGACTGAGCACCCGAGAGGACCAAGGGGAGGTGCGGAACCTAGAGTGGTACCCGATAGAGGAGGCTGGGCACCCGGGGCTACAGGGAATTAGCTAAGTGGTAGCCAATTAAGGTAATGTGTTTGTAAGTGCTTAATCGCGTGATATCGACTATATTATTTGTGTATATTCTTTTTCTTACATACGGTCGCACTCAGAGACGTTGATTCATGATGATTGAACCTCAATTTAATTATTAGTTTCACACATAAAGTATGGGACAGAGGGGCTTATTAATCCTTCGATAGGGGATTCTTGGAAATCTATTGTTATTCTATTGTTGTCGCGATCATCGGTGCTCTTATGAAGGTTAATCTTCACTTAATTTCAGTAAGTCTATTAGTCTAGTTATCTCTGAGTGTGGCAGTTATTTAAATTTTAACAGCGAGTATGTTTGAGTGAATTCCGAAATATAATCCAGTGTACTGACTATAGTTTTGAAATAATATGTGCCTCTGATGAGACAAGTGTTACGTTTTACAATAATTATTATAATAAAGGCTTTATTGTAAATTATTTTCGAAATCTACGACAGGTTACAAGACCAACCATCAAGACCCAACCAGTTACGAGATATCATCGGATACATGACGTCATGAGCACTTGCTAGTATGCTGGTTTTTATTTCGGAATCTAGGCTTTGTCCTAAGTGTAATTTCTACTAGTAAACTTACACAGTAATTATTTTGATTACATTTGCACAAAGCAAGGATCCACAATACTGCAAAACAATCTGCTTAGTGCAATGAAATTTTCCACGTTTTTCAATGTTTTCCATTAGAAAATCATCAGTCGGGGTTTCTTTGTCAGCTGTAATCACATTACCGGACTGACTTTACTGTGGGAATCTGTTCAGTTGTTTTAGCCGCAGTTGTCTCGGTTAAGTAATGACAATCATTTTATGTACCGCATTACATGTTTCCCTGAATTCGTCTGGCAAAATTATGAAATAATTCGCAAAAGTTAACTAGGCATCAGGAGTCGCCATGTCAATTTCTTTGTGTAAACACACGTCTTTTTTATATTATAAAAAGTAAATAAAAAAATATATTATAACGAGCCTCAAAAAAAAATCCGTAACAAAACATGCTGCTCTTGTTTACAGACTGAATAAAAAGTGTAGATAGAGTTCTACTAGCAACAAAGTAAGGCCAACTTTACACTCATGTCTAAGTTGGTACCACTAATATATATTCTGTGGTCTAAGTCAAACTGCGCTACTGCTCGGCTAGTGGACTATTAAAACGACGAATCACACGAAAGGCAAGGGTAGTTTGTTGAATAAGGTGTATGCGTAAGCGCATATAAAAAGGGTTAAATAGCGCTCAAGGGTTACATTATACCTTGGCCTTTGTCTTGCGAGCATGTTAAATACTAGAATTAATTTTTAGCAGTATGTTCCTACACACACAATACACATATAGTATGTATACCTGCTGATATTATATTACAGTTTGCTGTACAAAATATAATATAGTATATCATATTATACTATATTATATAACCACCATAGCCCTGTTAACGAGCAGACCACAAACACACAATTAATATCACGTTTCGCGCAAATTGCTGATTTAATATAGTTTACACTGCCTAATACCATATTTGTTTTACCAGTTTGCAGTGAGCGCCTGGGAACTATCACTATCGTCCCGATGGACTATTCATATAGCTAGTTAAGTTTATTACTTTAACTAGCTATAAAATAAAAGTCAATTCTGTTTCTCTAAAATTGGAGTACGAATGAACCGTTTTGAACCGAACCAGTCCAGAGAAGGTTTGTACCATACAGTAATAAATATACAATGTAAGGCTGGTCTCTGTTTATACGGTAAAAAAATATGTTTGGAAGGAAGCGTTACGAAGTTCCAATGACCCAAGGGCATTTGGCAAGTTCTTTGCCTGAAGCAAAAAACATGTCATTTGAAAGGCTCCCACTTTGGAGTCGTATTGGGTCTATTCGGGTTGACATTTGGGGTTTGAAATTTTTTTTACAATGAACTTATAGCTTAGTTCTGTTATAATGCCGTCCATTTTGATATTTCTATGTTACTACGTAACGACCCTGAGCCATGTAAGGCCATGTTCCTTTGAAGGCCAACTATCAAAAAGTCGCAGTTATCGTCATGTAAAGACATTTTCCTTCTACTACACACTTAGATCCATCAAACTTATGGCCACAAACGCGGCGGCGAGTTGATCGCGCCGCTATTGTGGCAGTGATATCTCACTGTTTGTAGACTTTGGGTGTCAAGGGTACAATTGTAATTTGCGCACCCTGAAAAACTTTAGTTTTTAGTTACATAACCTATATCTAGCTCAAATTTTATTACAGGGCATTATCGTATAGGGATATAATTATGTATGGTACTCATAAAAGAAAATCTACTTATGCCTCGATTTACGTTAAAATATTGGTAATGTTCCTAGGAAGGCTGGTGATTCCTTATAAGGCCCAACCAAAGATTTGATAGTTGGCCTTGCTAGGGAACATAAACTTTACAAGGAACATCTAAACATCATTAACATAAATAAACAGTTACTTTTAGTTATAGATGCGTAGCGTAACGTTTAAAATAACGTTGTTTTTTATAATGTCTTTACTTATTAGGATTATTAAACTTATACACGCATATTGAACATTTTGACCTTACAAAGAACGAGCCCATAAGAAGGCCGTATTAGATTAAAAATTTTTTTGTTTGTATTATTAAACGCATTGGCAATTAGTTATAAGGTGTCAATGTGAAACTCATTGCTAAAAAATTGCTAAAGAATTTCCATTTATATATTCATAGTTATAAAGTGATGTTCAAGCAATGTTCGTCATAGTTTTTTAGATGATATAAATATATTGAGCATTTAATGTATTGCTTAATTGAAAGAAATTATAATGTTGTTTTAGTAATAGCAAATAAATAAATAATTGTGACTCTTGTTTTCAAGTTAAACGACTGACGTATAATATTGGCCTTATTTGGAGCTGTGTTCTTAGCAAGGCCATTTGGAAGAGCCTTAACAAAACTTAAGTTTATTAAATGGCTATTGAAGCTAGGTTAAAAAGAGATTTATAATATGATACCTTATGAAACAGAGCATTACTTGATAGTTTGTTTTCTTAAGTTATTTAGTTAATAAACGAATAACAAGCATTTTCCCGTTAGATTGGCCTTACATGGCTCAGAGTCCTTAGTACGTACCCTATATTCCCGAGTTTTGAAATCTTTGGCCTACCCTCAAAGCCGTGATACAAACTTCGGAGTGACTATCTACGTAAGTTCACGTACGCTGAAGATTCAAACGGGATTACAATAATCCGTAGTTGTACGAGAAGTTGATAACTTCGAGGACAAACTTCGCATATAACGTTACGTCGAAGTCAAATATTTACCTCAACCGGTAACCCAGCACAACAAACTTTTTAAAACAAACAATAAGTCTCGCATACTTGGGGAATGTGTTATTAATTTCTTTTTAACCGATTTCCAAAAAACGAGGAGGTTTTATGTTCGGCTGTGGATATATATATTTTTTTGTATGTTCAACGATTACTCCGCTATTTGTGAACCGATTTTCGAAATTTTTGTTTTGTTGTATTAGGTTTCACTCCAATTTGGTACCATGTTCACAAAAGTGGTGACCTGATGATGGGATCCATGAGTAATCGAGGGAACTCCTCAAAATTTATATGGAAACATATAGTGATTTTGGTTTCATAAGAAGCATCCTAAGCATATGCTACCAAAACGCAAGATTTTGCACCAAGGTATACTATGGTTCCGAAGATACTAAGAGAACTCCGGATTCCTTAAAGATACAAGTTTGGGAGTTTAAGCGCTGTTTTAAGAACTGAAAGCATATGCTACTATGCAAATTACATTCATCATCATCATCATCATTATCATCATCATTATAATCATCATTACCAAGTCAGGGTCACCAATGTCACCAAATTCAACCTTATCTCCAGAGCATAAGGCACACATTAACTGACATTACTTCTGAGAAGTTAAAGTTG
This sequence comes from Polyommatus icarus, assembly GCA_937595015.1. NCBI lineage: Eukaryota > Metazoa > Arthropoda > Insecta > Lepidoptera > Lycaenidae > Polyommatus > Polyommatus icarus. The sequence goes on from OW569326.1 coordinate 23,594,749, forward strand.
CTTCGACCATGTAACATTCTGTCTCACTTCGCCGAGATATTCGGCGGAGCGGCGGCGCGACGCGGGCCGGGTACCTACCGTACTATGTAACACTATACAGTGCGAGGCGTCCGCGTGTGCGACAAGTCGAGCGAGTGCCAGTCTATTGAAACTAGTCCGGTGACCGGCTACTTAGCACGTCACACGTGTTCACTTCGATTTTTAATTAATATATTGTTTAGAATCATCTGCAGGCTGCAGCTGATATTATATTTTGTAAGTGTGACTGTAATAAGATACCTACGTAGAATAATATACAGGTGTATTATTCTACGTATAGTACGCGATGGCTTTCTAGGTAACTAAAAAGAGTGAAATTATTATTTTTAACAAAAAATTAAAACCGACTTCCAAGGTAAAAACAATAATAGCATCCTTACAATATGAACTAAAAAGTATTAAATAATGATTATTCCTATCTAATGTTGCCTTTTTCCGAATTCGGCTAAAACTCAACTATTTCTGTACTCAATCTTCATAATTTTGAAGTCGGTGCCAGTTCCAAAAGTTTCAAATATTCTGTCAGAGAACTGAAGATTCATCTGGTACCGACTTCAAAATGATGAAGATTGAGTACAGAAATAGTTGAGTTTTAGCCGAATTCGGAAAAAGGCAACATTAGATAGGAATAATCATTATTTAATACTTTTTAGTTCATATTATAAGAATGCTATTATTGTTTTTACCTTGGAAGTCGGTTTAAATTTTTTGTTTTGTTTAATGTGTTTATGTTTTATGGTGGATGAAAACGCTGTTATCCATACACAGATACATCGTACAAGTAATAATAAAATCAGCCAAGTGCAAGTTGGACTCACGCACTGAGGGTTCCGTACCATTATAGAGCAAAAAAAATGTGTTTATTGTATGGGAGCCCCCCTTCATGTTTTATTTTATTGTAATTGTACGATGCAAGCATCGCACATTCCTATGTCAGCTGTCAGCATAATAATTTTAATACATCAATTTAGTACAAATCTCAATATTTGAACGATTTCGTAATGTTTTAATTTTTGCTATAGTCATCAGTATCTTTGTGTATATAAAATGTGTCTGCTATAATACGCTATTATTATTATCATTCCTCTTAGATCATTATTATCATTTATCTTATATCACCCTTTGTGTATCAATAAACAGTTATCATTTTAAAGCTGTTTCCATCATCTATAATCGTTATCAGCGTGTAAGGTGTACGTGTACAGACCCGTACATCTTTGTGGTCCTTCGAGTTAAACAAGTAAGTGGTTTGGTGTTTTGTGCGGTAGCGAATCGGTCTGTCGGCCTCCCACAAGCGGGTCTCACCGACTAGATTAAGAAGGCGCATCATATTATCGCATAGAGCACGGAACCACGTCATCAGCCTTTTGGAAATCATCTACTTCCGAAGGAATCAAGGATCAAGAAAGACGTAGACACAATCAATCAAGATTATCAATCAAGATTATCAATCAAGATTATCAATCAAGACTTTCAATCATAATATCATTTATAACCAACGTTGGAATTTATATCATTATCAACTTTAACAAAGGTACACAATCGTTATCATTTTTATCAATTCAAGCTTGAAATTTTAATCAATCAATATGGAATCATTTATCAATCAACAATCACAAATCATGGAGGAGATGAACAGGCTGTATCGGAACTACAAAAAGGATGGGCCTAGTCGTAAGACTACCGAAGCTATCAAAAGAAAGATATGCACTCTGGATGGATACTGGTAAGATTTCCTAAACAATCATGAGAAAATATTGGAGTTCAAGGTCAAGGATTGTACTTACTTCTCGGAGCAACAATATGAGAAAACAAAATCTTTTTACACCGAAGTGAGAAACATTTTCATAGAAGATCTCGATAAGGCCGAAAAGGGAATGCCGCCGTCTTCAGCCGGAGACTGGTCTTCTCAGGGTCACACGGACCAGTCGAAGCTAACGCCGATGTCAAAGGAGAAAAAAGGTGATAAACCTGGATCGAGCACTGAGTTATTCCATCTACAGACGGGCAAGCAATCATGATCAGGCAAGGATGTCGACAAGCTCCAAGACATGTTGAAAAAACAACAAAGCAATTTTAAAGCCTTCGCACGCACTTTACACAATATTGTTGTGGACAAAATCGACGAGCAATGGGAGTTAGAGGATGCACTACAATCAATCAAGTCTCGCTGGAACATCATCGACGCGTTGCACTGGGAAATAGATAGCGAGCAGATAGAAGAGAATGACACCTACAATCAGACATTTTACAACTACGAACAAAAAATTATAGACATGAAAAGGCGAATCAATTCGAAAAAATGGTCTATGAGTCACAGAGAAAAATCTACTCCCCAAATGGAAATACCTACCTTTAACGGGAACTTTCATCAATGGATTTCCTTTAAAGATCTTTTTACCGAAGCGATTCATTGCAACAGGTCAATGTCCAACGCGCAGAAGATGCAATTCTTAAAAATAAAGTGCGTGGCGAAGCTGAAAAATACAGCACTTAAATATCAGCTCCGAAAATTACGAAATCTGCTGGGAAATCCTAAACCACAGATACAATAATTTAAAACTCATATTCAGCGCCCATGTCAACAACTTGTTATCAGTACCGACGGTTCAACATCAGTCGTATACGCAAATCAAAAAGTTGCACGGCACTACGAATGAATGCTTGAACGCAATCAAGAATCTTGGTGTTGACAATATCACTTCATGGGATCCCCTCATCGTCCATATCTTATCACAAAAATTGGACACGGATACTCACACTGAATATGTTGAATCATTGCAGAAACCTCGAGAGTCGAGACTTGCCTACTCTAAAGGATTTTCTCAATTTTTTGGAAATGAACTTTACTTCATACGAATCAAGCCGCCGAAAAATTGACATTCCGAAATCATTTCAATCGGAACCTATCAGAAAACCATTTATCAAATCATTTGGGATTATAGATCAGCAGCAGTCGAAATATCAAAAATCAAGTTATAAGTTTAAACACTTACGGATTTTGTCGCGGAGCACTTTTATTAATCCCGACGTTTCGGCTACTTTGCAGCGGCCGTGGTCACGGGCGGACTGAGGTGACAGGTGTCCAATTTCTTGAAGTTATCCATCTACCCGACGACTCATCAATTTTTGTTTGCGTTCCGATCTACGCAGAATGAACTCACAGTGTCTTGAAGCCGAGGTGTCATGGATTTGTGCTTGAGTTTGTTTATTACTGGATCCCAACTAGATGGCAGCACCCAACCATCTTCACGGTTAAAATTAGGGTGTTTTTTAATTTCTATGGCCTCGCGTATCATTCTTGGGCGGTATCGTGCTTCTTTTGCCAGTACTTGTGGCTTATCAAATCTTATGTAATGGCGAGGTTGATCCAGTGTGTGTTCACAAATCGCGGACTTGGTGTTTCTACGGTGTTTGACATCTGCAATGTGTTCCTTGATCCGGGTTTTGATGGACCTTTTGGTTTGCCCTATATAAGAGAGGCCACAATCACAGTCGAGTTTGTAGATTCCTGCATCTTCAAGATGCAGGAATCTACAAACTCGACTGTGATTGTGGCCTCTCTTATATAGGGCAAACCAAAAGGTTTGTAGATTCCTGCATCTTCAAGATGCAGGAATCTACAAACTCGACTGTGATTGTGGCCTCTCTTATATAGGGCAAACCAAAAGGTCCATCAAAACCCGGATCAAGGAACACATTGCAGATGTCAAACACCGTAGAAACACCAAGTCCGCGATTTGTGAACACACACTGGATCAACCTCGCCATTACATAAGATTTGATAAGCCACAAGTACTGGCAAAAGAAGCACGATACCGCCCAAGAATGATACGCGAGGCCATAGAAATTAAAAAACACCCTAATTTTAACCGTGAAGATGGTTGGGTGCTGCCATCTAGTTGGGATCCAGTAATAAACAAACTCAAGCACAAATCCATGACACCTCGGCTTCAAGACACTGTGAGTTCATTCTGCGTAGATCGGAACGCAAACAAAAATTGATGAGTCGTCGGGTAGATGGATAACTTCAAGAAATTGGACACCTGTCACCTCAGTCCGCCCGTGACCACGGCCGCTGCAAAGTAGCCGAAACGTCGGGATTAATAAAAGTGCTCCGCGACAAAATCCGTAAGTGTTTAAACTTATAATATCATGAGTGATACTCGCGAAAACTTAAGAAAAAAAATCAAGTTATTATCAGAAAAATAACTGCCCAGTCTGCGACAAAAAAATGGAATATTCAATTGCGAAACCTTTCTGAGTTCCAAACCTGAGGTCAAACGCAAAATTATATCAAAAATGAACTTATGTAAAAATTGTCTTTTATAATCATTATAATAAAGACTGTTTTTCAGAGCAGAGATGCCGCACTTGTAATGATAAACATAATACATTAGTTCATGACGCATTTGTCAATACACCAAAATTGGAAGTAATGCCGGAAACCTCACGCAAGCAAAAAATATCGGCTAATGTGGCTCAAGAAAACAATGTTCTACAAATTTTGCTTGCCACCGCACTTATCAAGGTTCAAGCTTCGGATGGAACATATCACACTATGAGGGCATTGATCGACCAAGGATCACAGGCATCCTTAATCACAGAGGATGTTCTGAGTTACAGCCTGGAGACAGACAAACGGACAGACATCGAAGTCTCAGTAATAGGGTCCCGTTTTTACCCTTTGGGTAGGGAACCCTAAAAATGTGAAAGTATCCTGTCATAGTAAAATATAGAAATTAGTAGATAAAATTTGAGTCCCTAGAAAGGACAGATGATAGTTTTTTCCATCTAAAATATGTGATTTCCACGCGATTTAAAACGACTTTCGACAGACGAATATGCAAAGAATAATTGATGAGATTAATACCATGTTGAATATTGGAAAAGGCCATCAAAAAAACGAGGGTAGGCGAGTGACATTAAAATAAAATGGCGGACGCGGTGAGCGAAAGTAATGTTGAATGGCGATCAGTAATAACGCGTGATATACGGCGCTGCACGCTGCAGCCGCTGGCCTGCCGCCAGCCGCGATTGAGAGATTCCTCCGCCACAGATACACTCGCCTGCAAAAACATAACAACGTAACAATTTATATAGTTTACATCTTAAGGCCGTCCCCCGAGCAAACGACCTTGGCCATACATTTGCCGCGTTGCCGAGATCGCGCCAAAACCCTATTATTTTTACTTAACTTAGTTCAAAATTGTCCTAAAAAAATTTAAAACGACGAATATGTAGTTAATTATACTGTCGATCTATTGGCGTGAGTTTCAAATAAAAGTAATTTGTAAATCCTAAGGAGATGCTGAATGTATGCTTGAATTTTAACAAATTGGTATTACTTTGGAAGCTGATATCATGAGTATAAGAAACAAAAATAGAACATTTAAAACGACAAAAGGAATGTTGATATACTGAAGATTATTGCTGTATTTTTATTATAACTTTGTAGCTTTCAGATTATGAGTTTATAAGGTTTTAAATACGGTCAATTACGGAATCTCCGGACGGAACGCCCTTAATCTACATTAAGTCCATCACGGTTCTAGGGGTCTTTTAGGGTGAAGCCAAACGAGCGTAATTTGTGAGTTGTGAGTCGCAGAATTTCTGCCACGTAAATAATATATTTTCATGCAAATCATGACTCACAAAAATACGCTCGTGTGAATCAAATAGGACTTTTGTATGAAACTAAATGCAGCAGAATTCTGCCAAACCGAAATTCTGCGACTCACAACTCAACTCAAATTTCTTCGCCCTTATAGCCTCTTGGGTACCAGTGAGTTAATGTTTTGCTCCACGTCTTGTCTTTACGATTTAGCATGTGCCTTTTCATGGATCTTTGGCAAATTTCTAGCTATTCTGTTAGTTTTTTTTTGCGAGGCACCAGGTTTGGCAGCCGTGTGATAAGACTGGCATTGTAGAGCTTATATTTAATTGAGAGTTCGTATTTTTATATGACGGTAATTTTATGTTGAGTATAGCTATACTTTCTAAGACACCAAGTAGTTCTATAATACGATCCTTGAGATCGTGTTTTATGTCTTAAATATTACTGATCAACATTTGCGTAATATTACCATACGATTTAGTTTAATAATGAGGGTAGGTAGCGCTTTGATGTCATACGCATAGTCTTTTGTAAAGCTATGAGCGGTTATGTAAATTACCACCTCTGCGAATGACATCACGTATTAGCGATTGTTTAAGCACTGAACCACTGTTTCCCTTTAAGGCCGTCCCCTGAGCAAACGACCTTGGCCATACATTTGCCGCGTTGCCGAGATTGCGCCAAAACCCTATTATTTTTACGTATGTTAGTTCAAAAGTATCCTAAAAAAATTTAAAACGGCGAATATGTAGTTTATGATATTGTCGATCTATTGGCGTGAGTTTGAAATAAAAGTAATTTGTAAATCCTAAGGAGATGCTGAATGTATGCTCGAATTTTAACTAATTGGTATTACTTTGGAAGCTGATATCATGAGTATAAGAAACAAAAATAGAAAATTTAAAACGACAAAAGGAATGTTGATATACTGAAGATTATTGCTGTATTTTTATTATAACTTTGTAGATTTCAGATTATGAGTTTATAAGGTTTTAAATACGGTCAATTACGGAATCTCCGGACGGAACGCCCTTAATGTTAACTGACTCTTACTAAGGAAGTTATGTACCTACCTATTTGATATACTCGTATAAACTGATATAATTATAGGAAGACCTCCGTTATTTGACCGGATTATGTCAAGTCAATATTATTTGCAATAATTGCAACCGGCAACGAATGGGTTTAGATATAACCCGTATAAATTTATTTATAGAAAGTGGGTTATACATAAAACCACTTCCCGTAAATAAATTTCTCTGATGCAGTAAGACGCAATCAAAAATTCAGTATCGGTTTGAAATATATTTCGCTGCGTGTACCTGTTTTAAATCGATATGAGGGAATGTAGTTAATATTTTGGCAACGCGCTGTAAATGAAAAGTGCTTCATAACATCGAGCTGAAACTTGGTTATTTTCGAGAAATAACATCCGCTTCCACAAAATAAGAACCATAACATTTTAGTTTTACTCCAATTCGTTTAAATCCTATACTCCGTTTCAATTAATTATTCATCATCGCGTCGCATTTTTATAAGCTTCGGGGAATTAAAAAAGTTCGGGGCAATAAAAACATAATATATCTAAAGTCATCATAGTGTAGGAAAAATTGTTCAGTGTGCAAACGGCATCATACTATGGCAACTTGGTAGTAAATAAATTAATATTCAAGTAATTTTTTAATCTCTCTCATGTAAAATATAAACTTCGTTGCGCCAAAAATAGTTTATCGCGCGGGAACCGTACATTTTTTCAGGATAAAAAGTAGCCTATGTCCTTTCCCGGGACTCAAAGTATCTCCATGCCAAATTTAAGCATATACGGCTCAGCGGTTTGAGCGTGAAGAGGTGACAGACAGACAGACAGATACACTTTCGCATTTATAATATAATATTAGTATAGATTATCAGTAGACAGATGAAGTAGATACAAAGTATTGTAGTATGTAGATCTACATAATATACCTTACATTGAGACTTAATTTTCATTTCAGCAGCAGGCGATCGTGGAAATGATTTCCGTAATTTTCCATTATCCGTACAATATTGTTAATACATTCAGTGGTTTCTCTCAACACAAATACAGAGACGTGATTTTTCCCAATTCGTGTTCATTGTTAACCAATACTGGTGGTCTGGTGGGTAAGGAACTGGTGTTCCTTTGTAAACACGACCTAATAATAGCGAACTAAAATAGATTTTTTCCGTCCGGATTGCTTTGTAATAAAGTGATATTTTGGGCAGGAGATATCAATTGCTTATGTATGGATGTTTAGACAGGAAAATAGTTATTATACTTGGGGGAAAAAAAAGCGAGTTCAGAAAATAAGCCATGAAATGTAATAATGTTATTTACAATGAATTCTGATTTTGGCGTGAAAATCTATCCCATGTCCTTTTACGAGACCTAAAGTATATCCATACAATATTTTTTCTTTAATATCTAAACGAAGAAGTAAGAGAAAACATTTCCGCTTTTATTATAATATTAGAATAGATAATACCTAGTTGAGTCTTCTTTTGAAGTTTGTTAACACCCATTCAGTTGGAATACTGTAGGTTTCAACGTACAGTAGGTATATAATAGTTTACATATTACTATACAGGGTGTTGGAGAGCGGAGCGGTGCCAACATTTGGGTTATAATTCAGCACAGAGGCGACGGTAACTGGCGACGCCTGCTTTGCATCCTAATAAGTTATATCAATGTTGAATACATACACGGGCTTGTGACTTGTCTTATATAATACGTGCTTTTGCCCGCGGCTTCGCTCGCGTTAAGAAGTATTATTATTTATTAAATTCAAACTTACATCCCCTATTTTAACCCCCTGGGGTTGGAATTTACAAAATCCTTTGTTAACGTATGCCTACCTCATAACATCTACCTGCATACAAAATTTCAGCCCGATCCGTCCAGTGGTTTGGGCTGTGCGTTGATAGGACCATGTCACTCAGTCTGCATTGAGTTTTATATAAATAATAATAATACTAGATAACGCCCGCAACCCGGAGTATAAGAAGCACTTAAAAAACTCTCATCACTGTTTATCGAGGAACCAGACACAGAAAAAAGTCGCCAAAAGAAGTGTCAGACATAATATTACTAAAATAAATATAATATTTTATAAAAATAAACTAAAGTTTAATATATAAATAATACCTTATAATAACACGTACAATAATTACAAAAAAAATTAAAAATTAAACACATCATGCTTGCGGTGTAGACTTTGTAGACTTTTTAAAACAAAAACAGTTTAATTTATCAAATAATTACATTTTATTACAGTTTTTCATTATGGACCTAAAGTAATTGATGACATGTCCTTTTATTTGTTCATTATAACATAGAAAAAACTACTTAAATTAGCAGCGTATAAAAAGATATGTCTGTGTTTTTTAGTTTTTCTCACTGAAGAGCCAGAATTTGTATTACTTATATGTTATAAACTTATAAATTATAACAATACGAATCATTTTATATAGTGCTGAATGAATTTAGGACCTAACATAGTATTTTAATTCTTCCAAAGTAAAAACGGACATGTACGACTTAACCGTTATGGGCAGTCTTGAATTGTCAATATCATGACAAACGGCCTACATTAAGCTTTACAGATCAACAAAAATAATTGTATTTATGTTTTATGGTAATCTACAGTAACAGTTTGAATCTTAAAAACGCTCTCCTGAAAACCACTACTTTTGACATGTCGCTTTATACGTAGGGACCGTCGATATATTCATGAATGTCACGAACTAGAATGCAAAATATAAAGCCCACCAAACGACTGCAAGTTGCTAATCAGCCCTTCACGAACCAGATGAACCGTGATTTTTCACCACTGAGCAGGCTGATGATGATGAACTATAGCTAAGAACACTCTTGATCATGTCAGCAAACAAAAAAAACTAGATCAAAATCAGTCCACCCGTTTGGATGCTACGATGCCACAGACAGACACGTCAAACTTATAACACCCCTCTTTTTTGTCAGGGGTTAAAAATGGCGCATTACACCGTGGGCCAACAAAACGGTCACCTACGCTATGAACTGTGGCCCACTGATGTGTGAGTGCTGTTTTATATATTTTTTAATTGTCTTTGATTGGCCTTGTGATTTGTCTGATATGGTATTAGGTACCATATCCAATCCAAAGTTCTGAAATCTTTAGGTATTGGACGATGCAATCAGCATAATGTATCGTACGAATATACACCGAGACTACTACTGTCTGTCTGTCTGTCTGAGACTTACTTATTTTAGAACTTGATGCTCTAACATCAAGTTTCGTTACCTAGCAAGCGGCTGTTAAAATAAAAGTTGTTGACACTAATTAGAATACCTCATTATTCTGCTCATTACGGCGCAACCGTCGCGAAGTTAGGCGCAAGTTGGCCAATTAACCCGCGCGAACTTCGCTCGTGTGCTCCACAGACTACAGTGAAGTTGGCACATAAAGAACTAAGCCCGTTAATGGCCCGTGTGTTATCTGCCGAAATTGTCTATTTACTGGGAATATTACGCTCCGAATTTCGTGTTAGCTTCTAGCTCGAGTAATACTCGTATTTTACAGCGTTTTCAGCGATACATTATGCCGATACTGCCTGAAAAAGCATTTTCGAAAACAAATATAATACACTCCTATTATGTTGGTAAGTAGTTATATTTAAGAGTCAGCTGATCACATTGCTACGGTACGCTAAGTCCTACGACCTCGGCAGATTTCGATGATCGAACTTCGAAGCAGACGACCGCTGCTAGAGTTACCGTTCCCGCAAATTAGCCTAAAGCTGGGAGTGGAGCACCATACGGTTTTTAACTGACTTCCAAAAAGGGGGAGGTTATATTATGTTCGGCTGTTTTTTTGTTATATGTTCAACGATTATAGTGCATATAGCCCGCGCCAGGGGAGTCCCACAATCCACATACCCTGACCAATATCCCCAATCCGGAAAGCATATATTTTCCCCATGTCAGAAAAGGCAGTTTTATCATTAATTGAACTATCAATAGCCAAAGTTACGTAATATTACGTCAGCTGTACGAAATCGCGTCGTTCGATTATTATTGACGGAAATTTCAGACGTTTTACGCACATCTGCATTACACGGTTTCAATATTTCATGCAATCTGCGCGTCATACTGCATGTATGTCGCTAACGACGATTATGCTACACACAGAAATTAACATGACGCCTGTTTTATAAGGTTTTCTTAAGTACCCCGCAAACGATTGTTTGTCAAATTTTACGTGTTTGTCAAACAGTTTGATAGTGTACAGCTTTGTTTGAAGCGTTTGTCAAACAAACTACGTGTTTGACCTGTTTGAAGAAAATTTGCATTGGCGTAGCGTTTGACAAACGTGTTTGAACGTGTTCCGCTGTAGGTCAAACAAGATCTCATGATTTCAATCCGATTCTAGCTAATTGTTTGACAAACTTATTTGATGCACGTTTGTTCGTCTGCGCTGCTGTTTGATGAAAACGTAAATTACATCAGATCGTTTGCGGGCTACTTTAGAAAGAGGCGCCTATAGTTAACTGATACGTGTTATATGCGATTTATAAAACATGCACAGTAGTGCAATACAATAAATAAAATTATTGTAATCAAATACCGGAATATGACGGAAAACAAAAATAGTAAAATGTGAAAAATATTTTAAAACTTTTATTATGAACTTTCTCGGCTTGAGTTTTTAAAATTATGATACCGAATGCTACATCGATCTCAGAATGTCACGCGGGTCTGCCTACGATGAAATAAAATCAAAATTCGAAGTATGAGAATTGACCTCATCAGTCTATCCGAATAAGAAACCAAGTGAATTTGCTTACTTTACTAGTGCAACTTTAATTCTGCGTTGGCCGGTATTCTCGTAATACCAACTGTAACGCGATTACGAAAGCAATTTCAACTTTTGAACGATACTTCGCTTTCAACTGTGATAACTAGAGCTGGCTTACTAGTCAGCCTTACAGTAATTACATATTACAGTTAAAATTAAGACTGACGCGAATTTTTATCTTGTAATATTGTTTTGAAAGTAAAACATAATGTATTTTAATGTCTAAGCATGTCCTTCGAGCCGGAGCCTCAGACTGGAAATATCTGATGGATCAGATCATAATATCAAGGAGATTTCGTCGTCCACTAACTTCTGTCGATCCTGGTTTACGAATTTTGCAGAGGTGGAAGTGTGTAGGTCAATGACCAACTGCTACCAATCTCGATAGCTAGTTATTTAAGCTACTATTCACACAATCAGCTAAGTGGCACTAAACATTAGCCGGAGCTGCATCGACACTAATCACCCCCCCTCCCCCGCACTCGCCCGTGTAATAGCTGGCCGAGTAATTGGTCCTGCAGTTGGGAACACTGATATATAACATAGTTAAGGCGAAGTGACTAGATTGGTTATTAAAGGAAATGACTGGATCGCCTGATAGGAGGTGATCACCGTATTCGTGGGAGAGCTGTATTGGTCTGTCCGTCTGTTACCGGATTGTATTTCTTTAGACTATCTGTGTACTGAATTTCATTACAATCGGTTCAGTAGTTTTGGCGTGAAAGCGAGACAGACAGACATAGATACTTTGGCATTTATAATATTAGTATAGATTATGATGTATTAATTGTGTTTCGTAGATATTGAAGCAACAAATACTGAGGACAAAATAAAATTACTTAATATTTAAAGAGGGTTTCCCATATAAATCACTCGGAATATTCACAAAAAAACCCTTCGAGCTTTGACTTGCACTTGGCTCATTTTTTATTCCCTATAGACTATAGAGTATAATATAGTCGTAGCCACTTCGCTATAAAAGTCAAGTGAGAGCGTTCCCCGTTACAGATCTTACAAACTAAAACACTTAGCGAGTGTGAAGAGTTTAAATAGATCGTTACTTCTATCTCCGTCCTCCCTCTGTTTCTATTGGACTTAAACTTCTTAACTGCATCTCGGCGAGAACGTTTTTATTCTCACTGCCCTGTTAAAACACTTTTATATTCAAGACCGTGATTGAATTAAATATTCTCTATATCTTCACGCTTTTAATATAAAATTGTAGCAAGCCTAGCCTTTAGACTTTAAAGTTTACACAACGGATAATTCGATAGTTTTTTTTATTATGGCACTTTGGCTATTAAATACAAGTAAATGTCGAAAACAACATTGTGTTCTTATAACATTTTTAACACCGATTTTCTATTTTGTCAAGTTCAAAGTGTAGCTAAAGTCTAAAGTTAAAGTCAATACAGTCAAGTAATCAAGTCGGTCGATAAAACATTATATTAAAGTAAAAATACTAATGTTGGCCAATTCAACAAATCGGTGCACTCGTTTTGGAAAACTTTGGCGACAAACACCGCAATACGAGGATTTGTATTGGTAGGAGATAATTTTAAGTAAGTATTAAAATATAATATCATAGACTTTGAGTTTATTATTTTGATACTCGTATTCAACGATGTCAATACAAAGATTATTCTATGCTCGTACTACCAACAACACGGAACATTTCTAATTTTACTTTTAACTTAAAAAAATATACGAAAACAGCAGTCGAAAAGTGTATTTTCATTTTTTTCCAATCAATACTTTGGTTTCTTACAGCATCTGCTCCAACTTAGAAAGAAGAAAGTTGTTCAATTACAAAATGAGATTATATCCCGAAGAGGGAAAGAGGAGTCGCGCAGACAAAACACCGACATGCGCGACATGATTCGAATTAACCGTAAAAAATCGGTTGTCTGTAAAGTTGGTTTACTGACGATAGTTGAACGTGACAACGTATGACGTTGTCACGTTCAACTATCCTTAACCCCGTAACCTTCGCTTCCGAATCTCTACAAATAGAAACAAACTTTTTCGACTGTAACCTAAAGTTATTTCGATGTATTTCTTTCAAATGATTGTCTAAAAATATTTATAATGAGTAAAATAAACTATTAGCAATACAAAACGCTACATACATTCGTGAAATCCAGTAAAATCTTAGAACAAAGCACAAGTCATACCTTGACACGTAGGAAATAGAGCACAGTTTTAAATAGCCGAAATAATACTAATAGATCACAGATTGTTTATTTATTTTTCATTCAGAGTGTGGTCAATGTATCAAAGGTCATAACTAACCAAACTTCTTCATAGAAAAGTATTCTCTAAGTCATCGAAATACGTAATAATATAATACAAAGAGCGCGGCCCAGGTGGGCCTTACGGTTGTTGAAAGACTTGAAAGTGTAAATGGAACGCCTCAGAGCTGTCAGCGAGGCAACGCCGCATGAACTGTCATGTTTTTCGGGCGCGCACCCCATATCGAATTATAAGACGTTATCACGTCAAAAAGGAACAAGTATTGTAGGTATTGAGTAGGTAGGTATTGAGACAAAACACAAAATAACGTCTTTCTGTTTAATCACTGGTATGAACTATGCTTGTTCGTTTACCTACTAGTGTAACATTTTAATTTATAATCTTTATAATAGATTTTATCTGCGCAGCTTTAACATCTAGTGTACGTATAATAGGATGTGCAGAAGACTAGTTTTTTTCACTAATGCAAATAATAATCGCCCTAACGAAGATAACTACCATTTGTATGTTATCCGTCAGAACCCTTTTTTGGAGGTGATAAAGGCAACAAAATACTTTGAGATCATCGAGTAGTGTGTGTGTGTAGTGGCTCGTCTGCTCCGACACAAAATGAAGTTACTTGGGCTTGGGGCAAAAGCAATTAAATGTAAGAAAATCTTGACATTATCTGAAGGTCGGAAGTGAAAAATCTGTGACATATCTTACTCATTAACATTACTTTTAGTCTCCAATTGAATATGTAAAAAATATACTAGGTGACCTAAGGTGACCTATATTTTCTTATCTTATATTTCTTTTAATTTTATGATTTACTTAAGTGCCATTTTAGAACATTAAATACAACTCAGATACAACGTAATATTTTACGATACTAGATGTTGCCAGCAACTTTGTAATGCCAGCGGGGCTAAAATGGTCGCTTAGGAGAATCATATTATGAATCATTTAACATGATTCATTTTTTATAAATCGCAAAATTGACAGTCTTTTTACAATTCAGATACAGTCTGAATTCGTACTGATTTGACATTCGTGAGTTTGACAGTTTTGACAATTCATTTTGTGAATGATAGAGAGGAATTGCTAAATGTGACCATTTTAGCCCCGCTGGGCGCTGAACTGGTTGATCATGCTTGAACCGCACATTTTTGGGACAAAAACTAACTTAAGATAATACCAGATGACGCCCGCAACTTCGTTGCGCCAAAAGTGGCCAAAACTCGTTTATCGCGCTGGAACCGTACATTTTTCCGGGACAAAAAGTATCCTATGTCCTTTCCCGGGACCCAAAGTATCTCCATGCCAAATTTCAGCAAAATCTGGTCAGCGGTTTGGGCGTGAAGAGCTAACAGACAGATAGACAGACAGACAGACAGATAGACACACTTTCACATTTATAATATTAGTATGGAAGTATGGATATTCTCCGATGACTCAAAGTATTTACGAATCATTTATCATAAGAATTTTATGTGTAACAGCCATGCCAACTTTCACATTAACGACATTATAGTATGGATGTATTGAAAGCATATTTTGTACTAATACATTTAGTATTGTTCAGTAGTGAAGCACAAAGTATGTAGTGTGCAAAGTAAACCAGGGCGAGGGGTGAGGAGTGTCGACCTATTGAGTCACACTCAGTAAAGTCGTTACTTATGCACCGCCGAGGGGTTTATGCTAAGTACTCACATTTTGACATTACTTCGTAAAATAGCATGTGCTAGATGTTTCCTGCGGAGCTAAATTCGTCACATTTTGCAATTCCTCTCAAAAAATGAATTGTCAAAACTGTCAAACTGACAAATGTCAAATTAGTACGAATTACTAGACATGAATTGTAATCAGAGTGACCATTATGCGAATTTTAAAAAATGAATCGTATTATGATTCATAATATGATTCTCCATAGCGACCATTTTAGCCCCGCTGTGCTGACATCGTACGCGGAAAATTAATTTGTTTAGTGCACGGAAAACGTAATTTTTTCCACAACAAAGCCTCGAAGAAGCTTGGTGTTCTTAACAGAGCGAGACAGTACTTCATTCCGGACCAACGCCTACAACTCTACAACAAACAAACTCTTCCGCTTTATAATATTAAGCCAGTATAGATAGATATTGGCGGGATTGCAGACTCGAGGTTAGGCACACAAAAATTTCAACGCAATCGATCCAGACCGCAGACGTTTGGAACTAATTTAGCAACAAACACCGCGACACGAGAACTTTAATTAATGTAAAATAATATTTACATATTAAATTACATCATAACTCAGCTAACGTTATTCAAGAAACGCTATTCACTACGACGTGTAGGAAGGATGAGAAAATAATTTTGTACAGAATAAAGGAACACTTTAGAACTATGTGTGAACGACTCACAGTATAATTTCATTCAGTAAAGTAACACAACCTTGACAATAAAATCTAACTTGCTGAATGCAAGGATAAGTTTTACGCGTATGCGATGTTACACTTCATTGTTTGGATTCGTCAAGGTATCTGAAATTATGGTGCTAATATATGCGTCCAAAACTGAATGTTTAGGTCGGCCGTTGCAACAAAACGAATTGATATTTACTTCAGGGTGTGTATGTGTGCATATAGAGAGGATACTGTGAAAGAAACAGCACTGAATGAGTTATTTTTTACTTCTATGTTTTGTATGAGAAATGCCTCAATTTTCCTATATAGAAATTAAAAGAAGTTACATTAATACCCTAAAGCAGTGTTCCGCAAAGGGTGTGCCGTAGCCAGTAGTC
Organism: Polyommatus icarus; assembly: GCA_937595015.1. NCBI lineage: Eukaryota > Metazoa > Arthropoda > Insecta > Lepidoptera > Lycaenidae > Polyommatus > Polyommatus icarus. Next base: position 23,611,277 of record OW569326.1, read on the forward strand.
GGTGTGCCGCAAAAATGTCATCGTACCTACATATTCCTAGTTTATAAGAACCAAAAAAGCGGTAACTTCTCAGGGCGATCGACGAAAGGAATGGGGAACAGAGCAACCCCATACACGCTGATCAATTTCTGGTCTACCACCAAAAATTTTCATTTTTCTAGATGTGTCTTGAACACACAAAGTTTGCGGAACAATGCCCTAAAATATTATCACTTTGTTTTGTTACACCCTCTACAGGAGGTACTGTATATTTTAATATTGTGGTTCTATTTATCGCGGCGAGTGCTCTCTCATAATGGCCGCGCCGCTTATGACGGTACTCGGGAGCAAAGTTGCCTCGTAAAATGATTTAAAGACTATACAACTACACCCCACATAGTATTGTTATAATATACTGCATACAATAGGTTGTAGAAAAATTAAACATGGAAATTTAAAAAAGATCCTGATACAGATACATATCACAGGGCAGAATATTTCTAAGTTTCAGCAAACGTAATAAGCGTAAAGTTGGTATAAAATTATGATTTAGAGTTGTAACACAAACTGTTTAAACCATTTTTTTTCAGATTTAATACTATATTCATACAATTAGATTTCGAGGGGCAATTAAATATTAATTACTTCAAAAACAAGTGTATGTTCAAAAGTTTTTATAAACATTTTGTTGTTTTAATGAATATTTTAATATGTTGCACACACGCAACTCGCAAGATACTAATTACCTTTTGAATTCGTGTTTCATTTAAACACAAATAAAGGTTCGGACTTTTTAAAAGTAAAATATTTAATACCTTCAGGCAAAGTGATTTTAAAATCTGATTTGAATATTGAAACAATCAAAATGTATTATGCAATATAAAGGGCAGTGTTCAACCAAAAGTCGATTTTTAGACGAAGCCGAAAAAGGCTTTAGATATCTAAAAAAATATTATTCTTAGAGAATTCCTGAAAAAATTGGATATCGTTCTGATTTTTAAATTAACTGATATTATGATAATTTAAATTTGGTGGACTGCAAACATAATGATAACAAAATAACACAAAAACCAACACACCTAAAAATAGTAAACAACGGATACTTGAACAACATTTTGGGCAACAGTTTATTTAATTTCGACGTTTTCTAGTTAAAAGAATCCTTCGGTGACTCATCAGCATCAGTACCTATTCAGTTGCGATTATTAAAGTACACACACAATACAATGTTAATATATTCAACATAAATATTAATACATATATTTCTTATTAATATTATTGTTTAAAATATTAAGTATATGTCACAGATTTCACACCCACTCTTATATACTATTATGTTCTATTATTTATTTAAATACACTTGGAACGAACACGTCATCAATAATAATTATAATAATATGTATAAGATATTTAATATTACACACATACCTAATAATTTTAAGTACATTCATATGCGTGTGAAGCATCCTAGTTTTCAATTATAACTTACGGGGACAGGTGGTCACGGAAGACCAGGGACAGTGGCGTCTGTCGCTGTCAAAACCTGAGTGATCACCTTTTCTTTTTTTCGTGGCAATGCACTACCATTTTTGTATGTATTTTTTTTCATAACACATGTTTTGTTTATTTTAGAATATTTTATTTTTTATTTCTAAGTTTCTTTTTTTTCTATTATTATTAGTTGATATTCTTCTGTGTATTAATAATGGTGGTGTTTTTTGTTACGTTAAATTGAATAAATGATTCTTATTCTTATTCTTATATATAATAGCCGAACTTGATTATTTCGGCCGAAGTTAGCCGAAGCCGTAGACTTCGTCAGACTCTAGATAGATTCAATACGATTCGACGTTAGTTTTAATAGATACAGAATTAAGCGCAGCTGCGGGCTTCCATCTTGTTCTAATACGATTTCAATCTTTAAGAACGTAAGTCTTTGCTTTTACTTTACTCCTAGTATAGTAATGCGCAAAGTTCTATACTACTGATGTAGAAATAGTTGGTATATTGCGGGATCATCAATTTTACTACGATAAAAAGTAGGTTATTTAGCTATGGCGTCATTGCCAAATCTTATCGAAGTCGACCTAGTAGTTTAAAAGCCTATTCGATGCAAACCAAAAAACAAACGATTTTTCTAATTTTGTTATTGCCAGAGGTCGACCTTTGGCATAATAATTACAGCAATTGATACACAGCCGAGAGTATAGATAAAAAGTTTCCTTCTCCTTTCTGTGCAAAGCCTGAGTTTTGCGTTTGCAGTATTTAACCTATCAAGCCCTATAAGATCACCGAGTATCGCGACAACAATAGAATAACAATAGATTTCCAAGAATCCGCGATCGAAGGATTAATAAGGCAATATGTACGGTTTTCGTTGGATAGTTTTATGCTACCGTTCACGACTTAGCCTGCTCCAGTCATTAGTTTTATTACAAAAAGGTTTGCAATGATAGACCAGTGTGATTCGTAGTTCCCCACAAAATGTTACCCTCGTCAGTCGGCGATCAGCTGTCAGAGGTCGAAGGTCGCCGACCGCAGACTAAATACTTTGCCCAAGTCAATAAATCGGCACCAAAATATGTCAATCTTCCGCAAGCTGCTAAAGGTTCATTCTACCAGCCAATAATATAATATAGTCTGTCATAATTTAGCAGTTGAAAACTTGAGTAAAGTTATATTTATTTTATCTTTTGGAATTGTTTTCAAATCAAGGAGGAGACAACGTCTTATTGTAACCCGTTTTCTAGAGACTTCAAGTATTTCAAAATATATGAAATTAGTTCTTATGGTCTAAAATAAATAAAATTATATTTTTATTTCAAAAAAGGGATGAAATTTAAGCTTTTTATACATGACTGACATGACTAACACACAAGACACTATTTGGGAACATTGTATAGATGTTGTCTCTGTACGTTTAATAGACATTGACATTGTTTCAGACTTGCGGTGTCGCCGAAACCCGTACTATCCCGGAACCATCCCGGAACCACCCAGGAACAGCGGTGATACCACCCTGGAACCATAGCAATGTGCAAGCAAAGCGAAAGGTAAAGCGCTTCGACTTTCAATCGCGACGCTTTCTCGATTTATGAGATGGTTTTGTTTTTCCTATTGTTCTCTATCGGTGTCTGTGCTAGACTACGAATAATAAAAACTAAGGAAAGGTAACTCCCACACTTCAATCGTTTTGAATTTGGTTCTCAAGGTTCTTTTCGCACACTAAAATAATATGGCAATAGCTACGAAACACTACCTACATTCAAATTGACAAAACGCGGTTGATAATGATTGTCACTCCTATAATAATTACACAAAATTCTTGCATGTATTCGGTCCTCTTTTTGCATAAAGTATGTACGAGTATGTATTCGGGTCACATTTTGTAGAATCGGAACAAATTTTTTGACACAGTTACTCTTCGTTAGTTTTTATTATTCTTAGGTGCTAGTAGGGAATGCAATCCCGACTCGAGATTGCAAATTCGAGATCCTGCGGGATTGGAAATATCAATCTCGCGGGATCCCGGAATTTTCGGGATCCCGTCTAGTTTTAAAAAATATTAAATTCGGATGACTGAACCAAATATATTACTCGAAAGAAAATAAAAACCTTTATTGATTATTCTTTAATCTTACCAACTAAATAATTATCAGGTTTTAAGGAAATTAACATAAATAAATTAGTTAATCAAAACAATAAGCATATTTCAAGGGAATTAGGATGTCGTTACCTACGAGTGATTTTGAAAATTACTTCTTAAAAAACAAAGGGTATTAATCGGCCATTCTCAGGAGAGCAAAATTTACGTGTCTCGAGCTTGTACACTCTGTAATATTATCTTATTCAAGTATGTAATATTTTTAAACGGTAGATAGCATCAGTATCTAGGTAAAAACTTAAACACAGTCTTCTAATTTAAGTAATTCAGACTAAATTAATTGAAGTCGTGTTCAAAAATTATGTTTTTCTAACTACCGTAACGTGTCCCCACGCCAATTTGATCTCGAAACCTGCTTATAATTTTTATAACGTACCTATTTAATTTAATCTATTCATGGTTTTATACGCCTATAAACATTGGTCATCGCATTGCAAAATGTCGACTCAATAGGCCCAGCCTATAAATAGTTATCATGCAATAATCGCTTGTCCGATCAAAAGTCATAATTACCGTAACACCTGCTGTATTTGGATGCCCATCCAAAAATATCAGGATTTGGCACATTACGAGTGCACGGGTTGCTTCTCCTTAGTGTGTGCCATGGCCTATCAGCGGTCCCATGTCATTTATGTTAGTATGCCGCCGATTTAGCTTTAGCTTTGGTTACAAACATGTCTAATTACCGTAATCGTTACTTTTCAATTATGTTTAAATTAGTTTTTTATTATGTATATTATGTTTATGTTACATAATTAGGCCTAAGTACGTTGCCCTAAGCTAGTTTTTGTCAATTGTGTCGTTGTATCGTTACGTAAAACACTACATTTGTCTAATTACCGTACCCATAAATTTTTAGGTCTCATTATCCAAAAAACTTTCACTAACTGTTTCACGCCACATTTATTATTGTGTTCGTATTTTTAATTTCTTTAATATTTCAATGTGTCTAAGTCAAATCGACGAAGAAAAAAAATGGTTACGGTAATGAGGAAAATAATGCCAAACCGGAGAATGGCCGTAATAGTGTCATCTGCTAAACGCCATCTTATGTCCGTTGCAATGTACCCCGCTGCTGAGAATTCCTTCTCCGACTCAACACTGGTTAGCAACAGTATGGCGAATATATGCAAACTGCAAAAATCGCCCCCTTGTTCCTCCACACTCAAATAATTCAATTTGTTTTTTTATGGCAAACTCTAATAATTTGTTTAGACAGTTTATTAGAGTTTACCATAAAAAAAGAAATTGAATTACGAGCTTAGGCTCGTGGACGTGGATATACGTTCAAAAGGACTTTTAGACGCTCGCAGAGTTTCTTCTAATTCCTCTTGAAGCGATTTATTAGCTTTCCGCCCAATCCCGTCAACCTCGAACGGGATCTCGTCATATGATGCGTCGGGAATGATCCCGAAATATTACACGAGATCTCGCGAAATCGGGATCCCGCGGGATCGGGATTGCATTCCCTTGGTGCTAGGTATAATCAAATTCGGCCAATCACTTCTAAGACTATGTATGTAACCTATAGCTATACAATGATGAACCTAATATAGTAAGGTCTATTTTATATTATTATTCATTTCGAGCATTCATTCAACGTATTTTTTACTTTTTAATTAACTAGCAATATATTTGGAACTCGAACAAATAACAATAGGTATTCAGCGATCGCTAATTGGTTTTTTGAAGCACTTTATTTAGACGAACGCGGTGGCACACGACCCTAAATAGCAATTCGATTGTTTTCAAACAATTATAACCAAAACAATAGTAAAACAACAGTCCTCCTAAACAAAGAGGCCCCTGCATGTAATTATAATGCACTAAAACAAAGCTCGCCTGTATTAAATCAATTAATGTTTTGTGCGCAAACTTTTTGATGTCATAAAAAGACCGCCACGATGAAAAAATATTCATTTAAATTTTAAATTAATGCTATTTTAATAGTTTTATATTGCAGTTCTTGTGGTTAGCAATTTCATAGCTAAAGTCAAAGTCAATATTTGTATTTAAAAAAGCTTTTATGTTTGCCTTTCATGCACTTTTTCAACGTCGAGTCTACGTGATTACGAATAGTATTACCGATATTACCTTAAGTTAAATATTACCTTAATACAAATTCAAAAATTATTCGGAGTAAATTTTTAATTTTTAGACAAAACTTTCCGGAACGTGGAAACTATAGTGCCTACCATTCGTTGCATTTGGGAACTAACCCAGCGAGAAAAACTGGCTAAAGAAACATACATGGGTAATGACTGACGGGGCTAAATAGATGAAAAAAATTGGCTACACACTGTAGGTAATACTCAGATTATATAAACAGAATAACCTAGATCCACGCGAGTATAATAACACGTCTTGTATACCTCGTAAGTCGTAACCTTGTGGCCATATTTCTAATACTAATATTGTATGAGCACTACACAGTACACAGGGTGATGTCAGTTTATTATCCACGTTACACAGGCTGATGGTCTGAATATTTAACGCCGCCTTTATGCCGCAGCCTACGCTCTACCACGAAAATAAATAGCAAACTTCTAGGATAAAATATAAGGTTTTGCCGAGCTGCTAATATTTCAGCTTTAACGTCATTACAACACCAGTGTAAGCCACGTAAAAGCGTTAAAAGAGGACGAAATTTGATTAGTTTTGGAGTTTTTGACCAAACAAACTTCTGTCTAATTAGAGGGATGTTTTAAGTTTGACGTGTGTGTGAGTTCTGTTTGTTTGTATGTAAGTGTGTGTATCTAACTCTTTTTTGTCTGTGGTTAAAAAGCCTTAAAAACCGCGCATTTATACCTGTTTTTTTCGTTCCATATTATTAAAGCGTTCCATTTTCTAAGCTTGCTCACTTATATCATCGAAAAATTGCATTAAATTTTCAAAAGCAAGCAATCATTGGGTTGCACACGTGACCTCAGCACACATAATGACTCGGTGAACAAAACCTGAGTCACACAGACACACACACATTCACGTCACACAGAGTACAGACACACGGCATTGTTCGCGTTTTGATTTTCCCCGTAATTGGAGACCTAGATGCAGCGCTGGGATTGCGTTTGGTATCGGGCTTTTTTCGGTGGAATTCTAATGTTCTATGGCAGTACGTTAATAAACAGGTTCAGTTATGTATACTTTTATTATTATCCACATTGTACAGGCCGTGCAAAAATTTAAGATCGTTTGGAGAAGGATTTATCATAATAATGTATGAAACGACAAGTCTTCGCTCATTTCCACAACGTATCTGTCAAAACGTTTACCGGGTCAACTATTCAATATACAAATGGAATATGAGTTAATATTGGACACACACCACTAATTAACCATTAAGTTTGTTCGTCAACACGGGCGGGTGGTGAGCCAACAACACCTCCTGCACATAATTAATATTAATGAAATACACATAATATTATTCGAACCATCCGCGATTGTGGTTATACAAATATCTTCCCACGCAATTATTAATTAACGAGAAACAATACTATCTAATATTAACATGTCTATTTTAGATTTTGTTCTCAGGGTCCTGATTCTCAAGCCTCGAGGGGCGTTTTCGATCGCAGATCGTTTCACTTGCGCGTGAGACAGTGAATATGAGATCGCCTGCGATCTAAACGATATTTGTAGCTTGAGAATAGGGCCCCTGATAGAACTTTTTTTATATAAAATAAGGGGGCAAACGAGCAAACGGGTCACCTGATGGAAAGCAACTACCGTCGCCCATGGACACTCGCAACATCAGAAGAGCTGCAGGTGCGTTGCAACTGAGAATATCGAAACCGAAAAACTCTGGTCTCGCTGAAAAAACCGCTGTAAGCAGTAAGATCGCCTATTTGAACAGTTCTACATACTATACAGCTTTGATCTATGTAGATCGTACGTTAATTCACAAATTTTAAAGATTTTGGCCAATCGAAACCGTTTGACGACGTTGGCGTTAAAATTTTATGAGAATCCCATTTTGGAGTTTTATTACATCTAGACTGCATCGTAAACTCGAAACTGTATATTGTAGGATTAAAATCGGAAAATTGAGAAAGTTAATACATTTGAAAACTGATTAATTTCGGGTACTTTTAGCGTTTGTTTTTAAGAAAATCATCCATTTAAGTTAGCAAATGCATGTCTTTCGTGCCACACCCACGCCCACGCCCACGCCCACGCCTGTACAAGTTGTAACAAAACTAAGTGATAGTACTTTAGATTTTAGAGTTTAGAGGTACCTTAAACCTAATTATAGAGTTCACTGTGAAGGTAGAAGCGCTGAAGCAAAAAAAATATTTATGTGATTTGCATGAGCAAACCACGTCATGAATTATTCCATGCAAAGGTATAAAAAGTTAGTCTTTCAGCGCTGCTACTTTCATAGCAAACTCTATAATATCATGGACCCATACACACCCTGAAGTATTAGTTTTGTTACACCCCGTATACCACATGAAGGGTTAATTTACTATGGACTCCTCGGAGGCAAGAGATCATGTTTGCCTTCACTCAGATACTAACGTTAACTTTATGTTAATCTGACTGACACGCGGGAGTCAGATGTATGTCATTAACAAAATGCTATATTATAGATAAATAATACTGAAAAGGCCAGTAGTGAGATTGTACCTTGCGACAGCAATCCAACAGGAGACTGTACGATATCTTATGTCAATCAAAAATATCAGCTACGAAATGTCTGTTCGACAGCAGATGTTGCATAATATCAGCTGTTTCTACAGCTGATATTATGCAACATCTGCTGTCGAACAGACATTTGCAGCCTGTTGCATCTCTGTCTCATAGATACATAATCATCCTGCAGGTTCCATGTGATTTCGTCAATGCTAATTTAGTTACCATACCTAACTAGATGTCCCGGTGTTTGTATCACTTTCCTACTTATTTTAATACACCTTCTCTTGACTGATAGGAATATTTTAATAAGTACTAAGATTAGCTCAATCGATTCAGTCGTTCTCGAGTTATAACAGGACAAACAAAATTGAAAATCCATTTTTATTTACATAGATTAATTAGGTATTCCGTTTTTATTTCCACTCATCATCAGGGAACTAAAATGTGTTATTCTGGGGCGATTTAATATTTCAAAGGCGGTATCTGGCGCTATCCCGTTACAGTATAAATCTAACGGCACGCAGTCACATATCAAACGAACGGTTTAAACCCAATCGGAAAATAAACGCAGCTGACCGACACAGAGCAATGGACAGAGGCGATTCTGCCTACAAATAAAAAGAGAATGTATAGAGTTTCCTGTTCATTTTTAACTAGAGGTTGAGGACTTGGCAGATGTCCTGCACATGTATCTTTAAAATAAGGTTTTTGAAATACGTTGTTACAACACACATGAAAAATACTTCGTAATCGTCCAGTCCAGACCATTCTAATATGTCCTATTCCTTACGCTACCGCCCCACACGCCCCACAAAAAGTTCAGTAACTTCGGTTAAGCCGTTCCTGAGTTATTAAAAGCAAAACCTTTTTTTTTTAAATATATTTCAAATAAGTTAATTTTCAAATAAGTTATTTTTAATTCTTCTAAATTAAATTAATAAAAGATAAAAATTATAAAAACTTTTAAAAAGGTATTCATTATTGTAAAATTATATTTTACAGTACCAAAATCTTTATTATTGTATTAATAAATAGGTACTTACTCTGAGTTTGTTGTCCTGTGTACATCATTAATTCTTTTTATCCTTGTCACTCAATTACAAAATAGGTATTCCTTACCTCGTTCGACTGTCTCCTCTACTCGCTCTCCCGCAAATCAGGTAATTTGATACAAGCTCCGACTGATGCTATCCCCCTCTTCGTCTCCCCCCCACCTCCCCCCAGTTTAATTGAAACCATTACTCCCCTTTATACGGCCGTAAATCTGAATCAAAAGAAACGCACGTCGGTTCGTAAATGTGCCCCAAAATGTCGACTTTTCATTTTTAATAAGCTATCAATAAAATTGGTGGGCCGGAGCGTGTGAGAGGGATCCGAATTATTTTTACAAATTATTTGGACGCGATTCAGAGAATCAAAGGTTATTTCCGCCGTGTTGTGATGCGCACGTTGGCCGATTCATAAAACCTATATTATTTCTCCAACCATTCTAAGAAATAGCTATCAAACTTTTAAAATTCACTTACCTTGATATTAAAGTTGTTTTAGTGGGCTGTAAAAATACAAGTATCTAGATAAATCTTATATAACTGTTCAAAATCAACTTAAATCAAAATGACGACCCAAGACTCAAAATTGCGTATATTTTTTAACACGCTTTTATTAGTTTGGGCTGTTATGTCAGTATGTAACAGAATCTTTCAGCACGATTTTTTAATTTTACCTGTCTCAGTAAGAAAATTGACAAAGCAATAATTTGTTAAAATTAAATAAATAAAATAAAAAAAGGATGTCTTTTAGTTTTTAGGGTTCCGTACCTCAAATGGAAAAAACGGAACCCTTATAGGATCACTTTGTTGTCCGTCTGTCCGTCCGTCTGTCAAGACCCTTTTTCTCAGGAACGCGTGGAGGTATGAAGCTGAAATTTATATCAATTACTCAGGTCTACTGTCCCTTGAAGCTGTGAAAAAATCAAACTTCTAAGCCAACGCAATCAAAAGATACAGCCGTTTATGCCGCAAATTTTCGACACTTGCAAGGGAATCAAAACCTACAGGGTGCTTCCCGTGAACTCAGAATCTTGAAATTTGGAACGAAGCAACGTCTTATAGCATAGATAAAGGAAAAATTACGAAAACCATAAATTTTTATTTACATCACATAATATATTTTTTTTTTATAATTTTAAACTTACTACCCATTTCCTCATAAACGCGTAGAGGTATTAAATTGAAATTCATACCAAATACTCAGGTCTATAATACCTTTAAGCTGTAACAAAACCAAACTTCTATGTCAACGCAATCAAAAGAAACAGCAATTTAAGCTGCATATTTTGAAACTCGCAAGTACTCGCAAGGGAATCAAAACCTAAAGGGTACTTCCAGTCGACCTAGAATCTTGAAATTTGGCATGAAGCAACGTTTTATAGCACACATAAAGGAAAAATTCCGAAAACCTTAAATTTTTAGTTACATTACAAAATATATATTTTTTAATAAATATAAACTTATTACTTTTTTCCTCATGAACGCGTAGAGCTATCAAGTTGAAATTCATATCAAACGAACTTTGTAAACCTTGCAGGTTTGTACGGAACCCTCGGTGCGCGAGTCCGACTCGCACTTGGCCGGTTTTCTTTTTTACTGAGTATTATTATATTTTATTTTTAATGAGATTTAGTACCTCCATTAGCTGATTGGACCTTCGTAATGTATCTATGTTTTTAAAAGGGTAAACGTCTTTACCCGGTACTGATAAATACAGACAGATTGTTTCCAACCGAAGAGTATGCTCAGCTGTTTTCAGTAATTTATTATATTTATTTATTAGCCACAATACATTAGCGAAACAACGGAGCAATTGAAGACGCCACGTGAAATATGTTGTGCGCATTTCTAACGATCAGAAATTTTGATACTTTAAATGTCTTTTTTAACCGACTTCCAAAAAACGAGGAGGTTATATGTTCGGCTGTGGATATTTTTTTTTTGTATGTTCAACGATTACTCCGCCGTTTGTGAACCGATTTTCGAAATGTTTGCTTTGTTGTATTTGGTTTTACTCCAATTTGGTACCATGTTCACAAAAGTGGTGACCTGATGATGGGATCCAGGAGTAATCGAGGGAACTCCTCGAAATTTATAAGGAAACATATGGTGATTTTGGTTTTATGTGAAGTGTACTAAGAATATGCTACCAAAAAGTCAAATATTGGGTCAAGGTATACCATGGTTTCGAAGATGCTGAGAGAACTCCTGACTCCTTATAGATACACGTTTGGGAGTTTCGGCGTTGTTTTAAGAACAGAAAGCATATGCTACTATGCAACTCATATTCATCATCATAATCATCATCATCATCATCATCATCGTCTTCATCATTACCACGTCGTGTTAAGGTCACCAATGTCTCATGGCACAGAATAGATAATAGTACAAGGCATAGGTGTGGATATACTAATAATAATAATAATTTTATACTGTATAACAACACTTTGTTTAAATATACACGGCGGTCAGCGCCGCGGAGGCGACGGCATCGCAGCGCCGCCGCGCGGCGCGTGGCGGCACGAAAGATCGAATATACTTTACTACTTTATATACAGATCGAATACTTTACTAACTACTTTATAAAATTTTAATAGACAATATATAGAATTAAAATAAAGTTATTTTAAAAAGAGCATTTAAACAAAACAAAGTCAATAAGTGTCTTTTTAATAAGTTATACTTATTAATCGATAGATGGCGCACTAAGTATCGATTTGAATGGATTTGAAATTGAATTCTTGATTACAAGAACAGCTGTCAATAATTATGATAATATTATATTATATTACTAGCTGTCCCGGCAAACGTTGTTTTGCCATATAAATAATTTTTGGTATGAAAAATAGATGTTGGCCGATTCTCGGACTAATATCCTCACAATATGCATTATGCTCACATAATTTCATGAGAATCGGTCAAGCCGTTTCCGAGGAGTATGGCAACGAAAACTGTGACACGAGAATTTTATATATTAGATGAGTAGCTACGCTATATCCTATGCAAGTTTATACAATTTTTTATCTGATAGATCCTTCGATCGTGGAAAAACGAGACACAATAGCCTTTCTATTGTTATCGCAATCGCCGGTGACCGCTTGGGGTTTGAAGTATTAAAATTGTTAAATTGTTAAAGCACAATATGTTCACTTCACTGATAATATATTATTTTGTGAGTGTGAACTGTGACTCTTAACAAATTGTAATAAGATACGTAAAATATACGCGAAGGTTTACCTACTAGTGTAACTAAAAAGAGTGAAATTATTATTATTTTTAACAAAAAATTAAAACCGACTTCCAAGGTAAAAACAATATTAACATTAATATGAACTAAAAAGTATTAAATAATTTTTGCTATCTAATAGTGCCTTTTTCCGAAGTCGGTACCAGATAGCGGAATCTTCAGTCCTCTGACAGAATATTTGAAACTTTTGGAACTGGCACCGACTTCAAAATTATGAAGATTGAGTACAGAAATAGTTGAGGTTTAGCCGAATTCGGAAAAAGGCACTATTAGATAGCAAAAATTATTTAATACTTTTTAGTTCATATTAATGTTAATATTGTTTTTACCTTGGAAGTCGGTTTTAATTTTTTGTTAAAAATAATAATAATTGGTTTAAATCATACAGTATGGTAACGAAGCCGTATACTTTAACTCGCTAAACACAGAGGCTGACGCGGGTGTTACGAGATACGTCGGAGAAGTTTGGCGATAAACACCGCGACACGAGAATTTTAATATACAAGATGTTATCCCGATAAACTAGCTCCTACATCCGGGGTGGGGCCCGGGGGGCAAATTGTAAGTGTCGCGGTGACGCGGACGGATCGTGTTCGATCAATCCACAAGTTTGACGCGCCGATACAGGGACACCTGATGTTTCAGGCAGTGCCTCCGAGCTCTGCGCCTTTCGAGCAAAAGTTTGTCGGTGATAGTTTTGTGGGAGTAAAATACTTTTTATCAGCAAAGTGGCCGTACAGTTATACAATATAATAGTGACGCCACAGTTTAATGTGATAATGTTTTCGGTGGCTTATAAAAAGCCTTTATCTTATTTATTAATTTTTATAGATAGTTAGGTCTTAAAATATAACCTTTTTTGGTGTAAGCTGTAAAGGAATAATCAAACGTTTAGTACATAACGTCGACGGGTCCTACTACAAGCGTAACAAAATACAGAAAAGTGGGTTAAGTTCTCTACTTATACTATATTGTCTAATATACCAACTTCTCTAGAAAATACTTTGATCAGAGTATGCATAGAACTTAGATGTCAGAAGCAAAACTGTTAATGAACTATATATCAAGCAAACCCATACGCATATCGAGGTCACTTCCCTATTTGAACAACATCCGTTCACGTTAACGTGTATTAATTAAGTCCTGTTTACATTTAACCGACTCAAAAGACATGTCGGTAAATAGTTAATACCAAGATGAAAGCATTTACTGGTATTTCGTTAACATAATATTTCTTTGATGTGAAGTCTTTTGCTTGTTTCGTAAATAGACATAGCAATAACAACATTTTAGCAATGAAAGAGTTAAGCGCATAGGTTGAGGTGCACGGAAGAGTTAAAACATAAATTCATGTGACTTTGTTTAATTAAAATATCTATGGATATCAATTTCACTAATCTTGGACTTTATTCAGGAGAAGTTTGAATTAACGAGTGCTTTTTTATTTTTTTAATATTTTTTTTATTGAATAAGGGGGCAAACGAGCAAACGGGTCACCTGATGGTAAGCAACTACCGTCGCCCATGGACACTCGCAACATCAGAAGAGCTGCAGGTGCGTTGCCGGCCTTTTAAGAGGGAATACGCTCTTTTCTTGAAGGTTTGCAGGTCGTATAGGTCCGGTAAAACTGCTGATGACAGTTCGTTCCAGAGTTTTACAGTGCGCGGCAGAAACTTACGCGAAAAATGCACTGTGGAAGACTGCCACTCATCAAGGTAATGAAGATGGTATGTTTTTCGCTCGGGTCGATGGCGAAAAGTTGCAGGTGTCATGATTACGAACAATTCCAAAAAAGTATCTCAATGCTAGAAACGAGGATATACGACCATTGGTGACTTTTTAGTGGTGAACGCGCAGACTTGTGTCTTGGCGGGGTTGAATTGGACAAAGTTACGTCTACCCCATTCAGAGACCTTCTCCAATTAATTCCCCACCTTAGACACAAGTTCGTTTCGACTCTCAGTGACATTTTGCCGAGAAATATTGGGGGAACCGGTATATACAGCATCACCTGTACTGTCATCCGCATAGCAATGAATGCCGCTGGTCTGCAACATGTCATTGATATGCAGAATAGAGTAGGCGATAGCACACAGTCCCGAGGCACACCAGCATCAACAGACTGAGTTTCCGAGCATTCGCCATCAACTACGACCTTTATGCTTCTGTCTGCTAAGAAACCAATAACCCACTTACATAATTTCTCGGGCAGCCCGTATGATGGAAGCTTTGATAGCAGCGCTTTATGCCAAACCCGATCAAAGGCCTTTGCAATGTCCAAACTAACAGCCAATGCCTCTCCCTTCAACTCAATTGCCTGAGCCCAACGATGAGTCAGGTACCCCAAGAGATCACCAGCCGAGCGACCCTTACGGAACCCGTATTGTTTGTCGCTTAGTAGTCCCTGGCCGTCCAAGTATCGAAGAAGCTGGCTATAGATAATGGATTCCATTATCTTCGAATAGAGAGAGGTTATAGCGATTGGTCTGTAGTAGGAAGGATTTGAGCGATCACCTTTATTGGGGATCGGGTGCACCAAGGCTGTCTTCCAGGAAGCCGGGACGATGCCAGTGGAATAGGAGAGCCGAAAAAGACGCGTCAAGACCGGAGCCAACTCTGGAGCACACTTTTTCAACACAATAAGCGGGATTCCGTCAGGCCCACTCGACTTTTGGATATCAAGGGAATGGAGGGCTTTTCGCACTGAGCGCTGATGAAATCGAATATCCGACATGATGCTCGTGCATTGCGGTATGGTCGGCGGTTTTTGCCCCCCGCCATCCAGGATCGACTTTGACACAAAGAGCTTGACCAGGAGAACGGCTTTGCCTTTTGCGTCCTGGGCCAACGACCCATTTCCTACATGTAGGGATGGTAGGGTTGGCTTGCAGAAATTTCCTTCAATAGCTTTGGCCAGAGACCAGAATTCACGGGTTCCCGATGGGAGGCACTCAAGTCTCTTGCCAATTCTATTGACGTGCTGTTGCTTTGCCCGAGTAATCTCTTTCTTGAGGGACCTAGCGGCAAGGTTGTACTCCTTCTTATATGTGCTGGTATTTAAATCCCAAGCAGACACCGCGTTTGCCCAGGATTGGTAAGCCTCCTGCTTCTGACGTGGTGAGATTTTTTGGAAAAATGTTAATTATTATTATTACAACAGTAACACAACAATGTACGTGGGGACATGTAAGTTAAATATTTTGCATGCCCAATAATTGGGAAAATGAGATGTCGCTATTGTCATACTATAATAAGTTCTTTACTAATATACATTTTGGAAACAAAGAAAATAAGAAATTCAAATTGAAATTTGCAACACGTAGATGATAGAACTTTTTAGCTTATAATATTATATTGAAATAAGCGTGTAAACTGCAAACGTTTTTATTTTACGTAATGGATCAAAATTGATCTATAACTTAATTCTGAAACCATAAAAGGCCCGAATTTTATCCATAAAACGGAATAGCTTTATAATTCAATTGAAGGCCGACCCCGCCTGGATATGTATTTTGTATTGAATTTTTGTTTTTGCCAAAATGTAACTTACATTATGCGCATTGGTGCGTGTATCTATTTTTCGTTGTAACTTGTGTTGTTGGAATGTTTGATGTCGAAAAAAAATTGTTACCTAGGTTTTGTTAAATTATTATCTGGAAAATGACACAATTTAAAGTCAAGGATTAGTTAAAGGCGTTGTGCACTTTTTTGGGATGGGTCAAAACTGACCCATGAATGGTGAAAGAGAGTAGACCACTGCAGCTGCACCGGCGCGACGTAGCAGAAAAAGGTATAATGCCTTAGAGCCCTTAATTATTATATTAGGTCGTTCGGTAGTTTTGTTATTCGTAGTTCGCGCCACTCCCGGTTTTTTTTTAATCACATTTTTTTCATTCATATTTGTTTCATATTTTGTGGGAAGTGGCATCCATGTGCAGTGGTCGGTGACGTAACAGGCCGGCCGCTTCGTGCCGACGTATCCGGGGAACGATTTTCAAATCAAATCAGTATGTAATCGCGAATTGCGGCACCGGGGACACAGATTACATCATTAAATATACAATACTCGTAATTTAATCCAGCATATACTATTCATTTTATTGGGTAGATGTGTGTAATGGCGCATTTAGAAAAGATAGTTACTTAGATAGATAGGTGTTATAAAATGAAAATTTTGACGTAAGCCACATAGGCCATACATAAAGAGTTAAATTTTTCATTTATTTACAATTTAGTAATTAATATTTGTCTCTGGGTAAGTTACAACGAGAGTGCTTCGTATAGTTTTACAAAACACTGATTACGACTAGGTGTAACCCACTAACCAGTAGGTGTTTTGTTTCTGTCTGTTACCTCTTTACCTGCACTTAGGTGACTTAGGGCCTGTTTCACTACTTCCTGATAAGTGTTGAATTAACTTGACAGATCAAATATGGAGAATCTGTCAAAAAAATAAACGTATAAACCGATTTGAGTTATTAAATGACAGATGATACCTTAAGGCTGCGTTGCACCAGAGGTGTGGTTAAAGTTAAAGTTAAATATGACGTCCAAACACCCCATATGCTCATACGACATCTGTCAATTTTTCCGGTTAAAGTTAAAGTCAAAGTTAGTTCGTGCAATCCACTCTAAGAGACGGGAAAGGACATAGGATAGAGTTATTGCGGAAAAAAATACAGTTTTCGCACTACTTTCGTCGAAACGGGCGTCTGGTGAGCAGCGGCGGCCCTAGGAGGTGGCGTACAGGGCAATCGCCCGGGGCCTTGCTCTTGCAGGGGCCTCGCAAGATGTGTTTTTGGATGACGAAGTGCCTCGCAAAGACCTGCCGCCCAGGGCCTCGCAAATACCTTTCGCACGGGGCCTCGCAATGGGTGAGGCCGCCACTGCTAGTGAGATATAACATTCAAAATAGAACTTGAATGGAAACCGCACAGACTCGTAGAGTGAATAGTTTCACGTGCGGTGATAAATACGAGCAGTGAATAATATTTGCGAAATGTTTCGGCGAATACGGAACAGCTGCAGCATGCGGACAACTTGATACAAACCGTTTAGAGCCACGAACCTGAGCGCTCCTCTATATTATAATATCGTGTTTAAGTCTATTCTAAGTTCAGAATGGATTGGAAGTTGGAACGTTTAGTATTTGTAACGTTAAGTAATAATATTATTAGTGTATAATGGTGATATTATACGTATAATTGCCTGTTTATAATCTAATCATGAAATGGTTTTGGACGTTGTAGCTCGTAGGATTTTGTGACGTTGTGCGACGTGTGTACAATTTTTTTTTACAGATAAATCCGAAGCCTTGGGCCCTAGTTCATATTTTCAATTTAGACATCTACTTCAGAGCTAAGAGCTTACGCGTCACACAAAGCCAGTCTAGTGTTCTCTGATCTTTCGGAGCTTTTAGTTGAAGTAAAAAGCTGTGTTTTTTTTTTAACCGCAAAGGTTATGAACCTTAATACTGAGTACTGAATAGTACGGTTTTGTAATAAATGCTAAATAAGTACATATTTAGTTTTCGACCTTCTACTGTATTACGGGCGGTAATCCGACTTAAGTCGCTTCCCGCTCCCTATTAATGAAGTTACATTTTTTGTCCGATAGAGTTCGGCCCTCGAGCGTCACATTTTAATGTTAATAAAACAATATCCCGCCCGGGGCTTCCCCGCGATTTTCCCGGTTAACCCCCGGGCTGAGCCGGGAACAGTCCGGGGATTCCCGACTCAGCCCCGGGCCGATCCGAGAAATCGAGAGGACTTCATTTGGCTTAATTAATGTTTAGCCCCAAAATACATTACCGATGTATTTCCATTCTTATCGCTTTTGTCGGCGCGTCTCGGCCGAGCCGCGGCGCACAAATCTCGTTGAATAATAAACAGTTTATCGTCCCGTGCGTGCCGATCCCCCCTAAGCCACTGAGCGGCAGCCGTGAGTCACTGAGGGCCCTTTTTTGTGAGGTCGAAACTCACAAAGTACAAACAGACCACAGAGTACTTACTCCTAATTAAAATTACGACCGCGTTCAGAGATACTTAATGATTACTTAATTTTAGTTAAATGCAGATTTTAATAGGCAGCTTTCATTTTCTGTCAAACTGATTATAAAATTAAAGTAGACTAAATTAATGCCTCCGAGTGCGGCAGCAAGAGTTGCAAATACATATTCTTGTATCTAATTAACTGATTACACTGACCTATATTAGTCGGACTAAAATTATAATTAATGTAAAGAAGAAAATGCTTTCTTTAATAATAATTTGAATTTACGCGCGCGATGTTGCTTCAGACTTCAGGGAGTTCGTCGTGATTCCTGGCGCCTCAATCGGGCTGTCATTATCAACGTCAAATGTCAATTGTCATTTGTCAAAAACATAAAATTATGCTGAGTTCATATTTTATTGTAAAGTTTTCTTATAATTTTGGAAGTTCCTAATTAATTTTGTAGTTTTTTTATTTATTTAGCACGATTCACCAACAGAATATCATGAATGGCATAATATATAATATAATAACAACATAACACCGTATAACAATTTGTTCCTTATGGGTAAACTTAGCCAATACAAACTTAGCATTAATAATTTTAATCAAAGATTTTTTTTATTTTTTATTGTGATTACTTGAGTGTTGTAGAGGGACCTTATTATGTTTAACAATATTAAGATAGGTTACTTACTATTGTTACATAGAATTTAGTTAATTAAGTTGTGTCGATTGGGAGGTGATAACAATAAACTTATGTTGTCGTTTCTTTGTTTACAGGTAAGATTGTGTTAGATAAGTAAAGTACCATGTGATTCTGTAACCCATTCGATAAATAAAATGCTTTCTTTGTTTACAGAGAAACACATTGAAGTTTTATTTCGCCTCTTAGGATTGAATTACGATAAATTATCTTATATTAATATAATATATTCTCGAAAAATTGTGTTAGAAAGTTCGAAGGAACCTTTAAATAAATATTAATTTAGCTATGCTGATTGCTGGTGCTACTGCTACCTCTAGCGAGAAAACATTGCAGTAACAATTATATTGAAACGTTTTTCCTGTTGGAGTGTTATCACGAGCCGAGCAGCCGACAATGTTTGTACTGGGTAATGGATAATTTTGGGTACCGCCTCTATATCAAAATGTAAGCCAAACCCTTAAAACGAATGTTACTGTTTTTAGTAGATCTGAAATAGCCACATTGAGCAATTTTCTTCATTTCAGATCTCGTAAAACGGCTACATGTCAAGTTTGTCGATATGGTGCATGGTCGGTGGGAAGCATGCTGTACCTAGATATGCCGAAGTTTCAGACCACAAAAACTCTTGTCTTCTCGAACTATTGTGCTCTGAAACTTAGTTACGGGGTATCCGGTATCCCCTACCGTTCCTTGCTAAGTTTTATTAAATGTTAAACATTTTACACCGCATTTTCAGGAAGTGTTAGACAAGGCAGCTGATGCCTTTAATGTGGCATCAACGCTCTGAAAACTGAAACTTTGCCACGAGCAAATAAGCTGGTAACACTTTTATAGCTCTATTTCTAAGTTGCAATATTAAAAGGTGTTTTTAGTGTAGGTTTAAAAAATACTTTAGTCGTTTTAAAAAATACTTTAATATACTACGAACACACTTTTAAAGAAACTTTTCACAAATACTTATAATGCCAATTTTGAAATACCAGTGTTTTCTAGCGGTTTCACTCGCATTTGCAAATGAAATTCCAACCTCAGGCTTAGCGTCTAAACCTACTAATATCTAATTTCAATTTCGTAGGCGTTACAGGTTCTGAAATTTCATGATTGATGAGGGATTTATATTTCGCTTTCATACAGTATAATTTTATATTATGCATACTTTTCTCTATTTAAGCGTACAACCTGTGAAAGGTTTTGTTGCTACATTGAAATAAAAATGTGTAAATTTGTCGTGTAATCCAATTTGACGTAGGCGGCTGGTGGGGAGGGCGGAGTGACGACAAATCTGCGCCCGCATTACCCACTTACGACATGATTGATCAGCCCCATCTGAATCAATCCGCGAATACACGCAATAAAAGTAACGTAATGTAATGGAAGACATTTGTCGCGCGAGTGCGACATTCATCAAATAGTGTACATTTACTGGAGAACACTTTCGTGCGGCGTCGCGCGCGCGCTGCGCCTACATTTCGAATCTCTTTTTTTTTTTCGAGAAACACGAAACGTCGAGAAAAAGTATTGTACTCGTAGTAGCATTACTATTAGAAGGCGCGTTAAGTCCCGATTAATAAGTTTTAATTTCAAATCTCTACAACTGCGGCGGCAATTCAGTTGAAAATGGTCATAGCCGGCCATAAGATTTTACTTAAACGCAAGCGGTCTTACCACAAAAGATTCAAACATCTGTTGAACAGTTGCTTTGAGACAAATTTGTATGGAATTTTTCACTAATCAACTGTTCAACGAGTGTTTAAATATTTTGTAGTAAGACCCAAGATATTTACTAAATACAAAATATTTTAACATTACTTTACTACAAAATGAGCAAAATATTATGTTTTATTAAATTAATATGCTTATTGTAATTTGCCAAACGAGGACGGAGTTTGTTCTTGATCCTTTAACTTATCAAGCCCCATAAGATCACCGGTGATCGCGACAACAATAGAATAACAATAGATTAAATATGCACACTTCTTAATTGCAAATAAAGCGATTAAATTTGAATAATCGGCCAAGTGCGAATCGGAATCGCGCACGAAGGGTTCCGTACCGATTACAGAATACAAATAGGCTAAAAATTGTGTTTTGTATGGAAATTTTATTCTATTTTCATATTATTATTAAATAGTAACAAAAGAATATTATGTGAAAAATTCAAGTGCCCATCTCTTGCCATTTTTGATATAGAGCGAAAAAGGCCGAAAATATTACGTTTGTTGTATGGGAGCCCCCTTAAATATTAATTTTATTTGTTTTCAGTATTTCTTGTTATAGCGGCAACAGATATACACAATTTGTGAAAATTTCGGAAGTCTAGCTAAAGCGGTTCTTGAGATACAGCCTGGAGACAGACAGACGGACAGACAACGAAGTATTAGTAATAGTTTTTACCTGTACCACATACTCTTTGGGTACCGAACCCTAAAAAAGGTAATTTTAAGTCCAGAAAGTGAGAGTCATCTACACGTACTCGTAATCGCATGGAAATTACAATCGCAGCTCTCTGCGTTGCGTATCCGCAGTTTAGTGTACCAACGTTTGCCGAGAGCCTCGTTTGTTCCCGGCTGCCCCGCGCCCCGCCCGTGCCCGCCTCACGTCACATGTTTTATTAATAATGTCCCCTTCCATGGGGAAGTCATCTTGTATCAGCGGGTTCATTACTCCATGTTCAGCGTAGCATCACCATTATCTTAATATTATCCTGTTTCCTCAACAATAATTATAGAGCTTCTATGTTTGTTATAGAGAACCCTCGCTTAAGAGCCCGTACTCTCTTTTCTACTGCTCTCTTCACAGTCACGCCCATCTTTCATATGCCAGGTGAAAAAGGACGATCGCCAAGTTAGCGGGCAGATAGAGGTTTTATGTTTTTTAAAGAGTTTTTTTATATTAAAGTGGTAAAAAGTAATTCCAACATTGTATAGACGACTTTCTCAACAGTACATTGTATTTTTTTCATACCGTTAAGACGTCAAAACAATCCATAAAAAGGTGATATTCTAAACTTTTTACAGGAAAAATCACAAAACTGTCGTGGGTTTGACTTGGATTATTTAAAAATACTTAAAAAAAATAAAAAATCTAGCTCCAACATTAGATTATAATTGAAATGATCTTACATGTTGTGCATTAAAACTTATAGAAATACTGTATTTTAACTGGTAAATCACGTCTGTTAAATGAGCGAAATCGGCAAAATTTCGTATACAGACTCTTAATGGAAAACTATTTTATATATTTAGAAACAGATAAACAGTTAACTAGCACATCCATACTAATATTATAAATGCGAAAGTGTGTCTGTCTGTCTGTCTATCTGTCTGTCTGTTACCTCTTCACGCCCAAACCGCTAAACCGATTTTGCTAAAATTTGGTATGGAGATAATATTACTTTGAGTCCCGGGAAAGGACATAGGATACTTTTTATCCCGGAAAAATGTAAATTTTTGGCGCAACGGAGTTGCGGGCATCATGTAGTAGTACATAACTATTGTCTATTTCACTGCTATAAGCATACAGTATATATAACTGGACAGTGAACAGTGGGCACAGAAAGCTGCGTATGTGCTGGTATTGTATAGTATATATCACATATTTTGCCCAAGTAGGTATGTTTTAAAAAATAAAGCTCAAAACGTGTGAAAGCTCTGTGAATTATAATCGTACTAGCTGACCCGGCAAACGTTGTTTTGCCATATAAATTATAGCAGTGTCCGCGACTTTGTTCGTGTGGTTGTCGAAAACACTGTCGCGATTGCAATAAAAAGGATACAGCGGGTCAATATCTTAAGGCGATATATCGAAAATAAATTATACCGCAAGGGCAATTTTATACTTAATAATACGATGATGATGATGAGCGAAATTTGCATAGTAGCATCTGCTTTCCGTTCTTAAAACAACATCGAAACTCCCAAACTTGTATCTATAAAGAATCAGGAGTTCCCTCAGCACCTTCCGAACCATGATATATTTCGGTGCAAAATCTTACTTGCTTCGCTTACTAATGCTTCGAATACTTCTCACGAAACCGAAGTCATCAAATGTTTCCATATAAATTTTGAAGAGTTGCCTCGATTACTAATGGATCCCTTTATCAGGTCACCACTTTTGTGAACGGGGTACTAAATTGGGATGATGCCCTATACACCAAAAGAAAAATTTTGAAAATCGGTTCACATACGGCGGAGTAATCGTTGAACGAACATAACACCTCCTCCATTTTGAAAGTCGGTTAAAATTATAGCCTATGTGTTATTCTGATATATAAGCTATATTATTGTAAAGTTTCATTAAAATCCGTTCAGTAGTTTTTGCGTGAAAGAGTAACAAACATCCATACATCCAAACTTTCGCCTTTATAATATTAGTAGGATTACGTACGCACCTCTCGAAATATTTTTAATACCCACATTTAGTGAATTAACATTAATTTCTATTATGGCTATAGCAATAAAAGTCAACGTTAAAATAGCACGAAAGCTTTAATTTATGATCATAAATCGGGACGTTAAGTTTACGAGCAATTTTACACACTCTCGTATGGCGTCGTCAAACAAACATGACGACAGCGACACGACGGTAAACTTATTGAACATGTGTTTTTTAATCAAATCAATTATGATAATACGTCTGACAAAATGAAGCCCTGTACTTACACTAGCCAGTGCTTATGATGTATGTATATTGTATGTATAATATTGTATGTGACTTCCTAACAAAGTCGTATGGTCAATACACTGTATATTTCGGAACGAATCAACAGTACGACGTCGATTCTAGATGCCAAGAGCGCTTTAACTAGTATACTGGGTAATATTTCTGAGCACGCCCATGATTTCCACGCAATTACATGCTGAAGTATACTATATATAGCAGGAATAATTAGCAACTGCGTATGCAGTTGCTAATTATTCCTGCTCACTCCAATATAACGAAAAAGTCCACAACTATGGTACGTAAAACGAGGCGAGTCACAGCATTTCACATAAAATATTTTGACGAACTCTGTGACTCAAAGGATGAGATTGTGTGCAGCACCCAGAGATATATTTTTGTTTTAACTTTGAATGCGACGTTTGATAACTCACCTCGTGTTTTGGACTATAGCGTCTACAGTAAACAGTCGTCAGAGCAAGGGAGCACGGCCAAGATTAAGAGATTACGGGACAGCTGCCGTAGTCGAGGCACGTAGAGGATTACAGCTGGAAGCGATGCTTATAATAATGCCTTCCAGTTTCGGTGACGGTGGCCGGTTTCATTGAAACCAGGCCGCATAGGAATGATTTCATAGTGCCGAAGTGTGTGCGCTGTACACAAGAGCTCAGATGATAGACAGGACTGGCGAGAGATTGTCCTGACCAAACTTAGAAACGATTTTTTTTAAACGTGGGAATCAAACCCACGTCCTCTTAGTCAAGCCACGGCGGCACGACATTGTCAGGTTTACAAAGTTTAATATTTCACAGATATTGTTTTGAATATTTTTTGAAATGCACATTTTCCGTCTTAAAAACATAAACACACAATTTTTTCACTCATTCATAAAATCCAGAGAAGATGTACTTAACTAAACCTCCAGCGACCTTAACATGGCCACAGTATTTCTATAACTGCGGCCATGTCAGGGCTGTGCTATGTATAATTAAATGCAACGAAGGCAGAAGGCAGTCGGTAAAGGCAACATTGTAAGGCGATTTGCTGCGGAACACTTGCGACTCCCCCGGCGCTGCAGATGAGCTGCCGTTAATATTTAAAACAAACGTGGAACCAATTTACAGTCACCATGAAACAACATGACGTCATTTGAAGGGGACGAGGATAAACAAAGTAGTAGAGGTATTTGGGAATATAATCTGCTGCTTGTAGACGCTTAGACAAAAAATATTTTACAACAATATTCTCAGATAATTCAATAGTGCTGCCTTACTTCCGACGAGCTCGATCTCAATATCTTTTGCTACTTCAAACATAATATACTAGCACAAAATGGTGTCAATTCGCAACTTCGATCTCTACGGCTTTTCCCACTCCTGACAGCTACACTAGCGCATGATCGTGCTGCGGCTCAGTTTGGAACTAATCAAAATCATATCAGTCCGGAGGTAAAGGTACACCGTACAACGTTATTGAATAGTTTATCTAAAAAGTGTATGTTTAATAGCGTAGGCGGCATTAATATTGTACTCTCGGAGCCTTTGTCTAATGATGCTATATTATGTTTGTACAAGTTAGTTTAGTTTGATTTAGATGTAACAAATTGTTAAATTGTAATTTTGTAGCCTTACGAGGACGACATGGTCGCCTCTGTTTATAAACCAAGTCATAATAAAGATAAAAAAAAGAATCAAAAATAGATGTAGATTGTAGGCCGATTCAGACCTACAGAATAAGGACAGAAAATTTTCAACCTGTCCATCCATTTTGGATAGGAAAAGTACACCGCGACATGAAAACTGTATTATCTAACTGACGTATACGACGTATACAAAACGTCAAAACTCGTTTATTGCGCGGGAACCATAAGTTTTTCCGGGATGAAAAAAGTATCTTATTGTCCTTTCCCGGTATACTTAAGGCCGCATACAACGAGGATTAGTGAAATTTCGTGTTTTTATTTTCACTAGAACTTTGACCACAAGTAATTATAAGCAAGGAAAACCTCCTTTGTTTTCCATACAACATTCTCCACGCTGTACAAGATAAAAAACGGTCACTTACTTCAATAATTAAAAACAACTGCTCCACTATTAACAATCACACTGTCAATCATCATCACCACCACCACTCCCATCACCATCACCACTCCCGCATCTAACCACTTCACATAGCTTAACACATAAAATCGAATCAAAGATCAGTGACGGAGACCTTAGAGGCGCTGCCAACCTGCTTTTCTCCAATGATACAATAGCTGCGTACGATGAACATACCCTTGAAGCTCTCCGCCATAAACACCCCTCACTTCCTCCATCCACCATACCACTTCCATCCAGCACTGCTGCAGAACCGGTACAGGCATCAGTAAAAGACATAAAGCACGCCATTATGTCCTTCAGGACAGAATCGGCCAGTGGGTACGATGGCCTAAGTCCGCAGCACTTGAAGGACCTAATCAGTACTCCGGGAGACTCCACCAGAGCACTTCTAGCAGATCTGACAGACTTAATTAACGGCATGCTATCTGGCAAGGTTTCTCCATAATGTCACAAATATCTTGTATGGCGCCAATTTGTATGCCTTAAAAAAAAGACGGTGGCATCCGCCCTATATCTGCTGTAAATATATTTCGCAAAAGCTGACGGACACTTTTCAACCTGTTCAACTCGGTTTTGGTAGTAAGGGTGGCTGTGAGGCTGCCGTCCATGCCCTCCGTACGTATTTAAAAGCTAAAACGGGGCAAGTAGTCCTTAAAGTTGACGTAAAAAATGCTTTTAATTTTATCTCTAGAGGTGCTCTACTCAGGGAAGTTCAAAAACACGTGCCAGAAATCCAAGAATACATCTTACAATGCTATGGTACGGATTCATCACTCCTATATAGGAGCGATCTTTTACTTTCCTCTACCGGTTGTCAGCAAGGCGATCCTTTAGGCCCAGCTATTTTTAGCCTCACCATACATTCGATCATCACATCTCTATCTTCAGAATTTAACATTTGGTACCTAGATGATGGGACCCTCGGTGGAGACGCAGCCACAGTCCTACTAGATTTACAAGTCCTAATAGAGAAATTCCAAGCAATTGATTTGGAACTCAATTTCTCTAAATGCGAGCTTTTTATTAATAATGATAGTCCCGTCGTTCAATCAACCGGTACGATATCAAAATTTAACAATTTGGCCCCTAACATCAAAATTCTTAGTAAAGAGTCCCTCCGCTTACTAGGTTACTACCTATATTTCGGAACAAAACAACAAATTTTTAGAATCATCCGACAAGCTCATGACAATAAAGTCCCATATGGCGTATCAAATCATTCGTTTCTGTCTATTTGTGCCCAAATTGACATATGCTCTAAGGTGCTGTCCTCTATGGGAGTATTCAGATTCACTATCTCAACTAGACCAGACCCTAAGAAACACACTAGTTAATGTTCTTAACTGCCGAATCTCCAATACCTCTTGGGTTCAAGCTACTATATTAATATTATCATGCGGATAGATCTAGATATTTTGTAGATACCTACACCATGATTTTGGTGCACCTCGGGAGGAAATAACTAAGGATTCTACATTATTTAAGAAAAAATAATGTGATCGAAATGAAATACCCTAAAACCTTATTTGGTTTTATTAAAAAAATATCTTTTATGAACAAAAATCGCGACGGCATTTAAAAGTAAAAACTTAAGAGATTGCACTTAAGCAATGGGCATTGTCAAAAAAAAATCACATGTACTTTTTATATTTTTTTTCGTCAGAATAGGGTATTTTAAGAATATAAATTAAATAATTTTGAAATTCATTGGCTAGTTTTTTCTCAACAAATTTTTAAAGTTTCGCTCTGACGTCATCATCGGCGGCCAATTGACCTCTGCAGTATGTTTTTTTTTCTTTCAATCTTATTTATAATGGCTGGTTCGTCAAATATAAGTTATCATTATGCGAAAGCTGATACGAGAAGCTTACCAAAAGTTCGAAACGTAATGTTGGTCGAATTTATTGCTAATTTAACGCCATTGAAGGTCAAACTAAGGTTAAACATATTTGTTCAAAAATATAAGTAACTAATGGGTATTTTTTTCGTTTATATACAGAAAAGCGATCACTGACCTTATTCCTCGAAATGGTTTTGTAATGAGCAAAATTTAAAAAAAATGGACAATCCCCATTATTAATTCTTTACTCACGACAATTTCATGCAATGTACGGGAACCGTAATTTTTTTCCGGACCAAAAAGTATCCTTCGTCCGTTCTTCACCAAATTTCATAAAAAATGGTTCGACATGAAAAGGTAACAGACATACTATTCTAATATTAGTATAGATTATTATTAAAGTTTAAATTTAATAAGATACACATTTCGTAAATATTTCAAACACCTACCCGCTACGGGTTGTCATTATTAATGTCGAGCAGAAAAGGCCTAAAAATTGCATTTTTGTTTTGAATATTTCAGACCTCTTAGTTATTCATTTAAATATTTTGTTTCTATATTTTGTTGTTATGGTGATTGGTGACAGCAAAAATAATAAAATATTCTTGAAAATTTAAGTTCTCTAGCTACCGAGTTTACTTGATATACACACTGGAGACAGACAGATGGATATCTCTTTCGGGAACAGATTCCTAAAAATTTAAAATGACAAAGAAAATATGAATATGATCTGCATAAGTATAATGAATATATTATTATTATAATGAAAACAAAAACGTTACCTTTACTGCAAGTAGAGTTATCGTTTTTGAACTTGTGGAGGGTATCAGGTATATTGATTCCAGGTGATATAAGTGATCATCATGGGGCTACACTCTATATCTTATTTATTAAAGCTATTGCAATAAACCCAAGCACAAGATTCTCACTGAGGTCATAAAATAAGCTCCCTATTTCCCAGCAGTAAGCGAGTTGTTTTATTCTAGTTAAGAACTTTTGAATCTACTTTACCGAATTTTAAATCTACTTCGGTATTAATACTTTGGGATGTGTATGTGTCCCTTATATACCTAAAGTTCACTGTGAAAGTAGCAGCGTTAAAAGAGTTGCTTTTGAATTCCGATGTTTCTATGGAAAATACGCCAATGAACATTTGCGATGAACTATACGTATGGGTAATACTTTATTTTGTTATACATTGTAATTTGTATATATGTATTATTATGAGGAAATACTTTTTTATGTTCGTGAGTCCAGAACAAACATTATATTTAAATATCTATAAATACATCATTTTATTATAATACAAAATTCATTAAAGATTTCGTTTATCAAGTTATGCATAAGTTATGAATATGGCCTCTCTGTTAATCATTACTCTGTATATCGAATTTACCACGACGTGATCACATTATTTCTGAAAATACTAAAATCGACTACGGCTTGATATTATGTAAATATGTACCTTTCGAGCGCCATCTATTGAGCTAGTTTGTCTCAAATTCAAAAATGTCAGTCGCCTATAATCCCGCCTATATCCAAGTTTTAGAAAAATCAGTTTAGCGGTTTGGATGTGAAGAGCTGGTAACAAAAAGACAGACAGATACTCATTTTCGCATTAATTACCTCTATAATATTATGATTTATGGATCTTCGTATGCGTTCTTCAGGCCCCTTATTATGGGGGTAGACGAGTTTATTAGAATTTCACATGATGTTATTGTTTCATCTCCTCCCGTATTACACGAAACACAGTGTAAGCGATGTATTTTAATAATTAAATTCAATTTCACGGAACACAAAATTGTACGCACGAAATTGGGTTTAAGAACAATCCAATGGTTTTTATTAGCAACTTTTGCAAGCAACTTCGTTCGCGCTGAAAATCATATAACGGGAACCGTACATTTCTCGCGATGATAACTATAGTATATGTATATAAAATACAATAATCATAATAGTATTTTAAAAAGATAAAACCGACTTCAAATTCGTACGTAATTGAGAATTTAAATTGCCTTATCTCAAAAACTACTGCACCGATTTTGATGAAACTTATAGTGTTCCCTAAGTTGAACAATACCTAGTACAACAAAAAATGAATCACTTAAATCGGATTTGTAGTTCCGGAGATATTATGCGAACACAAACATAATAATAATAATATCGCTATACGCTTCACACCACGTCAGTCTGGCCCCGTGCTAAGTACCTAAAGTCCGTCTGTCCGTCTGTCTGTCACCAGGCTGTAACTCGAGAACGATAATAGCTAGAGAGTTGAAATTTTCACAGAATGTGTATATCTGTTGCCACTATAACAACAAATACTAAAAACAAAATAAAATAAATATTTAAGGGGGGCTCCCATACAATAAATGTGTTTTTTTTGGCCTTTTTTGCTCTATATCAATAATGGCAATAGGACACCTACCTAACTTAACTTTTTCACAAAATCCTTAGTTATATGTGTACTTTAATATTTAATAATAAGATTAAAATAAAATAAAAAATTAAGGGGGGCTTCCATACAAAAAATATAATTTTTGGCCTAATTTTGCTCTATAATGGTAAGGAACCATAGTCTATATCAGAATAAGGAACCCTTCGTGCGCGAGTCCGACTCGCACTTGGCCGATTATTATACTTTTTCTCTTAAAACTTAATGTAAAATTGAAATGTTTTTTCATAATCATAATCTACGCATTTCAACAAAAAAAATGATACCGTACAATACCATTTTTTTGCTTTTTAAAAATAAGCAGAAAAGAAAGATTATTTCAAAAATAATTAATAATAATAATAATTTATTGACTCATCAAAATAATTACTTATACAGGTGTCACCAAATGGCGGACCGCGGTCCGCATCCGGACCGCCAACCCATGTGTGTTGACCACCGGCCAAACATTTTCGAATTTAAAAAATATTAAACAAAAAATATTAATAAAATGTGCGGACCGCGAGGGTAATTTCATTCCTGAAAATGGACCCCGAGCGAAACTAATCGAAACTAATTGGTGACCCCTAGTATAGCACATAGAAAACACTTACAAGTAAAAGTTTGACATTATAATAATTTTGATATTCAAAAATGTACACTTAAGGGCCCGGGTACCCTCGAAATTCTCATACATTCGTTATACCAAAATCATTTTCTCATACGAAAATATTTAACATGTTTGAGTTATTTTTCAGCTTAAAATGGAAATTATCTAGGTTCCTGCACAAAAATTTACTTAATTATATTTAAACACAAAAAAAAAATATTGTTTTAAAATTTTTTTTAGTAAATTTACTACTAAATATTTAAACACTAAAAAATAGAGTAAAACACTAAAAATATATAAATAAATAGTAAACTTACTACAAAATATTTAAATACTAAGAAATATTTTTTAGAGTTTAAATATTTTGTAGTAAATTTACTATTTATTTATATATTTTTTAGTATTTTACTCTATTTTTTAATGTTTAAATATTTAATAGTAAATTTACTAAAAAAAATTTTAAACAAAAAAATAATTTTTGTGTTTAAATATTTTGAAGTAAATTTTTGTGCAGGAACCTAGATAATTACTATTTTAAGCTGAAAAATAACTCAAACATGTTAAATATTTTCGTATGAGAAAATGACTTTTGGTATTACGTATGTATGAGAATTTCGAGGGTACCCGGCCTCTTAAGGTAAGTCATCTGTGTCTGAACTTGATCTAAAGTCTGTATTTCGGACCACAGTGCTCTTCAGTGTGCAATGAGTAATGACTCTATAATTTAGTAGAAACAAGTTGTAAGCTACGTTATTTCGACTCATTTTACAGTAATTAAATTAATTTACTAAAATATTACAACAATATAATTATATATTATGATTTATGCATATTATAACTTAACATTACTTAAATTTCAGGATCATACTAGGTATTTAATTTACAAAATAAAGGACTTAAAATAAAGCTTTATAAAATATAATTTTAAATTATTTATTTATTTATTTATTTATTTATTTATTTAGGACCAAAAACAGTTTTGCATTAGTCGTAACAATTGGTTTGAACATTTAAAATACAAGCTACATGCAATAACTAATTATAATTGGTCACAGCGTGCAATTAACATTCTAGAGTAAACATAATTATGTAAAATATGTAAAATTTCAGTAATGAAGCTTCCTGCCTGCCAGTCCTAAGCCAGGTAAAAAGTATGTAGGGAAGTTCAATTCCACCGCTCACAGATTAGAACCGTCTCGTCGTTTGTCGTCATCACTCGTTGTGTCGATCAGCAAAACGACAACAAGTTCGTTCGTTTAGTTAATCAAAACAGTTCATTATATTATGTAATTATGCTGAAACTAGTCGAAAAAAACTATTTTTTCAACTAGTTTACGATGAACGATAAACGGTCTCGTTTCGTTGATTGAAAAAGCGTCGACAATCCACCACAAATTATTATTGTAAGGATACCGGATATATAGAACTTATATCTGCACCCTCTTCAAAAATTTGGGTATTAGAATTATTATTCAGTGTAAGTATAAAATAGCTAGCTGTAGTAGTAAAATTATCAGGAGAATAACATCAAAAACTCTTTGACAAGCGATAGTGCGATCTAAGCTGCGCTTAACGCCATCTAGTGGCGATGTGCGTTAATAGGGCATTATTAATTTCATTCGATGTAGGAATTAGCCTAGTTACTAGGCTATATAACTAGTATTATAGTTGGAAAAGTATAAAGTAAAAATGTTGACTGCGGAACTTTGTTTGGACTAGATAGAATGCTAAAAGTCACGCCTCACGCCTCCGAAGTGAACCCGAGTGGGGGAAAACGACCCATTTTTTGTTTTTTTGCTTTATTTTCGAAAACGGTGCTTCGTACGAAATGTATCGTAGTGCATAATAAAATCTAATTTTAGATTTAATAGTATCTAAAATATACCGATTTCGTCACTGACATACTGACTCACTGATACAGTGATGATCATCAAAATGTTTGGCTACTTCCTGAAGTGCTAGAAAGCTGAAATATGGTATTATTAGATCTTTAATTATTATAGTCGCAATTTTATTTTATTGCAAATAATTATTTGTCTATAAAGAGCGACCATTGATTATCCGACGCGGGTCACGGGATAGCGATGGACGTTGCCATGGTGACATGACTTATTTAGTCACTAATTCAATAAAATAATACGGGCGATATACTTTATATAATACTAGTTGATGCCCGCAACTCCGTTGCGCCAAAACTCGTTTATCGCGCGGGAACCGTACATTTTTCCGGGACAAAAAGTATCCTATGTCCTTTCCCGGGACTCAAAGTATCTCCATGCTAAATTTCAGCAAAATCAGTTCAGCGGTTTGTGCGTGAAGAGGTAACAGACATACAGACAGACAGACACGCTTTCGCATTTATGATATTAAGTATGGATGGCAGAGAAACGCATGCCGGGACAGCTAGTATCTAATATGGCTTCGCCGTTTCGCTACCGTCGCGGAGGTGATGCGATGCGAATAATATATTGAATTATATTTAGTCTACATCTGATTGCAATAGTCCACAAAAGTTCTAGTGTCAATATTATATAGTGCTATAATTATTATGGATATAGTCGATCCGAGTATAATAGAAAATACACACTACTCTTGGAACATGACAAGATTACCAAACAGTCGAAGTAAACTTGTATAGTTACATGTCAACATTCGCTCAATAGCTTTATCCACACTGTGCCTTTTTCTATTCATCAAGGGCGGAACTTCAAGGGCGGGCTACTTCGGAAAACTTCAAAATTACAATGTGGGCGTTGCGTTCGTTGACGCATTCAAGTTGAATAAAGAAAATGACGAAAATTGAAGACGAAAGCGCATTATGTGGACATAGCTAATGGTAAAAAATTACTCCCAACTGGAATATTAATTATTAGTCTCGCAGAGTCCCCAAATTATACACCTTCTAAGGCTGGCCTCACACAGCCGGAATGTCTCTCTGAATTAATATTAATCGGAAATTCATAACCTGAATTTCGGCGCCTTGCCTCACACATAATGTCTTAAAAATTCAGATTGATCAGTAGTCTCGTGATTCCCGGCACATATAAACGTCTTTATGGAAGATGAATTAATATTATGAATATGAATTGAGAAATTCATAATCTGAAAAAAAGAAACAGAATGTGTGTGGAGCATACTGATATTATATTATGGTATTCCAGTCTTTCTGAATTAATAATATGAATTCAGATTAACATTCCGGCTGTGTGAGGCCGGCCTTATACAATCAGAGGTAAATATCAAGGAAATTGTATTGACAATACAATTTGAAATGAAGCACTATGTAATGTTTATACTGAGTTAAGATCTAAGAAGAAGAGAGGTGGCATTATTGTGTATGCTCACAAGAGCATAATATCATTCGTATGGAAAACTTTACACTTTGGAATTCGCATGTTTGTATGGCGAGGTAACCACCCACCCCCTATGGATATGTAACTCACATATTTTCTATTATTATATAGGCCACCCAGTTCAAACAAACATAATTTTATCAATGAGTTAACTAACTTATTATCGGGTCTTACTACTAACTCTTATATTACTAACTACTAACTTACTAACTATTATATTAACCTTGATTTACTTAAAACAACGTCGCTATCTCTGTCCTTATATATCCCTTTGTATTGAAACACTAAAAAATAGAGTAAAACACTAAAAAATATATAAATAAATAGTAAATTTACTACAAAATAATTAAACTCTAAAAAATATTTTTTAATATTTAAATATTTTGTAGTAAATTTACTATTTATTTATATATTTTTTAGTGTTGTACTCTATTTTTTAGTGTTTCAATATTTAGTAGTAAAATTACAAAAAAAAAAATTTTTGTGTTTAAATATTTTGAAGTAAATTTTTGTGCAGGGACCTAGATAATTACTATTTTAAACTGAAAAATAACTCAAACATGTAAAATATTTTCGTATGAGAAAATGATTTCGGTATTACGTTTGTATGAGAAATTCCAAGGGTACCCGGCCTCTTAAGGGGGGCTCCCATACAACAAACATGATTTTTTCGGCCTTTTTCGCTCTATATCAATAATGGTAAGAGGTAGACACTTAAATTTTTCACACATTCTTTTGTTATAATATTATGTGTTCTTTAATATTTAATAATAATATTAAAATAAACTAAAAATTTAAGGGGGGCTCCCATACAAAAAACACAATTTTTAGCCTATTTTTGCTCTGTAAGTCTGTATCGGTACGGTACGGAACCATTCGTGTGCGAGTCCGACTCGCACTTGGCCGATTATTATTATATCATGCACTTAATTTAATACACATCCAGACCCGGGAACATAGGAAACTTTTTGTTCCGTCGGCCGGATTGGAACCCGCGACCTCCGGCTTGAGCTACCCACGCGCTCACCACTGAGCCACAGAGGTCGGCATAAAAACATACATAAATACATACTTACATACATAAATATACTTTTGAATTTTGGCACATTTGTTCAGACACTGAAATAGACTAACATATACAAAAACTGGGCAGTTCTGTAAATATTACATACATACGCGTCGAATTGATAACCTCCTTTTTTGAAGTCGGTTAAAAATGAAGCGACTGGGCACGTGATTTAACATTTATTAAGTTTAGACACACCTTCGTATTTATTATGTTACTAGCTGTCTCGGCAAACGTTGCTTTGCCATAATAATAATTATGCAAAGCAACGTTTGCCGTACAAATAAATTGTTCTGGCCGATGGATGTAGTCTACCGGAGATTCCGGGGGAGACTCCGGAAAGAAGCGTCGAGTCGCGTCGCCGGCAAAAATTAGTGACAGTGTTAGTTTATAAGTGAATATAAAATATGTATGTAGTTTATAAGGTACTAGCTGTTGCCCGCGACTTCGTCTGCGTGAGCTTCTGTTTATATAACGCGGTGTCAGCAAAATTGGTGTTAAATTTAAAAGCTTTTTAAAACCCTGGCACCCCTTAAATCAAAATACCCAAAAACAGCTGTGCAGTGTACACATAATATTTAATTTTTTTTAATTAATCTTTATTTATACCAAATTTTAAAGCTTATATTTTAGCCCCCCATTACACAACTTTAGCTTTACCCATAAACTATTTATCTTGGTAGGTTAACCGTTAAGGTCACGTCACTGCATAGATAAAGTAAGTATTTAACATACTTACTTTTATATATAGTAGTTTTGGCGTGAAAGGGAGACAGACAGACAGACATACAGACAGACAGAGATACTTTCGCATTTATAATATTACAATGTAGTATGGATTTATTATATTATTAATATGTATGTTAGATTTAAGGTATTTGTTATATGGGCCTCCGATGCCCGAAATAAAGATGATTTTTTTGATTTGATAATAATATAAAGTATTTCGCCCATATTATTTTATTGAAGTGACTAAATAAGTATGTCGCCATGGCAACGTCGATCGCTATCTCGTCGCACAAGCAATGGTCGCCGTCAGTCTCAGGTTGTAATAATTTACTATTATTTATGCAATAAATGCACTTATCAATATATAAAGTACCCAGTAGCCGATTCTCAGTCCTACTGAATATGCATATAAAATTTGGTAAAAATCAGTAAAGACGTTTCGGAGGAGTTCGTGGACTAACATTGTGACACGAGAATTTTATATATAAGAAGATAAAATTAATACGAAGGTGTGTCTGTCCGTCTGTAACCACTTCACGCCGAAACCGCTAAAACGATTTTGCTCGTGCTCGTACTTTTTATTCCGGATAAACGTAAGGTTCCCCGCGCGATTAACAAATTTTCTCAGAAAAATCTGCAGCACGTAGTACGTACTCCCGGCGCGTGCTCTCGTAGTCGAGGAGGCGCGTCGTCCGAACGACGTGACGCCGGGGCGCAACGCAGTGGCGGGCGACATCCAGTCGTATATAATATTCGGTTTAATCCTTCGATCGAGGATTCTTGGAAATGCTATTGTATTATATTGTTGTCGCTATCACCGGTGCTCGTATGGGGCTTGAAGGATTAAACATGCAGTGGTAATCAGACAGACGCAATAATTTAGCGCATAATTGATGCATTTAGGTATTCTTCGACTAGAAAAACGAATTCCAAACGTCATTATAATTTATTAGGTCAAGTTTGTTGGATTTACAAGAAAATCTTACTAAGATCTTTTTGAATTTCTTTCTTTACTTGTATTGTAACATCGTGTTCACAGACGCTGACCGTAACTAAGTTTGTCAGTCTGTTACGATTCCCTTTTCCTCGCATTTTCCCGGAGTCCGGATTGAATTTCCTTTTAATTCGTGTCGGAATTACCATCAAATGGGTTTTAAATATTAAAACGAGTCTCCTCGGATTGTGTCTCGGCGATTGTCACGAGATTTCATTTAAAATGTAAACTACGTTGACTGTCCGACACGGAGGCGAGGATTAAGGTCAAGTCATACAGCACAGGGGCCGATTCTCACACCTCGAATGGAGCTTCGATCGAATAAATTATGACGGTACCCACTATTATTATCCTCAAAATCCTGCATCGCGCTTCGCTTCCGTTCTCCTAAACTACGATAGCGTAATACAGAATTGTGGGGCTAATAATTGTGAGTACTGTCACAAAATAAAATTAATCTTTCAGAAAGTCCTACTCGGAAAGTTCGGGAGCTATAATGGCGAGATGAACTAGCGTAAGAAACTCGCGCAAGGCTGTCTTCCACCCTTGTCCGTGCGTTCAATGAAGGCTTACTGAGGTCTTGATCAATGACGGAAGTTTTTTGACAAGCGCTTTCGATTTCCTAACTGTCTTAATAAAATCCTGCCCAAATTCCAAAAAACCTAACTAATCGTGCACTGGCCACAAAGTAAAAATATCTTGAGCGTTCTAGAGTGTGGAGTCGAATATGCTTTATTTTTAGATTTCAAATTCAAATTCAAATTTATTTATTTGCATGAATGTACATAAAATAAAGGACTTAAAAGTAATAATATTAGCGCGATACATTCTGCCAGTAATGTGGCGTGCAAAGTCATAATTATTATTTAAATATACATAGTTTAGTTTATATTAATTACATTTGATTTAAAAATTATATCACAGTCAAGATAAAATAATAATAATATTACATTAATGTCAATAAAATATATCAATTATAGTATCTCTAGGCTATTAAATGTCATTTTTTAACCAAATTTCTATTAAATAATATAAGATTATAATAATATAAACAATTAATAAATTAGATAAACAATTAATAAATTAGAACTTAATCAGCATTAACATTAATAAGTATAATTTTTATTCACGAAAGAGCTCGTCGACACTGTAGAAGCATTTTTCTATGAGATAGTTTTTTAACGCATTTTTAAATTTTTGAATGCTGTTTAATTCTTTAATAGCCCGTGGTATTTTATTGTAAATTTTCGTCGCCATTCCGAAAATATTCTTTCGAACCAGTGAGGTTTTAGATTCAACACAGCATAACTTAATATGTTCGTATCTTTTAGTATTGAATCGCATAAATAATGAAAGATTTGTTCGTACAAACACAGCTACTTCATAAATATAGAGACAAGGAAACGTAAGTAATTTATATTTTTTAAAATAAGGTTGGCAACTCTCTATTGTTCGTATATTTGCTATAACTCTAATACATTTCTTTTGTGATTTGAATATATCCTCACGCATTGTAGAATTACCCCAGAATATAATTCCATACCTGAGAGTAGAGACTACGAATCCATGGTACGCAGCTAGTAATGCTTTTTCATTAGCTACTTTGGAGATCGTGAATAGGGCATAAGAAAACTGATTAATTTTTTTACAAATGTGATCAGAGTGAGCTTTCCATTGAAGGTCTTTTTCTATAAATATTCCTAAAAACTTTGTGACTTCTGTGTCGGTAATTTTTTCTCCATTATAATTTATGTTTAAAGAATTTATTAACAGTTTTCTTTGTTGAAATTTCATTATTTGAGTTTTGCTTAAATTTATCATTAAATTGTTTAATTTTAACCAATTGACAATGTCATTTAGGCTTTTATTTATTTCGTTTTAAAAAATTGTATATTGCTAAATTTATAGTCATATCTTTTCTAAAACCCTTTTGTTCTTCTGCAAATAATCTATATTTTTCGAAATATGAATATAACGCTTTGTATATTACTTTTTCTACTATTTTTGACAGAACAGATATTATTGCGATTGGACGATAACACGATAAATCTTCTCTATCACCCTTTTTAAACAGCGGCTTAATTATAGATGTTTTGAGCTCATTCGGAAATATACCATCTTTAATGCAGAGATTTATAATATAGCTAAGGGGCTGAGATATTATTTCAGCTACGTACTTTGTAACTGGCGTAGATATATCATCTATACCAACAGTCTTAGTGTTTTTTAATGAGTTAATTACTACCTTAATGTCATGTGGAGAAACGTAGTTAAAGAATAAAGAGTTATGTCCATTACATGTCAAAGTTCTGTTCAAGTTTAGGCTATCGTCATTATCCAGTATTCGTACTTGGTCAACAAAATAGTCATTAAATGATTCTGCTATAAATTTGGGATGTGATATAATCTTATTGTCAATTTTTATTTGTCGTATTTGTTCCTTAGGCAAGTTATTTTTATATCTGTTAATAATGTCCCAAGTTGCTTTTGATTTATTTTTAGCAACGCTAATATAATAGAGATTTTGAGCCCTTTGTGTTAGATTGATAATCTTTTTCAGTTTATTTGTATAATTTTTGAAAGTAGCTTTGTTATCCGAGTTAGGGTTTTTACGGTAAGTCCACAATAATTTACGTTTACGTTTGCAACACAATTTTATCCCTTTGGTAATCCATTTATGTTTCTTACTACTTGAAATTTTAATACGGATGATAGGAAAACAAAGGTCATAAAATAATTTAAATTCGTTAAAAAATTCACTAAAAGCTTTACCTCCCGTAGTGCTTGTATACACTTCCGTGAATCTAAGGTTCTCTAAATAATACTTAAATTTATTTAAATTTTCATCGGAAATATCGCGTTTGTATTTAAACCAATATTTTAAAGAGCATGCCGTTTTTACTGGAAAAGTAATTATTTGAGCATTATGGTCAGAGAGCCCTATGTCCAAATTAAGACTTTTTCTTTTGTGTAAATTGTGTAAAATATTGTCAATGCATGACCCGCTGCTTAATCGAGTTGGATTTTTAAACTCTATCTTTAAATTAAAACTCTGAACTGTGTGAATGAATTGTCGCGTATATTTATCGCTTTTAGAGATATTTATGTTAAAATCACCAGTAATTACTGTCTTTTTAAAGCTGCTTTTACAAGTAATACTCAAAACTTTCTCTAATTGTTCAAAAAATAAATCGTATTGGGTGGGGTTCGATTTGGGGCTTCTGTAAATACACACAATTATAGTTTGGTGATCTAGAAGCTCAATAGCACAGCATTCAATTATATTAGGAATAGATAATTTATTAATGTTATACAGAACCTTGTAAGTAAAATTATTTTTTAATAAAATACAGCTTCCACCGTTTCGATTATCTCTTGTAAAACTGGTTACTAAATTATATGGAGAACAATCTACAAATTCAGTGTCAGTACTTAACATGTTGTGTTCGGTTATACAGAGAACGTCTATATTTATATTGTCATTTAATAAATCTTGCAAATGGAGACTTAACATAGATGACTTGCTAATTAGACCATTTATATTTAAATGAAATACAGTTATGTTATTAATCAAGAAAAAGCGGATCACTATTTCGATACTCTTGGTTACAAGTTACCTCATTCATGTTTTCTATGTTTATAGTTTCTAAAGTTTGGGTAGATTTTTCTGACATTACAATTTTAGTTTTAACATGCGTAGCTCTGTTTTTGCGCTCTGATATTTCAGCATAATACAAATTCATTTTTATTTTGTATTCACTTCGTAGTATTTCTCTTAATAGAAAACGGCTAATAATAATTGCAAGTTGTGATTTAGGAAAGTACAATGATGTGCTAAAATAATCGATATCAACAAATGTGGAATTCTTATGGCGCTTACATATGTAGTGCAGGTCATGGTTAACTTTTTTTTCATTAAGGTATTGTTGCATTGGAATTTTAGATATAAAAACATTTGTTTGCTTAAGTAGACTAATCCACGTTTCTAAACAAAACTTGAGGTCAAAAGGATTTTTTTCATTTGCACCGGCGATGAGTATCACGTAGTCTTCTTTTGTTAATTTTGATAGTTCCTCTTTTTCAGATAGCAGCAGGTGGTTTAGTTTAGCCCCGGGTTTACATGTAGAGGTAACAGAAAAATCTTCTCCTACAAGTTTTTGGAGATATTTTCGTACTCCTTGTCCAAGTTGGTCACATAAAATAACAATTTTTATTTTAGTCGCGTAAGATTTACAACTCTGATTCAGCATAATATTGGAGGAGCATATTTCTTGAAAATAAGTGTTTGTTTTATTTTTTTCAATCAAATAGGTATTGGAATCAATAATGTCCTTTAATTTTTTTATTTCCTCCTTCGCTTTTGATAATTCTTGCTCTAATAGAGATATTTTTTCTTTGTATTTCTCTGTTATATTTTTATTTAATGAGGTGTTCTTTGCTGGACTTCTATTTATCGTACTTTTTATTTTTTTAATGATTGGTGATGGTATGTTTTGAAGAGAGGTTTCGGTGATACCAATTTTTCTAATTAAAGATAATGATTTTTCCTGATGACTTATAAGACGTTTCAATTCTGTATTTTCCAATGATAATTTAGCAATCTCTTCGTCGGCTGATTCTATTTGTATTTTCTGGCTATGTAACTGTTCTTTTAACTCTTTTATTACCTCATCCTCATAAATTGATTTGACGTCGTTTTGTGTATGACTTTATTAAACTATCGGATTTTAATCGACTTTGAATGAAAGCTTATTACAAAGGACTTACTAAACGAAATGCCTTTGCGAAGCACACACAAAATAATTGTCAAAACGAGGAAAGAAGCTTAGACGTTAGCAGAAGGTATTTCCTGGTGAGTAAATATTAGCAAATCCACTCTGAGTAGTCATGTCTCCAGGGGAATCGATTTCCGTGTTGACAGGAACATCACACAAGTATTGCAAACAATACAGTTATTTCCGTCTACTGTGGGCGTCTACAGAGTTACCGTTACGTCTACAGAGTTACTGTTACATCTACAGGAATATAACATTACTATGTGTTGCCCGTAACTTTACCTATAAGTATAGCTCGTTTTAAAAAATTACAGTTTCGTCGCTATATACGAATAGCGACAAAACTGTAATTTTTTAAAACGAGTTATCAAAATAAGTTCAACGGATATTATCGGCTAAAGCGTGCAGATCGTTACCTACGTTACTTACAAGTGTAGAAAACTCTTCTACCACAATAGACAGAACTAACTTCTGCCTAACGTACGAATACTATGACGTTACTTCTTTTAGTTTAGAACTGAGTTGGGGGTATGTTTAACTTGCAGTTGTGTACAATTTCGTTACTGTTGGAGGCTACATTGCTTCAACTAATCAGAGCACTAAGCTGTAAACTAAACTGACCCGCGCCAACTGTGAAGCCCGTGCTGAGCGCTTCATTAGTCGTGTAATTCTGTGTGGTACCGGGTACCGGGTACCGGGTACGCAAGTGTAACTCACCTATGCGGTACAGAATGTACTGCATGCAAACGTCAGACCTACGTGATTTAGTAGTAGACTAATTTTGGCGACTAATTTTCTGATGGTAGCATTACTGTCGCCTGCCGTAAAAAAATGATTGCACTGTAAAACATTTATTTCCCGAGTGTACACATTAGCTCGCGCCGCCCGCGCCATCGCAGCAATAACGAATAGTTGCGATGACACACTGAGATGTGGACCGTGAAGCGCCGATAACAGTTTAGAAGGAACCAATATACTAGTTGAACCTATCAGAGACTTATCTTAATCAATTAATTATAGCCATACGGTTTGTAGTTTATTATTAAATCCCGTTTAATCATAATGACCGTCTGCAAACGTGTACCGCGTATGAGTCAAGTAGGTTGATGTTTTAAGCTGAATAAAAAATTATAAAAAGAGGTTATCTAATATTATCTTCATTGATTTATGAACATATCTGCCGAGACTGGAACGTTAAACTCTCTCAAATAACACTTTAAGTTAACTATGGGATGCTAGTAAGCCATATAAAACTAAATAGGTATAAGTCGTTTTATCATTAATGTAATTACCCATCTACACACTCACTTCTAAAATGTCACTTTTTACTGAACAAGCGGGACACAGATTAAGCTTAGAAAAGCTGCGAGCGATCACAACTTACAGCCTCGAGCCTACTTAGCGCCTTACAAAAGTAAAATCGCGACTTACTACTTACTTCGAAGTACGTTCGTACTTCCGAAGTCCGAAGTACGTCTACGTTCCACGGCGTTGGAGCTGCATCTGAAATGGCAAAGTGTCCTGATAGAATTTCATGGCGCATCTGCTTATCGAAAGCTCCGAAGCTCTATTTACAATTTAAAAGCACTCCGCCGAATTGCGACTACATTGTGTTCCGAATTCGCCGTTGGTGCACAGAACAAATACACACAGAAGATTATAGCTTCAAACTACGCTTGGGTTGAATTCTGCACTTGATCAACTTAACTGAAGTTAGAGCGAGGTCAAGCAGAAAAAACGATGAATGTACTATCAGAGAAGTTGATTCCTATGCAAATGGGGGATCTACGTAGTTTGGTCGCATTACGTCAAATTCAACCGACAGATCACAATTAATATTGAATTGACATAATCGACCAAATGACTTTGGTCTCTCAATTGCATAGGAATCAACTTCCTCGATGGTACAATATCGTCTTTTCTGCTTGACCAGTACCTGATTTTTTCTTCGCTTTGGACATTTTAAGATATTCAAGTACAAAAGTGACCACAATTATTTACGACTACACATATTTTAATAGTTTGCCTGTTTGAGCGATGACTAATAAAGAGGTCAATATTCGAAATAAGTTCTCAGACGATTACTACGGTTCGTTGAAGTATATTTGCTCTTTTTAAGCACATTAAAGGCTTTGTGTGTGATGAAATGCGGAAAGCACGAAGCTTGTCTTCTGCTTCAGTTCATTCTATGTTCTGTGCGGTTGAGGGATTTACTTCTACATACATTGTATGTAACACCTACAATCACATACAAACGAGACGCGATTTTTTACTCATTTAAATACTTTCTAATATTATTAATGTGAAAGTGTGTCTGTCTGTTGTTAGTGTTGCTGGGTTTTGAAATGGCTGTACCAATTTATATGTTATGGAGGTACTTCGAGAGATGGAAAAGGACATTGAATAGTGGATACTAAGATAGTTTTCGATGTAAAAAGTAGTACTCTACATAAGTTCAATCAAATTAAA
Source organism: Polyommatus icarus (assembly GCA_937595015.1). Taxonomy (NCBI): domain Eukaryota; kingdom Metazoa; phylum Arthropoda; class Insecta; order Lepidoptera; family Lycaenidae; genus Polyommatus; species Polyommatus icarus. Next base: position 23,655,588 of record OW569326.1, read on the forward strand.
TATTTTAATACTTACTGTATTTCCTAAAATTAGCAAAATCTCTATCTCAACATTTCGTTCTGAATTTTGATATTTTAAAACCACTTTCAATAGATAACATTTTCAGATTTCTTCGCAAAATATTACTCAATATTTCATAAAATATTTTCACAGAATATAGTGAACTGAATAGACGAGAGTTGGGTAGCGGGTATTGGTTATTCTGGGTAACGGGTTACGGGTTATACGGGAATTCCAGGTTACGGGTTGTACGGGAATTCCGGGTTACGGGTAGTTCGAGTAACGGACAGTTCGGTAAAGTGCATTTACATCTAAATCCTGTAGTATCCGGTCGGTATAGAGTTTGGCTTTTAGTCTAGGAGGGATGTGCCGGTCTGGTAGCTCGATAAAATTATGAACGATAGATGATTAATGATAATATAATCATATTATTATTATTATTTTATTGTTAGTTATTACTTATAGTAAATATTATATCAAGTTATCAGATCTTAACAGATATCCTACCTTCATCCTTGGTTTTCGCAAGTTTTATCTGAATATTTGTGACAAGTCGTTATAACGGGCTCCCCGCCTACAGCGGGATTTTCATACATTCAGATCCTGGTATACTCACGATATTTTATGGCATCTCATGACATTCTAGATTCTAGAAGCAAAGCCAATGATTAAGAAAGTAAAGGAGGCTGAACGATCCAGTCAAATCGCAGGCTGACCTGACTAGATTAATATCGGTCTGCAATTAATAAACTTTTTTGGGTAAGAATCTTTCTATAATAAAAGTCATTATGAATTTTAATCATCACGTTTGCATATAAATACAGATTGCATCCTGAGATTGTAACTGTCTTAAGCGCGAGAGGTCTCAAACTGTAGCTTCATATTGCATTGTCTATTCACAAATTGATATTGAAATGCAAGTAGTTTGAGAGCTCGGAACGTAAAAGCGTAACGTAAAGCCTCAATAAAATAACAATACAATTTACATACACTTACAATTCTTTCGGATTGTGGGGGAATTTTACATTTTGTTGTATTTAGATTTTGTTTTTGACAGTATATCTATTTACTTTAGATAATATTATAATAATATTGTATTATGTACGATTGAATTTTAAAAGATGGTGTCGTGTATACTTATTTTGTAGGTCTGAGAATCGGCTTAAAACGGTTGCCGGGTCAACTGCCAATGTACTCCGACATGACTACACGTGTCAGCGTCCCAGTCTGTGGTCCCAGTGTCCTCTCTATTCAGCCTGGGGGGTCTGCGGTTCGATCCCGGGCAGGCGCGGAACAATCACTCTCCATACACAATACTAATGTCGCTCAGCCGTCTGCGGTCTCCCCGACGATACTGACCTTTAGGGCCTTATCACACTGGCGATTTTAAAGCGACGCGACTGCGCACTGCGCACGCTGCGATTGCGCGACGTGCACGCCGCCACGTGGCGGCGTGCACGTCGCGCCACGACGGCACAATCGCGGCGTGCGCGCTCACATTAGTAATTTTTCTACAGAACAATAGAATGGTAACACAATCCTATCTCTAATCAGTGCGGTAGCAGACACTTGTGACGTTCCTGAGTACAACATCATCATTTTTTCAAGATTTATAACGGATACGAAACAATTTATCTTCAACTAAAAACTATTCACCGTAAAGAAGAACCAAAATATAGCATAGAACCTTAATTTATAAACGGGCGATGTAGAGACACGGTACATCGATGTCACATTTATCACGGACTGCGGTGTACGACATTCAGCCCCTAATTATGGGTTCCCTACACCCCGACGACAGTACATCAGCAGTATCCACTCGCTAATGACTATAATTATTATACTGTCACAAAGGTCAACTGAAACCTTTGCTGGAAATAGAATTTATGGATGAATGTGGGCTGCCGAAAATCGGTAGGTATGTCCGAAATATTTGACGCTCCCTGGAAGAGGTCTACGAAGACGGCTGATGCTGATGAATTAGGATATATTCCTACTGATATTATGAATACGAAAGTTTATGAGTTTTTGTTGCTCTTTCACGTAAAAACTACTGAATGGGTTTTAAATCATTAAAAAAGTATCAACTTTACATAGCAATAGACCATAACACAGGCTGTTATTCGTAAAGAAATATTTTATATTGTGATGCGGTATACTGCGTTCTAAATATACAACCGACGCTTGCACAATTGTCACATTATACTGAAATTATTAAATGTATATTATGCTATCGAAGAGCCCGCGACGTTTGAATGCCGTACTTTATGGCACAATAAACTTATAAAACACACTCACTCCATAAATCCTGATCCTCGCATGATACAAGAGACTCGCCCCAACCGTTTACTGCCGTAAGGACAGGTCGCGAGTGCGTTAAAATGTCTCCAACAAGAGTGCCCTAATAGAGCACTTGTGATAAGATGAAGAATTGGGCAAGAAATCTGACATAGAAGATTCAATCGAATGGTAGGTCTTCAGATCCAAATTTAATGTAAGAAAATTGTGAAAATTACTATGATGCTGTAGAATGGAGTATATTATACACTGGATTATTATTATATTATGGAAAATAGGTAAATTAGTATTATAAAGTGTTGCGGCTTTTGTATACATTTGTAATATAATTTTATCTAAACGGAATTACAGTGCTCCGACTTCCAACCATTTTATTTAGCTAAAATATAACTTAGTTCTTTGTTCAAGTCAGTCAATTTCCTATCAAATAACAAAGAATTACATTAATATATTTACGTCAAAGGGACGTTATAATATAATTGAACAAACATTATAATACAGGAAGATGACTGATGAGTTGATGACACATAGAACGAAGCTGCATTAATGCTGCTTTAAACTTTAAAGTCCAGTATTTTTTTTCAGGTTTTATATTCTCGATTCTCGGGTCATTATTTGCGACTACGCGAAAGATATGGCGGGCGCATCCTAAGTTTCCAAATGATATTCGCGAACGAATTGAAACTTAGTATTGGAAACTCCGGCTGACGTATTCCGGCGAGAACGTAAATTCCCAGCCCTCAGTATTTATGTGCGATACTAACCTATTTCGGTGATAATATCGAGAATAAGCCATGGCCCATGAGGCAAGTCGTACTTTTGACTTTAACATTCTAGAACTTGGGCAAAGTTGGGAAAAGGTCTTTAGTAAACATTTTTAAATGGGAGGTATTTAAAGTGTGGGTCTCGAAGACCAGTAGCGCCCTTAGGGGGTGGCGAACGGGGCAATCGCCCGGAACCTCGCTCTTGCAGGAACCTCGCGTCAAGCAAAATGTCAAGTGGCATTTTATTGAATTTTTGGTGTGAGGTCTCAGTGTCGGCGACGGTGGATAGACGGCCAAAAGTCCTCGCAAAGACCTTCTTACCGGGGCCTCGCAAAGACCTGCCACCCGAGGCCTCGCAATGGGTCAGGCCCCCATTGTCGAAGACTGTAATACAAAGATATGGTTACTCGTCGTCAGGCTGTGATAGTGTGAAAAGGCGACAGACAGACACACTCCATTTACAACATTAGTATAGATAATAATATACTATTTATTGTGTCAACCGCACAACTATTAATTAACACAATATAATGAGCGGTGTATTTTGTGTAAATCCACATTATATTCTAATAATGGATTAGCGGCGATGACACAATGTGTAATTACAGTGAGATAACGAGCGCCGTGACACCTGATGATGTGTCATCATCGTGACACGGGAGTCACTCAACCAGAAATACCGATAAAGACATTGATATTCCTTGCTCGTCAATTGTTGAGGCGAACACATAAATAGTACAAATAAGATATATTACTGCAATGTTGTTTGTTACGACTTACGCTAGATACAACACCAGCAGAGACAGTGAAGTTTTGTCCGACGTTTGACGACGTATCTGTTGTGAATTATGAGTGATAATATGACGTATACAACTTGTCAAATTATTTATGGGTTATATTTTACTGCATGTGATGTAGTGCCCCCTATTCGGACCTTTTCGTAATATTCCCTATTGAGTTATTTTGATTATTTGTATAGGTAATCAAAAATAAACAAGCAATTAGGAATAAGAGGTGTTAAATCTTAAAAGAAGGGGGAGGGGTTAAAAGATGTACTTAATCCTTCAATCATGGATTGACACAATAGACTTTCTATAATACTTATCGCGAGCACCGGTACTCGTAAGTCGTACGGGGCTTGCCGCTTGATGGGTTAGTTAATATAAATTATCACAGATTAACCTTTAACTTATCAAGCCCCATAAGAGCACCGGTGATCGCGACAGTAATGGAATATCAATATATTTCCAAGAATCCGCGGTCGAAGGATTAATTAAGAGTAGCTTGAGCATTCTCTATTTTGTATGAAATCATTGCTTGTTAGGGCGACGCTAGCTCAAGAATATTAAGAGGAAACATGAAAGAATGTTCAAATCTGCGATGGAATCACGGAGGGAATCTGAAGGGCATTATAGTTGGGCACGTCCCGGCGTGGAGCACCTTAAGGGCCGCAACCTCTTAGCCGCAGGGCTCACGTACCCTAACAAAACAAAATAATCTCTATTTTTATTATCAGAAGGTTTCAAATCAGTTCCACGTCAAGCACGACCCCATTGGCGTCTGCGACAGTACAAACGGACACTTCTCACAATTATTGGACAAGGATCAAGACATTTTTATTCCGTGACTTTGAATATCACTGAAGTGACACACCCAACTACGTGATCTGACGAGGAGCACGGTTCGTAGACGTCGAATACAATATTTGCTTTGGTAGTTATTACAATACCTAGGCAATATTACGCAAGCATTTTATTCATGCATATTATTCGAAGCACACGTATACCGACCAAAATCCGACAGAATATTGCACATGTCATAATATCAGAATATTGACAGAATTGTTGTCAAACTTCAGTGCTGGTGCTGCCGTCTAGCGTGAAAACATTGCAGTAATATTATATCCGATTGGAAAGTTAAATATAGGTATACAAAACACCAGGTGTAAGGCCATTCACCTACCTGTTTATTTCACCAAAAGGAGTTTCAGGAGTCTTTTCATCAACAACAAAAGTCTGCGTGTCCTATTGTTAATCCAGACGTCAGGCTACAGGTACACTGAATACAGATTAATGAAAAAGCTAGTCAAAATGTTAAGGCTGAGACAGAATAAGAAACCAAAAGACTAGCTACATGGCTTTTTCGTTACGTCATGCCTATGTAATTATGTAAGGTATAGCTTCAGAATACAGTAAGGAGATATTATTACATCTTATATCATTTTAAAAAACCGTGGGGACACCAGATACTCCCAACAATGCGACTACTTCGTCGCCAGGATCAACAGTGGAAACCAACCATGAAAACCTTTGATCAGATCTAGAGGTGCCCGAGGGACAAGCTTAACTGTCTTGGGACATTTTTGGGCAATTAATCAGAAGAAACGTGGGAGGAATATTGTTTTTTTTTTATAGAATAAGGGGCAAACGAGCAAGCGGGTCACCTGATTGAACGCAACTACCGTCGCCCATGGACACTCGCAACATTGCATGTGCGTTGCCGGACTTTAAAGAGGGATTACGCTCTCTTCTTGAAGGTATACGCAGATCGTATTGGTCCAGAAATATGCTGGTGACAGTTCGTTCCAGAGTTTTACAGTGCGCGGCAGAAAGTCACGCGAAAAAAGCAAGGTGGAAGACTGCCACTCATCAAGGTGATGAGGATGGTATATTTTTCGCGTGGGACGATGGCGAAAAGTTGCAAGAGGTATAATTCCAAACAAATTCTCAGAGCACTCCCCGTGATACAACCGATGTAGAGTGAAGCCACATCTCGGTGTATTTCCAAGGGGTCCAGGCTGTTTAAAACACTACCTATGGCAGTCAACAATTCGAGCGGCTCTTCGTTGGATACGATCCAGAGGGAGTAGTTGGTATTTGGGCGTCCCTGCCCATAGACGAGAACAGTACTACTCCGATTTCCCTCCCCACAAATTCCCAAATCAGCTTTAGGCTCGCTGCGCCCACTTCCACATTCACATAGTCGTTTAACGCCGGTATCTTGGTGTAATGTGATGAAACATTACCGGCTGTATGAGCACTTACAGCGCGGAACTCCTCCCCGGGGTATACTGGAGCTCACCTGCCTCATTCACACACGCCTGAATTATGTAGCGGTACTTACTAAGCCAAGAGGTAAGTCGACCTTACCGAAAGCACGTATAATATGACAAAACTTGTTCGAATTCGATTGAATAGTTTCGTGGTATGGATCAATCCTTGCTTGTCGATGTGTATACTACGATACTATAGAATATAGATGATACGTAGTACTATTTTTATTTTTATGTTCAAAATGTTACTTTTATGAAACTTATAATTATTATGAAAAACTTGTTGCAAACTGGAAGCACGGTCGTTATATTTTGTTCTTAACTCGAACACTTCGAGGAATTCAAGGATTTTAATTGTTTGTTTATTTATTACTAGTCATCAATATTTAAACTACAAGTAATAAATTAATAATCTGCTTATTTCTACATTTTTTTAATGATGAATTCATTACAACTAATTCATATTCACAATTTACAATGATATTATTTTATTCCTAGTGTAATTACAATATTATTTCATACAATGCTCACTGTTCTCACATTAAAGTCAGTATCATTTGTTGCCGAATGTTTTGAATAACCCAATTTATCATGGCCGCTATTTACTCCCTGTTCATAAATAATGTTAGTTATGATTATAAATTAACATAATATTATCATACTCGTTTGTACACACTCGGTCTATATTTCTGTGTATTATCAAAATAATAACATCGATTTTTGACCCACAACTTCACAAGTAGATAAGAAAAGAAAACAAATATTTTTCTATACGATTTTCCAACACTAAAATATTCCTTTTGCTTACCCACTCCTGGAAATGAAGATTATATTCATAGTAATGAACGTGAAATGTCTCTCTCCCGGAGAGAATTCTCGGGAGAGATCTCATCTCTCATTGTACCCGAGGGAACTCTTCTCATTATGTAGAAGTACTGCTGCAGTACACTTCCAAGTGGCTGCATTCTAATGCTCGTTGTACAATGTTATCCTATATAACTCGCGCGTACTGTTGCGCCCGCAAATATTAGAATATACTAGCAATATGACCGAGTTTCGCTCGGTATTCAAAAAATTCAAAAGAACACATAAAATGACATTTTATGAAAATGATTTCTAGTTAGATCGATTTATCGCCCCCGAAACCCCCTATATACTAAATATCATGAAAATCGTTGGAGCCGATTAGAATATACTAGCAATATGACCGAGCTTCGCTTGGTATTCAAAAAATTCAAAAGACACACATAAAATGACATTTTATGAAAATGATTTCTAGCTAGATCGATTTATCGCCCCCGAAACCCCCTATATACTAAATATCATGAAAATCGTTGGAGCCGATTCCAATTATATATATATTAGCGACCCGCCCCGGCGTCGCACGGGTATAAAATATAATATAGACACTGAAAAAAATGATTAAAATCGATAGCCTATCATCTTTCACGTGGTCTACTTCTTATCTGTGCCAAATAACATAAAATTGCTCCAGTAGTTCGCGAGATAAGCACTTTCACATAATTTCCCGTTTTTTCCACATTCTCCTATCAGTATTAGCGTGATAAAATATAGCCTATACCCTTCCTCAATAAATGGGCTATCTAACACTGAAATAATTTTTCAAATCGGACCAGTAGTTCCTGAGATTAGCGAGTTCAAGTTAGCCCATTTATATAATTTTCCCCGTTTTTTCCACGTTTTCCTCGATTTCTTCGCTCCTATTAGTCTTAGCGTGATATAATATAGCCTATAACCTTCCTCGATAAATGGGCTATCTAACACTGAAAGAATCATCAAAATCCGTTGCGTAGTTTTAAAGATTAAAGGGAACAAAGGGACATGAGGGAAAAAAAGCGACTTTGTTTTATAATAAATACTAGCTGACCCGGCAAACGTTGTTTTGCCATATTAATAATAATTTTTGGTATGAAAAATAGATGTTGGCTGATTCTCAGACCTACTCAATATGCTCACAAAATTTCATGAGAATCGGTCAAGCCATTTCGGAGGAGTACGGGAACGAACATTGTGACACGAGAATTTTATATATAAGATATATATACAAAGCCGCACATTTATTATGAGTTATTCTTAGCTATTTTTATTACATTATAAAGAATCCAGATGCAAAAATAAAAGTAAAATTATATTATACGTACTCTATACAAAAAATAACTTATTTCTGAACCCCTAACCTCTTTTGCACTACTACTAGGCTTCCTTCCTAGTTCGATCCAAACCAGCTTAGTTTTTGCATTGAAACTGCAAAATCAAGATACTGCCTCAGAATAATTTACATTCTTATTGCTTATGCTTAGTCATATATTTTGAACATGATATTATCCAATAACATTTCTTTTGTGATTGACGTTATGATTTCTTGGTCTAGATTTATAAGTACGAACCTCAATGTAATCTGTACCACAGACTAACCTACATACGCTGGCGCCTAGTCTGTAGTTATATATATATATATATATATATATATATATATATATATATATATATAATGTATATGTCTGTCTGTCTGTAACTCAATTAGCCCGCGCGGTAAGCCGACTTCTCGTGATCTTGTGTTACTTTGTATTTAATTAAACTGCCATCTAACTTTGTTAGTTAAATTACGGACTTAAATATAGAAAGAGCAAGCGAGAGTTACAGAAATTAATTAGCCAGCACTCACATAACTCCTAAGACTCCAGTAGAATTATGTTTGAGCAAATGAAAAGCATTAAGCCAGTATAAGAAGATATGCAAATCGATGCTAAGCACCAAATAATTAGGTTGAAGTCACCCGCGGTCGCGGAATGTGTAGCACGAAGAAACATTATCTGTAACAAAAACAAATTTTCTTTAAACTTTATGCACTTAAAGACTTAGACATAGAAGCTACTGTATGAAAAATGACAGATATTATTTTTTAGATAATTTAACCACGAACATTAAAATAAAATTCTAAAACCTAATATATTGTATTACACGAGAACCCATTAGGACATAACATTTTTTAGCATCAGGTACGTATACAAAGTGTAACTAAACAAATTGATAATACTTTTAAGTATATCATCAATTAATGATTGCGAGAAACTACAAAACGATTTAAACAGAATATACAATTACTATAAACAAAACAAAATCTCCGTGAACGTAAGTAAATGCCAATGCATATCTTTTAGTCGTAAGAAATTACCTATAAATTACAATTACATGCTTAATGGGGTTCCTATAAAACGAGTTAACATAGTTAAGGATCTAGGTATTTTATTTGATTCTAAGATGAATATGGTTGAACACATTGACGCGATAGTAAGTAAATCCTATAAAAACTTAGGTTTTATCATAAGAACTTGCAAACCATTCAACCATATTCTTAGTTTAAAAGTACTTTATTACGCATATGTCAGGAGTATATTAGAGTATGCTTGTCAAGTGTGGCAACCGTATTATGCTGTCCACATCAACAGGATCGAGAGAATCCAAAAGAAATTTGTAAAATATATAAATTTCAGAATTAAAAATAAAGTTATCAACTACAAGAACAACTGCCGGACTTATGACTTACTATCTCTTGAGGATAGACGTTCTCTAATGAATATGAGCCTACTCTTTGATATACTACGAGGGCGTATCAACTGCCCAGAATTACTTACACAAATAACATTTAACACACCAATTTATCGCACGAGAAACACCCCTATGCTTGCTGTGCCTTTGCATCGTACATCTTATGGCCAAAATGCTGTACTTACAAGAGTTGCAGAAAATTACAATAAATACTTTTCCGAAGTTGACATCTTTATTGGAAATAAGAAATCTTTTATGAACAAAATAAAAGGCATTTTATCTGGTGAGAGCGCTCAATAATTCATCTCAATTTATTTTTGTGTACCATTTTATGACTTTGCATGTGCAATATCTATTGTATACTGCTTGAAAGTTATTTAATATACTTATAATAATAATTAGTGTAAATTGAGACAAAGTTATTGTTGGTAGTAATAGTTTCTATATAATTATCTTTAACATTATAAGTACATTGTATTGTGACTAAAGTGTAAACAATATCTTACCTCAACGCAACATTCCATGAAATGGTAATGAAGCAACCTAAGTTATATTTTTTTTTCTCTACCCTCTCTTGTATTATTTTTTTTTTGTTTAAGTACATTGTATTAGTTAAATTTATGAAATAGTTATGTAGATGTTTTAAAATTAATTGTGCTAATATTTAGATTTTCTAATTAAGTCGGTTTAAGCTTTAGTTTAGTATTTAAGCTGTGTTTATGTAGGTAACTTTAATTGACCTTTTAGTTAACTATAGTTTGTTTATTTAAATAGTTAGTTTTAAGGTTGTAGTTATCTTAATAAAATAAAATAAAAAATAAAATAAAATACTTTATGGAGAATGTGCGTCCCCTGTATAGAGAAAATTACAGCGCATCATGAATTTGATAATAAAAAATTAACAATAGTTACCTTTTCAGCCCTGCTACTTTTACAGTGAGCTCTATGCACATTACAACCCCTAATATATTTTTATCTCTTTGTCGTGTTGCACCCAGTGTTCACTATTTGTTACATTAAGAGTTAGTTAGAACTGAACGCTATAACGTACAGGTACAATGTAAGTACAAAATCAAATACAGCCTATCTGAGGTAAGAGGTAAATCTCAAAGTGTTTACCGTGGAGAGCCTTTGTCATGGTAATACAGGACTAGCCACGTAAACGTCGCTTTACATGCTAAACGACTTCCGATTAGCTAAGGCTATTCTTAGATACCTAATAGACGTCTTGCTTGAGCAGAGTAAAATTTAGGTAGACTAAAATAATAATATACTAGACGAGCCTGCAACTCCTCGCGCCAAAAGTAGTTTATAGATTGAAAGTCGTACACTTCGGAATAAAACTAACCTATGTCCTTTCCGTGGACTCAAAATACATTCATACCGAATCTTATTAAAATCGGTTCTGTGGTTTAAGCGTGAAGATGTACTAGATATCGAGATAGACAGACTGCCAGTCACACTTTTGCATTTATAATATTAGTATGGATATCATGGATGTAGCGATTGAACCGCGATGTCGTTGTGAAAAATCTCCGTAGTGAATACTGATATATACTGATATATACTGATATTATACCGAAGACGCCAGAGAACGCAACAGATATACTGATAGCTAAAGGAACGATTCCTCGAGGGAATTCATTCTCGGTAAACAGTACTTAATTAAAAAAAAACTTGAAATTGACATTTTGTAAAACTCATGCAAGTTTTACAAAATGTCAATTTCAAGTCCCCTAGGGATATACTATTATACCCATTAGCTATGTCTTTTCTTTCTTTCTTTTTCTTCTTTTTTGGCAACTTGACACAAAGGATGTGTATGTTGTGCCACAGACAAGGTAAAAAGGTAAGGAATATGGCGGGAAAACCATATTCCTCCTATTATAATTTTCATCATCGTTTTCATGTATCGTCAGGTCTAAAGTCTAGTCAAAGTCTAAGTAAAAGTCAATACAGTCAAGGAGTCAAGTCGGTCGATTTAGTAAAGTGGTAGACGCTATACTGAAACTTTCGATGGAGTTTTGGAGGGAACACAAAATAGCACGTTTCTGGATATTACATCACTTTCCTACACTTGTGCATGAACACGAATATCTAATGGTTAATATTCTACCAATATTACACATTAAAAACCCAGCTAACACAATTTTAGGAAAATAATATAAAAACACAACAGCACACTTTAACATTCCCGGCAAAACTCCTTAGCTATGTCCATATTATGCAATTTCATCTTCAATTTTCGTCATCTTCTTTTTTTTCTTGTTATGGCACTCGGCTTTTAAACCATGGCCATGAGTGTCAAGTAAAGTATTGGCGGGAAAAAAAAATTACGTAAAAAATTTACATAATTTTCAAGTCGTTTTTCCAGATTATCGTCAAGTCGAAAGTCTAGTCAAGGTTTAAAAAGTCGGTAAAGTCAACGAGTCAAGTAAGTTGTTTTAGTAAAGTGGTAGACCCTTTACTAAAACTTTTTATGTCCGAGTTTTGGAGGGAACACAAAATGGCACGATTCTTGAAGTTATATCAGTTGCCCACACTTGTGCACGACAACGAATATAATGGTTAATATTCTACCAACATAACACATTAAAAACCGAAATAACACAATTTTAGGAAAATTATACAAAAACACAACGTCACTCTTTCGTATTCCCGGCAAAACTCCCGTCATCTCCTTTTTATTCAACTTTCGTTTGGCTTATTCAATAATTGAATGCGTCAAAATCCACCCACGTTGAAAGAAAAGTGTCATAGCGTGCGCTACGATTTCAACGCGCGTCACGGGCATGCCACACGACACACGTTCGCTGTTGATTGCGCAATAACGTATGCCCTTGATGAACAAAAAAAGGCCCAGTGTGGACAGAGCTATTGGAGATGAAGAAAATATTGAACCTTCCAAAAATCTGAACCGTGAAAAGCTTCACTTCTAATTAACTAACTTCACAGGAAATAAAGCAAATGATATTATGAAAGTAAACGAAAAAGATTTGTGTTTGCTTCTTCGCCTATTTCTAAAGTTTTCCCAAGTTTTTTAACAAGTCATAAGTTATTAACTGGTATTTACAGGGTTTTCGCTTACTTCATAACTCATAACTGAAGTCTGAGGGGATGAGAATTTCAATGGTAAACAGAGAGAAACGGCGGGTGGCCCACTGATAAGGCTCCTTACTGTGCCCTGAAAGCGCGTATTTATGTATTCGCGTCTACAGTACGGTACTACGCAAGAGTTTAACTCTACCCGGCTCCAGGATTCCAGAAGTAACGCGCGTATTTCTTACGCGCATAATTCTAGTTATATTCAAACATTTGACACGTCTGTGTGTAAATTTCGTAATAAAAATAATAGTTAAAATAACTGTATTTTTAAATGATAAAACCGACTTCAAAATTGTACGTATTTGAGAATTAAAATTCACTATCTCAAAAACTACAGAACCGATTTTGATGAAACTTGCAGTATTCCCTAAGTTGAACATTTCCTAATACAATAAGAGAAGAATCATTTAGATCGGACTTGTAGTCCGGAGATATGCGTGCAAACAGTCATAAAAACATACATACATACATACATACCTACATGCACTTTTGAAACTTGGCACATTTGTTCAGAAGCTGTTATAGATTAACATAGGTATACCAAAACTGGGCAGTTCTGGAAATATTACATACACACGTGTCGAATTGATAGCCTCCTTTTGTTGAAGTCGGTTAAAAAAAACTAAAAAGGCACGCTTTTTTAAATTTTGTTTTTTTTTTTCATTTGAACATATTATTGCATTGTCATTGGCTCTTAATACGTATGCAAAGTTTCGAATTAATCCTTCAAGCCCCATAAGAGCACCGGTGATCGCGACAACAATACAATACCATTTTCAAGAATTTACGATCGAAGGATTAATTAGACTACTGAAAATAGGTAAAAATCGTGCTCAAAGATTCAGTTAAATCACATACAGCCCGAGGTAATAAAAGCGTATCAAAAAGACAGAAGAAGATTGAAAAAGAAACAATAATAACGTTATAGAGCCAATCACCCGTGGCCGGAGTCGCAGACGCGATTAATTGTATACTTTTCCAGTGCAAGCTGGCAGTACGCCAGGCGTTTAACCCACCGCTCGGCTGACCTGCGCCCACTTCGAGTTCAAGGATATGATTCGGTGCTCGAGTGCGCCAGTTTTACACCCCAGTTATAGCTTGTTAATAAAAATATTTGGCTTTCAGATGCACAATATACAATTCTGAGTTCTCTTCTTACTTCTTAGCTAAATATTACGATTCTGCACGTAGGGTTTCATTTTACCCTCGAAGCCAAAAGAAATATAAATCGTTTTGTGAGTTTATGCGCACATAGAGGTGTATATCATGTTTCCAACGTTGTGTTGCTAATCTGATTTTAATTATTGAAATGTCCATACTTAATATTCATAATAGCAGCCCGTGGAGCATAAGGCTTTACAATTTACGTATTTACGTATTCGGGCTATAAATTGTATCTTGAGATTATTTATTAACCAGAGACCGTTCAATACAAAGTTTTCCAATAACGCAGCACGTGACTTTTGTGAAAAAGTTTGATTTCGGAACATGACGGAAGTTTTTCATGAGTAACCCTTTCACTTGACATATTATTGTATTTTCAACCAATATCCACACTACACCAGCATAGCTAGCACGGCCTTCCCCAGTCGATTCTTCGGAAGAAAGTAATGGCAGTTTCTTTCCCATGTCTACATATCTTTTTCCCGAGCATGGCGCCACCCATCGATTTGAGTTTCAATGGACAAAGACAAGAAACTTTTCCATAGCAACCATTATAGCAACGGCTATTTTGACAGTTAGTTTCTTGACTCTTATTTTTAAATATGGCACTTCGGCTATAAAACCATGGCCAGTGTCGTGTAAATGGCGGCAAATTCAAAAATACGACTTGTAGCAACCCAATCTATAGTCGAAATTATAGTTTTGATCTACGAAATACGAATAATAAAACCTAAAGAAGTTTATTACTCGTAGTTTGGAGATCAAAACTATAATTCCGGCTATAGACAGGGTTGCTATACATCGATATTTTGAATTTGCCGCCATTTACTCGATACTAGCCATGGTTTTATAGCCGAAGTGTCATATTAAAAAACAAAATGAATCAAGAAACTAAATGTCAAAAGCGGATAAAAATGGTTGTCATGCTCGACATATAGATTCTCAAAAGCGGAAGAAATCGAGAGACGAATGAAACTTTTTCTCCAATGTTTTTCCGGTACAACTGTCAAAATTTAGTTTCTTTCGTTTGTCTACGACGGTATGCTAGCTACGCAGAGCCTATGTTTAGAGATGTAACAGTTACAAAATGTTTTGAACTTGTCCAATACATTAGAAAAACAACAACGTCTGTAGGTAATTAGAAATAAAAAGATATTAGTGAGAGGCTTAAAAGATACGATAAAAACCAGCTGATGATAATAACTCATATTTTTATGTGCGATAAGTTGCTTGTATAATCAAAGACTTCAATACTTATGTTTTAAACTCTTTATTATTTCATGTTACGTACAAAATGCTCTTAATATTTCATAATCATGCATTTAAGACTTTTATGTTTCTTGAAGATTGAATTTAGCCTGCCATCTTTTCCGTACGTTAACGGCATCTGCCTTCATTTTTCCCGACCGGATGTATTCTATACAATTGTATCACTAGAATCAATCTCCCGGAAATCAAAACATCTACCATTATACTATATAACTAAACATAAAGCTTACACTTGGTGAATCATAATAATTGAGGCGTTAAATTGTTTACAAGAACCTCACGTTCGCGCCAAAACCGACTTTGTTTGTCCAGGTATCTCATTTCAAGATATTATTTATTATCTTACACGCATGACGCACGTCGTAATATTGTTATCACTATAACCATAACATACTATCACAACAAATACACTAATATCTCCTTTATTGAAGCGTGTCATGTCCAATAATACGGCTATTGACTCTGTACAAATATTTATCTGTTGGTTTGTATAATTCGTCAACAGTTTACCTACATCGTAAATATATCACTCGTATTTACCGCTAATACGTTGCTACATATTACAATAAATACATCTGTCAGTATGTATTTCACAATTTTGTGCTGCAATCAAAATAACATCGCTCCGAGCGTTGTCTAACGCAGATACGTTTGCTATGAATAGTCTTTACAAGAGGAATCGGTGGATTCACTCTGAACTACGGAACGTAACGAACGAACTGGTTGACATATCAAGAAAGCACATACTACTCCTTTGAAAAAAAACAGTTTGTGCTTTGTTGCACCATATTTTGACATTTCCAGCAAAAACTGTCATTTGCATTAATCCATGCCTGTGTACCCCCCCTCCCCCATCCGTATATCAACTAGAATCGGTCTTTAAACTTTTATCACCTAAAAATATTACTTTTTTCCTAGACACTTTTTGGTGTGAGAGTGAGACATGATGCCCTAAGGACGGATGTTTTTTGTCCTTCTTCTAGTGCCCCCTCAGACGTGATGCCCTAGGCAATTGCTTAATTTGATTAAGGGTTAATCCGTCACTGTCTTTAACTGCACTAGTCTGAATTTTTTGTTTTGTTTAAAGTTGACCATACAATCGCCAACTTACTTGGGCGACGTTTTTGAGCGCAGCATCCTAGCTCTACGCGGGAGTACCAAACAATATTCTTATTATTACAAACATAATTGTCGTAACTGACGTAACAGAAGCGCTCCTCTCAGTGGCGTACTCAAGTGGAGCCCTTGTTTCGCGGTTGCCCCCAAGTACACCGCGGTCGTGTCTACGCATACATCACGACGCCCTGACGCCCTGCCGGTGCCCTCACACTTAGACGCTACTCCAACTCCTTAGACTTGTTGAGCATTGTGTAATTAGACTCCGGAAAGTCTGGCGAAGGGGAACTCATCTTAGACCCCTTATTCAATTTCGTAACTTGTCTAAAAATAATGAATTTTTTTATCTATAAATTGAATTGTGTAGTAAAAATTAGACAGTAATCAATAGCGAATTTTTACATTTTTACCGCAGAGATTGTACACTTTTCCGCGTAAATACTATCCTACTCGTAGCGACTGGGACACAAAGAATATCTGCGGCCGCATGGGTGGCTAGACCAATGTCTTATGTTGGTAGAAAATTAAATTTATAGCTTAAAGTGGCATTTTATTTGAAATTATGCCGGACGCGGTCGCGTGGCGCGGGGATCGGAAAGCCACCTTCAGACTATTTTTAGTACGTACAAGCACAGAATAGATAATGTACAAGACAGTCACAACAGATGAAATATTCTAGTCGCCATTCCACGCATAAAAGACCAATTTGTTCCAACTTTATGTCATTTTGTCTTCGCGTATAAATCATTTGCGCGAGCGTAATAAAAATATGACCGCCGCGGGATGATTTACGTCACCCCACGCCAGATTACCGTCAGGTCGCGTGGGGCGTCAGGTTACTTCATTAAATAATCTTCGAGGGAAAAAAATACCTTAAGATCATTATAAGAGAATTCTGCTCACATATTCTTGCCTCAGCAACTCTATTTTTGGAGGAAGCCTCCACGTGTCGTTTTACAATTTTAATACACATAAGGGCGACTGAAACAAATAATGATATAGACCTACAAATATCTTGTGACACAGATATAACATTTTCAAATGTGGACAGGATATACATATAAATTATACAGGTGTAACAAAACTAACAAACATAACTAACTGTGTTCCTTGTAGAGAGTTAACGGTGAAATTGTAGAGCTGAGAGACCAATTCTTTTGTGATTTGTATGGGCAAGCACCCTAAACTTGACAAGTTTCCCAAACAAAAGAAAAAAAAATTGGACTTTTAGCGCTCCTATTTTCATACGCAAAAAATGGGTACGTATGTCACGTCTTTAATACCTATTATCACTTTATTTTGTTATACCCTATATACACAGGATATTTTACTACAAAGTTTTCACACTAGAGGCAGCCGGCAGCACCTGCATAGACATTACACAAACATTCAATCACGATTTCAACCTGTCTGTCTTTATTACACCTTACAACAAACACCGTAAAATAATACACCGTGAGAGACGTGAAGTATTTGAGGTCAAGCGTCCTCCCACCTTCTTAGAAGGAATCTTGGAATATAATATTATTTTGATATCTTCCCGGGTCGACGCACTAAATAAATCTGATCAAGCGAAAGAGCACACAGTGATTTCAGAAAAGGAAATCTTCAGGTAAAATTAGCACAATGTGGGCGTCCTTAATGCTCATTCTAAATTTAAAGACTTTTTACCCAGTTCTATTTTTGAACTTAGAGGTATCTACGAAAATGATCAAACAAAGTTCAGTTTTGTGCCCGCGTGGGGTTTTTGCGCGAGTTTCTTGCGCCGACTTGACGTCGGCCGACTTTGCCGAAATTGATAAGATCGTTAAACAAAAACCCAGTAATGTTGGGAGTTTATTCCACGCAGGAAGCTGCGGTTAGCCGGCTCAATCTAATTTCTTAGCCCCGGGCGTGCGGTGAACTAGGCCGAGTGACTAGCCTGCTAGGGGTGCATACACACTTGCTCATCCAGCAACATCAAGCAACTGTTAAACCTGCCTAGTTGACTGAATTCACTTTGATTAGTGATAAGCGCAGGTGATTATTGCAGGCGATTAGTAATCACTAATCAGGAAAAAGTAAGTGTGGATAGCGACTGATTAGTGCAAGTCCTTTATTTTCTTCTAGTCACCTGCACACTAATCAAAATGAATACAGGCCGATGTAGAGTATAATGTTATGACGCATAGAATGACTTAACACAAGTTTAAGAGTGAAGTGATAAAAGATAGACTACAGACTACAGACACTTTTCATATTTCATAATATTGGCACAGATATAAGAATGAATTAGATATAGCCGTGATACTAGCTGTTGCTCACCAAGCGGAACCAGTGTAGAGGCATCCTAAGCGAAGTTTGCATACTTGTGCCTAGGGCGGCCAAGAGGGGGTCGGAGGGGGGGAGTTCTTTGTGCCGCCCCCGGAGAGGGAAGTTGTCGGTCAGTTCGGCGAAGTTGCGTCCAAAAACTATCCCGACCCGATATTCCACTTAGCGGCCTAAAATCTTCCTCGTTATTTGTTAGTACCTACTTTCGCCCGTGACGGCCGAGCCTTCGGGCTATCTTTTGTACCCTCGAGAAATTTTAATGGCGTGGTAGATATACGTGTGGTGCGGGTGCGTGAAATCAGAGTATTTTATTACTATTGATGGTGGCTACATACGGCATAGGTCACATAATATTAATAACAATAATGATTGCAATGTTGCTAACATTAAAATTAAAATTACCTCATTTGTTACCTCATAAGTTTATAGTCTTAACAAGACGACGCCCGTTCGTTTATTACACCGAAAGCGTACATTTTTCCCGGACAAAAGTATCATATTATTATCTTCTTTCCCGGGACATAAACTATCACAATACTAAATTTCAGCAAAATCGGTTCAGCGGCTTACACGTGAGAAGAGGTAACATATTAGGATCTAGACAATGTCAAAGCTGAACTCTTACTGCATTCAAATATTGGGATACGACTGATAGCAGTGTGTATTCTGACGCTGCTGATATGACACGTAGCGCGTCGCTAATGCTCCCTGGAGCTCACGCCCCACACCTGACACACACTGTGTACTTCAGGGAGTATCGTGTGTGTGTGTGTGTGTGTGTGTGTACACTGTACACACACACACACATTACACACAATTCACGATACAGGAACTATACTCCCTGAAGTACAGTGTAAATGTAAAATAAAGTGATAATAGTTTATAGGGTGTATCTGTGTCCCTTATAAATAAATTGTTCACAGTGAAAGTGAATGTAGCAGCGCTCAGAGTGTTATTTTTCAAGTAACTATTTCAGTGCTGCTACTTTCACAGTGAAATCTATTTATGGGACACTATAAATCTGGTATAAATAGTGAGTACTCAAGATGCATCTCGGTCTCAAGACGCGGTTCGGCTCTATGATTGGTCCAAATTTTGACAGCCAACCGGCCTTACACACCCCAAAGTATTATCAGTTTATCACTTTATATTGATACCCCCTGTATAATATTACTAGATGTTGCCCGCGACTTCGTCCGCGTTAGAATAGTATAATAACTGTCAACCCCTATTTTACCCCCTTGGGCGTAGAATTTCCAGAATCGCTTAAACACGTATCCAATCATTTTTAATTATTAGCCCAAAAAGAAAGTTTCGTGTTTCTAACTCAAGAAATAACGGACTTTCATTAATACTTTCAACCCCAATTTCACCCCCTTGGGGGTATAATTTCCAAAAACGCTTAAATACGTACTTATT
This sequence comes from Polyommatus icarus, assembly GCA_937595015.1. Lineage (NCBI taxonomy): Eukaryota > Metazoa > Arthropoda > Insecta > Lepidoptera > Lycaenidae > Polyommatus > Polyommatus icarus. Next base: position 23,675,655 of record OW569326.1, read on the forward strand.
TATTTTTAATCAGTAATCCAAAAACAAAGTTTCATGTTCCTAATTTAAGAAATGACGGACTTTCATTCAAACTTTCAACCCCTATTTCACCCTCTTCGGGGTAAAATTTTCAAAATTCCTTCCTTAGTGAGTGTCTACTTAATAAAACAACCCTACTCACCAAATTTCGTGGCTGTAACTTTAACAGTTTCTGCTCAGCGATGATGAATCAGTCAGTCAGTCAGTCAGGACATGTAATTTTATAAGTATAGATATACTCCCTCGAGAACAGTATAATAATATTATGATTTATGAATATACAAAGTACTCGAGAGTGTTTACCGGAAAAGAGAATTCTTTACCGGGAAACCTCCCGAGCTCGTGGAAAATCACAAAAGCATTTACATACCGTAATTATTCTGACATCATAATGTAATTCGTTAATTAACGTCACACATTAATTTTGAAACAAACACAACCGTAATTAATATGCTATGTAGCCGCTTCCCTGAAATGTCCGGATAAAAGTCAACAATTACTATGATCATCGTTATAATATTATGTCAAATAAGTACTCCGGAGAGAACGTAAATACAACATACATAAAACCCAAGGAGACTAAATTTAGCTTGGAATTCAAAGAAATAAAAATACTCAAAATGCGCGGTTTTCAAGTGATAAGTGTATACAGTTGTACTGTGGTTGTACTCTTACATTCTCTCTTAAGTCTTAACCTTATATAATTTAGTATAAGTAGAGACCAGACATATTTTATTTTCCTTAGTCTATGGTATAAGGCTGGTATGAAATTTCATAGAAATACTTGCAGTCGTTGCCGATTTTTAAAGGAAAATTAGATCAAGATTAAAACTACTTTCTAAACTAAATAATATTATGGTCTGCCAAGAAAATCTATAATAGTTCATGTACGTTCCCTATAAGCACAAACCACGAAATAACCGAACTGTACGGGCGCAGAGAAAGTTCTAAGTTAAAAATAAATAATACAGCAGCAAGTCAACGAAATGGCAAAATACATAACGTTAAATTAAAAATTTGTCGTTCGGAGTTTTGTTGGCGAACTCAAACAAACCTGCGATGAATATTTCAATATCGCGCCCCTGCCGCGCCGCGCTAGCGCCGCGCCGCCCCAGCTGCTTACTTCATTCAATATATTAAAGATTTTACAGTTGGCCACAGTTTGTAAGGGGTTCTATTGTCAATGCAAAAGTCAAATTGTACGTAATAAGTTCGAGTTACTGCTACCGAATAAATATTAAACATTCTTAACTCCCATCCTCGTAATATTCTGTCCTAACACATTCCATGGCAATATTCGGCGCGTAAAAATAACCGTTCACTACTATTTTACATCAGGCAATTTCTCCGCTCGTTCCGTGCTTACAAATCGAACGAGAATTCGATTTTCATCGTAATTGAATAACGGAGCTGCTTTGCATTTGTTTTGCGAATTCGATAACAAAAGCAGATGTTTCGCGTCGAATCGGTTAATAAAAACAAACGTCACAGTTTGTTACATTTTCCGATATCGAGTGGCTTCTGTATTGCCATAATGAAGTCGTTTGGGCCGAGCCGGGGGTGGGACCAGTGGAGCAAGTGGGGCGAGTGGGACGAGAGGGGCTGGGACGACTAGCCCGGAGATAGGCAATGATCATCCGTCGGTTTGAAATAATCATCGGAAGTACGAGCTGTTGTGCTCGACTCGCGCTTCAACAAATCCGTTAAAAATATCGTTTCATGTATCGGGATACGGGATTGATTCCGTACGTGATGTTTTGATTTGAAATAACGCAACGACGAACCTTTTATTGTGATAGTATTTGTGATAGTAGTATTTCGGGTTCTCCGGATTTTTCGCTGTGGTTTTCCAAAGTGGCTCTCAGACTGCGAAAAATTAGGGTTGCTTTCACTCACCTCACGACTGACTACGAAAACTCTTAAATTAGCTCTCTATTTGTAATATGCTACTGTATTGCCGAGTGTTCTAATGACAGCAATAAATGGGGCCCCTTGAACAAGTTTTCGTGTCCTATATTGTCAAAAGGCTAGTTAGGTAATAATATCTGCTGACCAGCGAGTCAAGCGACTCGGACTGCCTTGATTTCGCTTTGAGAAGTTGAGATGCACGCCGCAATCTGTAAAGGCTCTTCTACATCACAATGGCTCTTCTACATCCAGTCTTTGAGGAATATCCGGGTAGTTACCGTACGTGCCGCCCGCGCCCGGTGATTCCACATCCGGCTCCGGCCGCGCCCGGATGTGCCCGAACGTGACGTCACACGACACACTCGCTCGCTTATTATAGTCTGCTTCGAATTCTTCATTTGAATAAGTGAACTTGGATTTTGAAAAGAGAACGCCAATTAAATTTAATTGAGGAGTCCGTTTGAGGTCCGGCTCTGCATTGTAAATACAAGTTGAAATCTCACTATCGTTAAAGTTGTACTAAGAGTTATTTTACCAAAGTCATGACTCGATTTGTATAAATAGATTGGGCTTACGAATAATTTAGTCTTATACTTAATATTATATACTTGGTGCATGGTTCCAGCTAACAACGCTACACGAGTAGTGTGAAGTGTGAACATCTACGGTTTTTGTCTACGTAAGTATAAAACCACCCTCAAAAATATAGACTGCAGACGAAACGACAGAATCTTCTCTCTGTTCTTTTATCTGTACGATCTATGACGTCACAACTCACAGGTTTCAGTGAAGGACGATAAATACGAGGCGTCAGGCGTCTGGTCCGGAATTTTCAGCGATCGGAAGCGGGCGGCGGGTGGAGTGACGGTCGTGTTTGTTGTCGGACGATCGCGCGATCGGTCCGACGATACCGGACGTTCTTTTGTTTCCATTTTTACCACCAGTTGATCGTGGCTTACTGCGGAAATATAAAGGAATTTACACAACAGAATCTTTTCTGTTTATTGTGCCGTTGTTTGTTTGTATCCGGCGTCCGGATACATTCGATGTGTTATTGCGAAGTTTATAGTTTATCTGGATTTCTTATCTCATTTTAAAATACATGATAATATATTTGCTCGAGTTATTATACTTTAAATTGGGTTTCAGTACGAGAAACCACCCACGTTAGGCGCGTCGCGTGCCGCTTAGAATTATTTGGAATTGGGTTACAGAAACGTAGTAACTACTTTAAGTAATCTGTACCGAAACGTTTGTTTGTTCAATATCAATCCACTCCTCAATTCGATAGGGGCTAAATAACAGCCCTGTAAAGCAAGTAATTAATTATAGTCAGTCATTAGTCAATAAATGACACTATTCACGCCTCATACAAGTTTGGATCCAATTCTAGTATATTTGCATGTTTAAAGGCCACACTAAGAGTCATATTATAAAGATAACTTTATAATAAAGATTTTGACTGGACAATAAATGCCACTACAGAGTACAGACTCATGGCGAAATTCAAAAGGGCTTGGTACGCGAATACAACACGCGAGGAATACTTACATTACACTGTGCACATCTTAGCTAGGTATACAAAATATTATATTATACAATCCATTCTAATATTGTACGAAAGTATGTCTGTTTATTATCTCTTCACGCCTGCAACCGCTAAGCTGATTTTGATAAAATTTGGTATTTAGATAGTTTGAGTCCTGGGAAATGACAAAGTAAACGTTTTATTTCGAAAGAATGTACGGTTCCTGCGCGATAAACGAATTTTGGCGAAACCGAGTTGCGGGAATCATCTAGCTAACAATAAAGTTTTAATTATGAATTTTTTTGAACATAAGTCAATCTGAGAGAGATTTCAGAAGTCTCAAATATCGTCAATGTGAATTGTGATTCTCAAATAGAGAGTCCTAACTCCAATCTGAGAATCCCATTGACAATATTTCGGATTTGTGAATCTTTTAACATCGTCCGTTTGATTTATTAGAATGTTCGTAAGACTGCTTTAGCTTGTCTGTCTGATGGACTCGCTCCCTAAGTTATCGCTAACTTATTCGTTAACTATGTTAGTCCTGTTTCCGCATTTGTCCTTTCAATGTCGAAACGAATTTCATGTTTACAGTTTTTTTTTTTTATGTCTATTCAATGTATTCCCCAGTAAACATTAGTTTAGACAAGAAAATATAAAGGAAAAGGCTCGAGTCCTGATGCCTACGAAAATGCTAAACATCAAATTTACTCGACCATGCATCTATTACCCTTGAATGAACTCTACTATGACGCACAAATTCCGCTGTAATTGCTACAATTACTGTGTTGTTTGTGAATGTGTGTACCCACTGTGTAACTTGTTAGTATGTGTATGTGTGTTCATGTCTATGTGTGTGTGACACTCGTCCCGTAACGAGTTAGTAGCTACAATGAGGACTACTGGAGAGGTCTCGACACGCGCCGGCTGTACAGAATTAATTCACTCCTGAATTTCTATGAGAGTGATCCTTATATCATGGACATAAAGGTCATGTCAGGGGTGAAATAACCCAAGAACTAAGTAGTCTGTACTCTGTAGTGAGTTAGTGACTCGCGAATGTTCCTTCCTTGTGATAACATCATCACGAAGTTATGCCCAAGCGTGTGCGCAGTACACAAGAGCAGTCTCTATTCCTTTTTCTCTCATAACCCAGTGGGACGGACGACCGACACGACCGACACGACTGGCGAGAGATCAGGCGCAGGATCGACTTTTTACATGCTCAATCGACGCATGGATCATCTTACTTGTCAGACAATCAGGTGATCAGCCTGCATTGTCCTAACCAAACTTGGAAACAACATGTTTCTAACGCGGGAATCGAACCCACGACCTCCGGAGTTTAGCCACGCTCTTTACCACGGAGGCGAAACACACACAGACAGACATTCGAACATAATATTATTATTATAACACCTCATTTTAGTCGGGTATTAAGGCCCTATAGACCCAATTTAACATTACTTTGAATCAATAATAAACAAACAAATAGTGACTTTTAAAAGCAAAAAAAAATACACATTGTTATTTACTTAATGTACTTTGACAATTTGTGGCTCAAAACATAATATTGAAAACTTCACTCGATCAAAATTAACTCCGAAGAGGAGGCTAAATTCGAATATTTTGTGATATTTTTCTTATTTTTCATGAAGCTTATGATAGTTTTACTTTCAAAAATCATATCTACGAAAAGCTCATAACTTAAAGAAGAATAATTTGTGGTTACATTTTGCATTTTGGTTTCATTATCAAAGAAAAAAGGTTTTTTTCTCTTATTTCGCCCTATCAAGTACGCGGCGAGCGTCGTAACCGCCACTGTATAAGGCGCGCTGACATGAATCTTATTTTAATGTCCTTTACGTCGATATTCGTACTGACAGACATCGACCTGCTAATTTTCGGGTCTATAGGGCCTTAAGAACGAAAGCCGTACACAATTTAAAACAACAACAGTAATACAAGTCGGTGATAACTTCAACTAGTCCGATCCCGCGGGACACGTTAATGCCGGGATCCCGGGATTACATCGCGGGCCGCGGCCGAGCACACCCCTACATACTTACATAACTGCTTTACGTAAGAATAAAGGGGATTAAAATTTTAAACCTTCGAATTATGGACTTTATTACAGTGAGTTCATTTGAAAAAGTTACTTCGTTTATGATTTTTAGGGTTCCGTACCCAACGGGTAAAAACGGGACCCTATTACTGAGACTTCGTCTGTCTGTCTGTCTCCAGGCTGTATCTCAAGAACCGCTATAGCTAGATTTCAGGAATTTTGCACAGATTGTGTATTACATAATATCTGTTGCCGCTATAACAACAAATACTAACTAAAAACAAAATAAAATAAATATTTACTATCCCAATCCCCATACAAAAATCACAATTTTTTGCCTACTTCGCTCTATAACGGTACGTAACCCTTCGTGGGCGAGTCCGACTCACACTTGGCCGATTTTTCTAAATAATTGTGTTTGAAAGTTAGAGTTCTAAATGAATTTACAAAAGATCTCAAGAATTGCATAATATTATAAAAGTAACTGTTATTACTTTACTGTAAACTGTTGTTTAATTTTATAATTTTATTACTTTGAAATTAATAACCTGAGAACCAAATATAAAGAAATTAACTTCAACTGAACAGTCCAACGAAAGGACAATTCTAAAGTATTCGAGCGCATTCTCTTTGTTTATATTTGTCGGGGACACGGCGTGACACGGCGTAATGACGTGACGGCTGTCCCGTCCCGCTGCGTGCTAATTACACTCCATCCCGCGCTGTCCCGTTCTGTCCCGCGAGGAACCCCGGGACAACCCCGGGACATACCCCAGGATTCCCGGTACCCCGCGGTCGTCAACTCAATTGAAAACGAATTGTATTGTTCGTGGAACTCATTCGGGCGAGCGCTCCTATTATCGCCTGTTGCTTGTTTATGTTATAAGTTCGCGTTTGAGAGCCATTACTTGAAACTACAATACTGAGTTTGTGCTTAAATTCGCCAAGGAGTGTTCTTTACATTGTTATTTGTAGCCGTTTTGTAAATGCTCTATGTTATGTGTTCTTATAAGAGGCTTATTATTGTTTTGTAACTAATTTATATTGAACTAATGTCCGCAATTCCGTTGCACCAAAATTACTTTATCGAACGGGAACTGTATATTTTTCTGGGATGAAAACTATCCTATGTCTTTTCCCGGGGTTCTAAGTATAATAATATATTCATACCAAATATCACACTCGGTTCAGTGGTTTACGCGTGAAGAGGGTTAACTAGAGCTTCTGTAACAGAGTACAGACGTCAGACACATTTTCGAATTTATAATTTAGTATGATATATTGAGTTATGTAATAGATAAATAAACTTTCTATTTGCACACAATATTAGAATAGGTATCATCTGATCACTTCCATTGTCCTTCACATCACCGATCAATCCACACGCGATAGAGACCCGGGCGGGGCGGAGCAATTGATCAGTAATTAATATTGAACCACCTTTGTTTCTGTCGGCTTATTGATGGTCTATTGTGATATTTCACCCTGTAAGCCTTATCTATATATGTATATTGGCTTCGATTCAGCTCGATATTATAAAACTACAATCGTGTGATTGAGGGGCGGAAGCGGGAGCAGAAGCGGAAGCGGGAGCGGGAGCGGAAGCGGGAGTGGGAGTGGAGATTTCAATAGAAGGTTAGAGTTTGTATGCCAGATAGATGCCGGAATACCTTGTGGAGCCACTGGCTAGTATTGTAATAATTAGGCTAGTAATGTAATAATTATAAAGACTACATACTAGACAAGACTACTTCTATGATTGGAAGTACATACATACTATATTATGTAATTTTAGTTTACTTACATTAATAATAATTACTTTTTGATTAGGGGACTGTACTCCCATAAAAGTACTCTCCTTTCATATTAACATTTGATCACGGACGATATATTTAATGTCCATGCGCTCGTAAACCCGCTTCGAGTGCAGCTACACGAGACATTTGGCTTAATAAACTAAAGGGGATGAGTGACCTTTACGTGGACGGCATAAGGGTTAAGGTTCTGTGACATGTGCGAGGGGCATCTCCCCTCAGCCGTACGTAATCTCATGGGGTCCTCTGGGACAGGGGCCGAAATACTCATAACGCTACCGTGATCCAGTGGTTTAAAGTAAGGCTCTTGAAATGGTGGTGGTGGATTCGATTCGGAACATGTTGTTTTCAATTCGGTTCGGATAATGTCATGCTGATCACCTGATGTAATGTACCACGATCCTCCGAAAATCCTCCGAATCAGCTGGACCGAATGTGTTGAGAGCGTGAAGTTCGGCCAACAACTTTTTTAGACTCTGAAAGATGTTGCCACGTCTGAAAGAGCAGGTGCTCTGCCCCAAGAGCGAGGGCCTCCTCGCTCGGTCGGAAGATCTTGCTTTGACGCTCTCAAGCGTGTTCCCACCACGTACGTACAATTTGACCTTTTGCAGCACAGAAACCATTTCTCAGGATAAACATTTCCTATATCCTTTGGGGACTTAAAGATTTCATCAATATTGGTGCAGGTCTCAGAACAGGAAATCTAAAATCTGTGGTGCAACTGTTTAAGCCAGTAAAAGTAGGAGAGTTTGTATGTATATATGAAAATATCAACACACCAGGAAGTAGCTTTTCGTTTTAATTCTGAAATTATCTTTAACTGCTTGGCTCGCGACACCGCATAAAAATGCCGCGGCGCGCCCGATCATTTCGAAGACAAAGATGTGCCCTTAGGAACATTTTGCAATAAACTTTCTTAACCAATACAACATGTGAGAATCATGTCTGTTTTATAAAAATATTCGTGACAATATTATGTATACTTTTATAAAACGACGGCGACCATCTGACATTCAGAAATAAGTTGTATAATATTTGGGCATTCGTTAAAGTAATGATATTCATAAACGGTTTTCAAGCGTTATCTCGTAGCGAGACGACGCTTTTACGTTATGTCTCGTCTCGTTTCGAAATGAGTCCATATACGTCGCTTTATCATGCCATTTGTCACGAGCCTAGCGACATCTCAGCTTATAAACACAGCCTGTCTTTCTTTCAGTAAAGTCCAAGTCAACGGCCGCGACACAAACAAGACGTCGTAAGTTGTGGTATTCGGAAAATTCGGAAGTTTGTAGTCGGCGAGTCCCGCTCCCGGCAATGCGGCAACCTACTTCTTAGTGCGGCATAATTGTTATACGGCTCATAAAATGCCGCTAATCTTATCCTGCACCGTGTACACTATACAGTGCCGGATTTAGGTGGGGACCCTGGGTTAAAGGCTAGTTATGGCCGTCCCCCAAGCAAACAACCTTGACCATACATTATCCGCGTTGCCGAGATCGCACCAAAACCCAATTTTTTTACTTATCTTAGTTCAAAATTGACCTCAAAAAAATTTAAACGGGAAGATGTAGTTTATGATATTTTCGATCTATTGGCGGGTGTTTCAAATAATAGTAATTTGTAAATACTAAGGAGATGCTGAATGTATGCTTGAATTTTAATAAATTGGCTTTACTTTGGAGGCTGAGTAGTAGCATAATGAGTATAATAACCAAAAATAGAAAATTTAAAACGTGGAAAGGAATGTTGAGATACTCGTACTGAAGATTATTGCTGTATTTTTATTATAACTCTGTAGCTTTCAAATTATAAGTTTATAAGCCCCTAAATACGGTATATTATGGAATCTCCGTAGGGAAGGCCCTTAAAGATCTAACAGAAACCAAATTGTTGTACATGTATGGCCGTGGGGGGCCTTCAGCACCTGCTAAACATGGTACACTCGGCCCTGCGTAGCTAGCATACCGTCGTAGACAAACGAAAGAAACTAAATTTTGACAGTTTTACCGGAAAACCATTGGAGAAAAAGTTTCTTTCGTCTCTCGACTTATTCCGCTTTTGAAAATCTATATGTCAAGCATGACAACCATTTTTATCCGCTTTTGACATTTAGTTTCTTGATTCTTTTTGTTTTTTAATATGGCACTTCGGCTATAAAACCATGGCTAGTGTCGAGTAAATGGCGGCAAATTCAATTAATCGATGTATAGCAACCCTGTCTATAGCCGGAATTATAGTTTTGATCTACAAACTACGAGTAATAAACTTCTTTAGGTCTTATTATTCGTATTTCGTAGATCAAAACTATAATTTCGTCTATAGATTGGGTTGCTACAAGTCGTATTTTTGAATTTGCCGCCATTTACACGACACTGGCCATGGTTTATAGCCGAAGTGCCATATTTAAAAAAAAGAGTCAAGAAACTAACTGTCAAAATAGCCGTTGCTATGATGGTTGCTATGGAAAAGTTTCTTGTCTTTGTCCATTGAAACTCAAGTCGATGGATGGCGCCATGCTCGGGAAAAAGATATGTAGACATGGGAAAGAAACTGCCATTACTTTCTTCCGAAGAATCGACTGGGGAAGGCCATGCTAGCTATGCTGGTTGTATACTTGTATACTATACAAGTATACACTGTTGTTACATAACTTAATGTGCACTAAATATTGCGAATAGCGACAGAGGTATCTTCCCCCTTTTGCTGTGAGATAGTAACTATTATTAAAGCATTGTATTAAAGCTGTATTTTACTTTCAGAGAGTTAGTGTCTAAACCCACCATGCCAAACATTCGCGGCCGAAGGTCCGTGGCCGATAATACGTTCCGACGCATTCGGCTGAGACACGCTGAACTAAAATTACGCGGTGGAAATTCAGTTGCGTAACTTTCTCCGAATATTCAGTGTCTCGAACGCCGCCGAATTGACGCCGGAACACATTATCGTCGAATCGCTGCCGAACTTACGCTCGACACCGAAGTTCGGCTGTACGCTATAACGCGACGTAGTTTCGGCATAGTGTATCATCGGTAATTTAAAATACATTGCAGGCGTAATCATGCCGAACTTCGGCCGCGTATCTTCGGCATGGCCTGTTTAGACACTTAGCTAAGCGATGAAAAAGCTCACTACTTACCTTGAAACGCCGAATCCGTTACGCAGCGCCGACCCGAAAACACACCGTCGTTGAAAGGTACTAACAGAAAAGAAATGTATGAAAAAGAAGTAAAGAGTTCAAATTAACAGCTGGACAAAATTATGTGGAAAACAGGAAAATTATATGGACTGTGGGATGATATGAGATGGAGAGCTATTGAAAGATTATTTTTTCCATCTTTTTGGTAAAAGTTGACCCCGTGCGAGTTTATTACGCCGGTTCTTCTCGCCGGGCTTGTTCCCGAACCGGTGGTAGGCATCTTAGCCCCGCCATAATGTACAACTATTTATATTCTCTTTAGAAGTGGGTGAAATAGGCCTCTAAAACGATAAAACAGATAAATAATAGCAGCTAGAGTCTAGTTTATTTATAAGGAAAATTTTTCCACTTTTTTGCTTAAAAAATCGCCCAATTTCTAACGCCGGACCAGTTCCTGTAAATTGTCTACTTGACTCCTACCACCCGTAGGAGTCAAGTAGACAATTTAAAGAAGTTTTTATAACCAACACGGGTATAAAATATATAGCCACTGAAAAAATGATTAAAATCTATACCGGTAGCCCGTAACCCGTAACCCGTAACCCGTAGCCCGACTAACCAACTACCCGCTACGTCTGACGCGGCGGAAACACCCAACTACCGAACTCGGAAAGTGTTAAGTTGATCGCCGAAGTTGGGGGTAATGGGGTGAAACTTATCGCTGTTGTTCGCTCATCGATAGCTTATTAATAAGGTGATGTTATTTAGTTCCGTATTATATATTATACCAAAAAATGCCGCCCGCAACTCCGTTGCGCTAAAATTCGTTTATAGCGCGCGGACCGTACATTTTACGGGCTAAAAAGTATATTCTATGTCCTTTCCTGGGACTCAAAATATCTCATAAGTACTAAATTTCAGCAAAATCGGCTCAGCGGTTTGGGCGTGACGAGGTAACAGACAAACAGATATTTCGCATTGATAAAATTAGTAAGTATGGATTGGTTTTCTGATGCTACATCTTTAACTAAGTCTTTCGTGTACAATCAATTGAAGTAATAAAAATGCAGGTTGATTCTAATTAACCTTAATATAAAAATATTGAAATTCAAGATATTGTAATTAACTGAAGAACTCTCGTTTTAATTAACGAAATCTCGTTGCTACTTTATTGTTCATTTTTAGAGATTCTTGTATGAAGAATAACAATTTTAATATACGTGCTAAAATACCTGTAAAAGCAGATGCCATGTCATTTTTAACCGACTTCCAAAAAACGAGGAGGTTATATGTTCAGCTGTGGTTACGCTACCAAAAAGTCAAATATTGGGTCAAGGTATACCCATGGTTTCGAAGATGCTGAGAGAACTCCTGACTCCTTATAGATACACGTTTGGAAGTTTCGGCGTTGTTTTAAGAACAGAAAGCATAAACTACTATGCAATTCATATTCATCATCATAATCATCATCATCATCATCATCATTACCACGTCGTGTTAAGGCCACCAATGTCTCATGGCACAGAATAGATAATAGTACAAGGCATAGGTATGGATATACTAATAATAATAATTATTATGTACTGTATAACAACACCTGTTTGTTTTTAATACACGGTGGTCAGCGTCGCCGCGCAGTCGCGCGCCGCGTGGCGGCAGACGACAGAATATCGAATACTTTACTAACTACTTTATAAAATTTTATTAAAATAAAGTTATTTTAAAAAGAGCATTTAAACAAAACAAAGTCATTAAGTGTCTTTTTAATTAGTTATACTTAGATAGATGGTGCATTAAGTACCTATCGATTTGAATTCTTGATTACAAGAACAGCTGTCAATAATTATGATAATATTAAATATTATGAGTAGCTACGCTACATCCTACGCAAGTTTGTACAATTTTTTATCTGATAGATCCTTCGATCGTGGAAAAACGAGACACAATAGCCTTTCTATTGTTATCGCAATCGCCGGTGACCGCTTGGGGCTTGAAGCATTAAAATTGCTAAATTACTCAGCACAATATGTTCACTTTACTGATAATATTATATTATTTTGTGAGTGTGAGTTGTGACTCTTAACAAATTGTAATACGATACGTAAAATATACGCGAAGATTTACCTACTAGTGTAACTAAAAAGAGTGAAATTATTATTATTTTTAACAAAAAATTAAAACCGACTTCCAAGGTAAAAACAATAATAACATTAATATGAACTAAAAAGTATTAAATAATTTTTACTATCTAATAGTGCCTTTTTCGAATTCGGCTAAACCTCAACTATTTCTGTACTCAATTTTCATAATTTTGAAGTTGGTGCCAGTTCCAAAAGTTTTAAATATTCTGTCAGAGGACTGAAGATTCAGCTATCTGGTACCGACTTCAAAATAATGAAGATTGAGTACAGAAATAGTTGAGGTTTAGCCGAATTCGGAAAAAGGCACTATTAGATAGTAAAAATTATTTAATACTTTTTAGTTCATATCAATGTTATTATTGTTTTTACCTTGGAATTCGGTTTTAATTTTTTGTTAAAAATAATAATCTGCGTGCGTGTTCGAAATATTTTTTTTTTTAGTTTTGGTTTATTTGCGCAAAGCAAAAGAAATCTAAAGTCTACTCTACTTGCTGAGAAATCTACAGTGGGTAACAAAAATAAGTGATAATACTTTAGGGACTAGGGTGTGTATTCACTGTGAAAGTAGCAGCTATGAAAGACGATTTTTTTTTCACTTTTGTATGGGGAAGGGCCCGAGCGTCACGAGTTTCCCCATACAAAAGAAAAAAATGGTCTTTCAGTGCTGCTACTTTCACAGTGAACTCTCTACAAGGAACACGTACACACCCTAAAGTATTATCACTTATTTTTGTTGCACCCTGTGTAGTGTGTAGTCAAAAACTCAAAACTTATAGCGCGGCACAGTGTTGTGTCTCACGGTTTCAGCTATAAGACGTCAGATAATAATAGTCCCGTTATACAACTAAACTACCCAACGATGACACAACACGAGACAGTAACCGAGTGGCGACCGTAAAAGCTCTCGTAGATTAGGGAGGGCGGTCTGAGTTTACGACCCGCACTGAAATAGCCGCAACTCACGACCGGCGACACGCGACAGGCGACCGGCAACTCGCGACTAATAGTCTCTACCTTGTTGATGTAAACAATGTCTGCCAGATCAGCTGTAGATCGATGAATACGAAATTATGTTTGTGGCCGTTAGCTGTTTTTATCGATGTTACAAATTGACCGTTAGAAATTAAGTGTCGATGATTTCCCATCCGAACGTTTTTGATTTATTTATTTGAATGCCATTAAAATATTATCGAGATTCGAGATATTCTGACCTTAGAACCTCAGAAGCTATATCAAAAATTTCAATTTATATCAAAATGGAATGATCAAGTTATTTCTAGTGATTCGCTCTCTATACAATAATAATCAATAGAACTGTTTAAAACTTATCTAACGTCTGTTATCTTTCAGTTGATTTACGTCTAGTCGGAATTTAATTTTCCTTTGCGATCTCATCAATGCAATCCATCATAAAGTTGAGAGTCGTAACTGGTAACACGACTCAAAGTTGAGCGCTAGGTACTCAATCTGGCGAGAACCGCGACGGCTTCGGCTAATGATCTATTGATTATAAGTTAAAACCGTACCCAGACTGTATAAAATAATGAGTGTTTTAGTATATTATATTATAATTAACTGATTTTCAGAGATAACTTATAATATTTTGTACCCATGAACTTTGTATCAGTTATCACCTTCTCGCAGTATAAATCTTCCCTGGACTTGTAGGAATATTTTAAAACTAAAATTAGCTTAATCGGCTTAAGGCTCCTCTCGCGAAAAAAGCGTGCAGATGAAACCACTTTTCATCGGCATTAACAGAGAAATTATATCTGAAAAAAATAACTAGTAATCTACACGATATGATACGTAACGTGGTTTTGCCATATTTTTTCTATCTGTATCACATAATAAAGAAATAAAAAACCAAATCACCTCCAAATCGTTGAATGAAACTACTTTACTCCTTCATTATTTATCAAAAGAATATATAAAAAATATCTACTGCTGTGCAATACATAAGTTGATAATTTGTTTTTTTTTTTACTTTTTTGAAATATGTATTATATTTTACATCCGGTTTCTGAAAGGCTGATCAACACTAAAATTAACTAATCGCCTGTTAAATCTCTTGTCAAGTACCAATTGGGTTGCTAGAAGCATGATTAGTCAGTTTAATTTGATCTGCGCATCAGATGACACGGCTGTTCAATTTGACTCGAGAATCATATGTCAACCGCCATTTTGGGTTTCCGAAACGCTTGTCAAGCCGTGATCATAGATTAAACGTTTGTCAAAAGCTGTGTCAACTAATCGGTAATTGTGGGTGAATTAACTTATGAATTCAATTGATTTTTTATGTAAATCTACATTTTCTCTTTGAACCTACGTTACTATAAGGTTTGTAAATACATTTATTACGAAGTTTTAATAAAACTTAATAAATACGTAATAAATACGTCGATAATGCAAATAAACTGTTTTATTTGCAACACTCGTTTAAGTTTCAAAAAATGTAAATTATAATCAATTTCATTTCTATAATGAAGAAGAATTTAGGAATCGATAACGTCTGAAAAATTGAAAATCAAAATTCTGACAAATGAACGAAGATAAACAAATCGCATGTCAAATCAAAATGATCACAGAGTAGTTAATTTTCGTTTGATCAATGATTCAGAAAACATCAGATTGAAATTCCCAGAACATTTTTGATAGCAATGACAGTCTGCAATTCCTTCATTTGACATTTCATTGGCATTTTTGATAGTTGAAATCATCGTAATGAACGAAAAATAACAAATCGCTAGCCAAATTAAAAATGATCATAGATTAGTTAATTTTTGGCTGATCAATGTATCAGAAACTCAAATTGATTTGACATCCATGCTAAATTAACGGCAGTGTTAGTTGATCAGTGATTTGACAGACCTTTCAGAAACCGGGTGTAAGCCTAAATTAATTAAAAGTTTTTTCTTCTATTTCGCCCTATCATGGACGCGGCGAGCGTCGTAACCGCCACCGTACAAGGCGCGCTGTTATGAATGTTATTTTAATGTCATTTACGTCGATATTCGCACTGACAGACAATGATCAAGGTCATTGGCGGATATAGAGGCCTTAACCGTTCTCCAATGCTAGCGACTGTTTTGTAGTTTTGTACCTTTATTAAAATTGCGTCGACGCTATACCGAAAATATACTATTTGTATGTTTCTGTCGCATTTGGGACGATTGGGTACACTTGTTGTGAGTATGGAATATATTATTTTTTTTTTAAATAAAAGGAAATTATTACATGAAATTTAAAAATGTTTTTATTTACATTTTTTAATTTCATGTAATGTTGCCAAAACGACCACAAGACTTTAAAAGCTCATGTAACACGGCCTAAATGTACCGACCAAGCTGCAACAAATTCTAAAGTGAATGTATGGCTTCGCCGTTTCGCTACTGTCGTGGAGGTGATGCAAATATATTTTAGTTTCTGATCTGAAGCTGGTACCGAGCCCGATAAATATTATTGTGAATCTATTGAGCAGAATCAACCTAATAAATAGAATAAAAAAATGTTTTATGTCTAAAGTTTGAAACAAATATTTTCAGAACGTCCTATGTGTTGTCTACCACCTAGCAATGCAACTTATGGTTACATTGCTACTTGCTACCAAAATATGCGTACATCACAGATTTCAGCGTGTGATGAAGATGATATTCTGTGTAAGTCTGAACTGTAATTGAAGGGGAAGCCCGGCGTGGTTTAAGTCCGGGATTTGCATGGTACAGTGTAATTAAGACGCGGAGAGTTACAGGGTGTATTTACATGTAAATAGCGGCTCTGCTGGATTCCCGCCAGGTCGCCGACCTGACACAGGACTCTGGCCGGGGGAAATCTGTGCTAGTACTTGGAGTGTCGCTAGAGAATAGGTCTCTAGCGACACTGTCCAAGTACTGTCGTTCACTAGGGCCGACCATAAACGGACCACACGGCGATCTGCAGTTTTCATAACAAATTCATAATATCCGCCACACATGGACCGCTCGTGCAGTTCTTCAGCGGTCGTACCAACGCGACCGCTCTATAGCAGCAGCTGTCGGTCTCTACTGCAACTTGGGGTCCTATGGCCGAGCAAAGACATTATAATATTGTGTTTCTAGGTGTCTGTAAAGCTGTTTTTGTTCTCAGGGTTCTAATTTCTAATATGATCACTTTGTTGTCCATCTGTAAAGAACGGGTTATCTGTATCGGGGTATCTGTTTTTCTCGGGATATATTAAATTTTAATACTATGCGGTTCATTCGATACAGAAACGACTGACGACAGACAGAAAGACGCACGATTCTTACGAGTTGCGAGTTGCGACCTTCACATGATAATAATCGAGCTGTTTAAATATTGCCCACTTGTTGAATGTCATTTTAATAAAACGCATCTTACGGTCGCGTCGAGGCTAATAAATACAAATTACATCTCTTTTCTCTCTCCAGGATCTGATGGCAAATTTTGAAGACAGATTTTCAAAAAATATCATTGATCATTGTACAAATTTTTATTTTTACACACAGAATCAGCCGCTATAAGGCATAAAAATGGGTCAAAATGTTTTATTCCAATCACCCCGGTATTGCTAGACTCAATTTCTTTTCTCATGTTTTTGCCATCAGATTCTGGTAGACCTATTATTATAGATATAATACAATTGACGAGCATACCTAGCCTAGCATACCTAGCCTAGCATACCTACAGTACATTTTACTGTGCATTGTACATCCAACCTGTTCTAAATCAATTATTTTTATTTTTTTTAGTTTCACGCAACCGACTTGGTGTATTAATATCGTGGATTCGTGATTCGTGATAGGCGCCTCGCAAGGGGAAAATTTCCTAAAAGCGTATTTTAAATTTTAATCCTATTTCTAATCGTGTCAGTAACACACAGACGAAGGTAAAGGATAAAAGTTTTCAAATTACAAAAGTGCCAGAGAGTGGAATGGGCCTCAGCGGTGCCGGATCGCGCGAATACCTCGATCGGGGCCCCGCGCGGGGCCCGTAATTAATGAACGCGGCCGTTAATTTGTTTTCGCGTTCATTTGCATCAGCTCCATGTGGCGGTATGGCGGTGTGGGCCCCGCGCGGGGGAGACGTATCGCTCAATTGGATCTCCACGGGATTTACATACCGCGTGTAATTAACAACAACCTCATCGCGTTCTCGCCGTAAACCTCATCTTAGAATCTCCGAGGGCCTTTTAATATTCAAAACCTTTTTTAATTTTTATCCATTTAAAAAGTTACTGTTCGTTAAATTTTTTTAGTAAACCTAGCCTAGACTCTAGAGTCACACTTTTTGAACAAAATGTAGTCTATTACAAATGTATAGAATATTGACGCTAGATTGCAGCGCGGCGCAGTTGACGCAGCCCCTGAATTAATAATCGCATGCGGCTGATCGACATTCGACGGCTGTGTCTCCGTCAATAAATTATCTGCTAGCTGCCCGCCCCCCCGCTCCCCGCTCCCCCGTGCCGGGCCCCGCACTTCGCCCGCAATTAATAAAGCCAATATATCTGTTTGGGTAATTAAATTGTTGTCACAGTCTGCCGACTGCCTCGCCGACATCAATGCGGTGTCAAGATATACAATTCGCTGCGATCACTCGGAATTTGTGGTTCGATTCAATTTACAAACGAAATTATAGATTCGGTAATGAAATAGCATTTCGTAGCTTTGCTACAGAGAGAAGATAATACAATTTACGCCTTATAATTCAATTTCATCGCTATTCATTTGAAGAGAGAGCCCGTGAATGGAGACAAAATATTATGCTGTATAATTAATGGTAGATTTAGCAAAATTCTAATGTGATTAATAACAATTACGGGGCGTCATGCAAAACCGTCGCCGTCAATTAATAATTGTCACAAATAAAATAATTGGAGGCCCCGAAAGGCGTATAAGTCAGGATTAGGAACGGCGCGCCTCCCCTCGCGGTCTAATCCGCCTGATGCTGTCTTCGCTGCTCAGCGACGACAGCTATTGGAGCGTGTCACGTGTCACGTGACAGATACAAGACATCTGTAAAGGCTCAAGCCCGTTAGAGACTCAAAAAATTACATTAAAACTATAGCCCTCGTCAGAACAATAATATTTTTGAGGGGGGAGAGAGCTTTGCTTGTAATTTTACTAAACAAGAGTTTTGCACTTTGCAAACTATTTTTTATTGCATTGATTAAGTTTACATAAGGATTAAGGGCATATATAATAACTATACTCCTTTAATTCTACATAATTGTTACTAATATTAACTCAAAACACAGCAAATATAATGCATTTTTTTCTGTGCCACCACAAGTCTCGTATTTTACCTAAACGATGTAGTTCTATTCTATCTGCAGTGGCTGTGTAAAGTCTAGTGCTCGCCAACTTAAGACCGTGCACCAAACTGAGACGTAAAGTCTGTGGCCGGAGCGACCTCAGTCGCTTGTCAGTCCCCTGCCGCGCAAGAAACAAACCCGAACTAAATGCACCGGTGATTTCGGCGTTCGGGAACCGCCATGTTAACTACAAACTAAATCTGTCCGAACACAGAAACTGTCCTGACGGACTAAGTCTGTCTTAGGACGAAAGTGTTGTATTTAGTTGTAGCAATATCTGAGCATATTCAAATATTCTGTGAGATATTGTTACTATGTTAACATAAAATACTGCGATCTACGTAAATGATGTAGGTTTAAATATTGTGTTAGTAATTGAATTTTAATGATCTTGAATTATTTGATTATAATGCGAGTATAAATTAAAATATGTTCAATAAAGGCGCATTATTATAATATTTCCATTCTCGTAGTAGATATAATATTTTCCATTCTCGTAGTAGATAGTGAGTTTTCAACTGGTCTCTGTAATATAATCTCCCATAACAAAAGGCGCCCCATAACGAGTTTAGTCCCGGCGCTCTTCGCTCCTCAGTTCTGAGGCCCAATTTTCGAGCCTCGAATGTCATTTCGATCGCAGGCAGTCACACTCACAGTGAGGCAGCATGTGCGCACACGAGTGAGATAGCCTGCAATCGAAACGACAATAGACGCCTGAGAATCGAACCCTTGCGGTACGAACTATGGGATTACTACGGCTCGCATCTAAAGGCCGAAAGGGTATACGGTCGGATTAATTCCACTTTCAAAATATGATTTAGCAAATTCTACTCGAAGGTATAATTTTTCTGTACTTGAGATCAGAAAATGTGTCATTGGTACACGCCTCCACCCGGGATCGAACCTGCACCCTGTACTAGTGCGAACCAAATGGTCTACCCACCACGTCCTAAGCTTTTAAGCTTTTAAGAGGGCCACGAACGCTCTTAAAAGCTCTACAGTGAAGCACAAATACACGATACCGAGTCCCGCGCCTAAAGTCGGCGGGATAATTATTTATCATCTGTATCTCCAGACTTAAGTGAATGTTATAATTTATTCAGCAGCCGCCAGCAGCCGCCGGCCGCCCGCTGACGCTCACAGAATAACGTCTTAGGTCTCAGCCCCGTCACGTACTATCTGAAGTCTAGGGACTAAAGACAGATCATCTTTAGATTTAAGCTGATTGCAGTAAGATAGAATCTTAAAGTCGATGGATCTAAGCCAGTACACTAAAGTATATTTAGTACTATAATATTGTATTTAAAAGTTAGTAAATGACGATTCGAAATGTATAAAAGACTTGTTGGAAAAATGGCCCTAAAGAATATCTGAGGGCCATTTTTAAAACAAGGTTACGTTTAAAAATATTATTACTCACTCACATAAGCTGAGCCCTCGAGAGCTAACAATACATGGCTCCCAACAAATCCGCTAATTAGTAACGTTATAAAGTCCCGAATCCCGATACAATCGGTCCGGCGTTAAAAAGGGTCGACCCGGCCGTATGTCCACCTCTGCCGTCACCGGGACGTCACCGACAACAATTCTAGTAAAATTCCACTTGATGACTGAGGTTTCATTTTGCTCTACGCCATTCGGGTCAAGTCGCTGGCAACGCGACGCGTAGATGCATTTCTAAAGTACTGAATTGACAGATTTCAATTGCGTGAGCGGTGAGACGTCTTGCAAATCTGTCAAATGCATACAAATTTATGCCCCGCCGCGCCTCGCCTCGCCTCGTCGCGTTGCGGTCTGTTAACTCTCAAAGGCAGCGGCGGCATGAGTCCTAGCGACACCGGTAGAAAATTAAACCTATGGCATTTTATTCCATTTTTTGTCGATGACGTGACGGTGACGTTGGCAGTGTACGCTGTGCGTGGTCTCGGTGGGGCTTAGCGGCTAATCCCGCCGATATCGCCGCACTATGTCACCGACTAACTTAAGGGCTTGTTTATCTTGCAAGTTGCCGCCACACTTACATACAGAGCTCAGTAACACCGGCTAGTTTACAGAGTATTAAGCTCCTCTAATATCCTTTACCTTATCTTTACTAGCATTATTCCTACTAATTGTAGCTCTGTTTGTACGTCTGTTAGTTTACGTCTTAAAGTTTATTTAGGGTGAAGGATATTGTGTTATACTCGTAACGTGATATTTTTCGGATCTATTTTACAGATTTGTGATGTTTCTTGTTGTATTCGTCTCTTAGCAAAGCTGTTACATCCGAAATAATATAAAGCGACGATACTACATATAAAGTATTTAGTTAATTACAGTATTCAACATATAGGAGCAAAAGTTTTCGCAAACTTCAAACCAAAATCAGGAGGAAAGTTTGCGTGGTCATAAAGTGAATGTGAACTCAATAAAATGTTATGAAGGGAGTGCGCTGCTAATAAAGTGATGGTGGTTAGCGCGTTTACTGCCGTGTCGCTAAATACACCGGTAATGACAGACCACAATATGCTAAAGAACATTAATTTGTATTTTATAGTTTAAACTACGGGCACGGGCCTAAACCTTGCTTTGTTGCCTCGTAGTCAACTTTATATATTCTATGGGCTGCCGACTGCAAAATTTTGTGAGTACATCAATAATTATTATTATTAAATTAAAACTCAAATCGCTAAAGTTAGTCTTATCATTTTAATGTTAAAAAGAGTTATCCAGTTTGCTTTTTAGGGTTCCGTAGCCAAAATGGCAAAAAACGGAACCCTTATAGATTCGTCATGTCTGTCTGTCTGTCTGTCTGTATGTCACAGCCACTTTTCTCCGAAACTATAAGAGCTATACTATTGAAACTTGGTAAGTAGATGTAGTCTGTGAACCGCATTAAGATTTTGATACAAAAATGGAAAAAATATTAAAAATTTAAAAAAAATATACAACTGAAACAAAAAAAAAAATTTCATCTGACCTATGCGTGTGGGGTATCTATGGATAGGTCTTCAAAAATCATATTGAGGTTACTGATATAATTTTTTTCTAACCTGAATAGTTTGCGAGAGAGACTCTTCCAAAGTGGCAAAATGTGTCCCCCCCCCCCCCTCTAACTTCTAAAGTAGGGGCATAATAATTCTAAAAAAAATATATGATGTACATTACTATAAAAACTACCAACGAAAATTGGTTTGAACGAGATCTAGCCCGTAGTTTTTTTTATACGTCATAAATGGTAAACCTTAATTTAACTTTCATTATATCAAAAATTAAATGTTAAAATAAATCAAAAACCTTATAATTTCATAGAAATAATTCTTATTGCTGCTGAAGGGTTCCCCTTCATGGGCGATTCCAACTCGCACTTGGCCGGTTTTTCATTTTTAAAGCGTTTCCCACCTCTAGAGAGTTCGAACCCTATCATAAGCTTTCTATAACTCTACGGTTTGTGTCACGCCGATTCTAAGACCGTCTATTGTCCCGTTGATTCAGTAAAGTCTACTTAAACATCGTAGATTTAATATTGTTTAAAGTAGAGAGTTTCTAGCTTTATATCTTAGCCGGCGCTGAGAGGCGCCGCTTGAGTTATCGCGGGTTATCAACAACACAGAGTGGCTATTACATTACTCGTGATGTCGTCCAGATACTACACACTTTTGAAGACATAACAATGAAAATTCTGTTTACGATAATATTTGTCTTATACTTTCTTAATAAAAAAAGTGTTTACGATAACATTATTACAAAAAACTATCAGCAGTATCGCTAGCTTAGGGGGCGTCCACAAATTACGTGAGGTGTTTATGGGGGGAGGGATCAAATCTCACCTAATCTCACGTTGGGGAGAGGGGGGTCTCGGAAAATCTCACGTAATTTTTTTCTCAACAAAATAATGGGTACTATTTAGTATTTTGGTCCATTTCATGCAGATTTTACGTATGCTTATGATTTAATCGTAAGCGTAATCGTTATACGATTAACGGTGCGTCCACATTTGTATCATTTGTGCGATCAGATCTCCGATCAGATCTCCGTCGGGTATCATCGAAGCGTGTCAAAATGATACGCGTATCGTGATACGCCCCGATCGCTATTAACCACGTATCTGATACGAGTACTTGTCATATCAAAAACACGCATGATCGGCAGAATGATCTAATAGGCGTCCACACTATGATACGCATACTTGATACGGCGCGATGATCGCGACGGAGATCTGATCGGAGAACTGATTGCGCAAATGATACAAATGTGGACGCACCGTAAGATCATTCCAAATTCGTTCGAAAGAAAATGTACTGACTGTCAAACCAAACATTTATGTAAGAAACCCACATTTTGAAAAATCTCACGTGAGATTTGGGAGGGGGAGGTGGGGTTGAATAAAATCTCACGAAATCTCGCCAGGGGGGAGGGGGGGTAAAAAAATTAAAAAAAACATCTCACGTAATTTGTGGACGCCCTCTTAGTAAGTAGACTTTTGATTTGGTTTCAAGGGAGTGCAGGTCCGATTCCAGGCGGTGGCGTGTCCGTGTACCAAAGTAAAGAGCCATTTTGGACCATCAATATCATGCGGAAACCCGCACGTGGTTCTGTGGCCGTTTTATTTCTCTCATTAATCGCAATCGCAATTGCAATCGTAATTGCAATCGCAGCGCTTGTAGCGACGCGATGTTAGGAAAATGAAGCAATTGTAGCCTATCAAACAGCGCACAACATCGGCAAGAGTCAGGACTCAGGACTGAGGACATAATATACAACGTCTGAACCGGCGTCAGTGGGCTTCGGCCTGGCCAAAGCACCCTATAGCTCGGTTGGAAGACCTTCCTTTGGATCCTTTATTACACACACACAATATTCCACTGGTTCTAAAAATCTAATTTCACACAACACAGCTCCTGTAGAATCGCAAAGTAAGTCGAGTTTATTCGTTATCAAACTTGTTAAATAGGGAGATGGTATGAAATGTTTGATGTCCCGCTGTCGGCCGCCCGCGCCATCTGCGCCGACACGCTGCCCGTTCATCCGTCACGTGCGCCACGACTCGTAAACTCCGTATTCTCTAAACATTTCTGCTGACTCCAGTATTAAAGTATGCTATGTTCATATCAGTTTAATATAATATAGTGAAAGCCTTGGGATGAGCCACAAAACTTTATGAGTCACAAATGACGATTTTCGGGAAAAATTACAAAATGCGACCAAATTAACGCGTATTTATTCGTCAATTGGCAAGCTGCTCTACTGAGCAATGTACTAATGTACAGGCCAATATTTTTTGTTAACATACATGTCATATTTTTGTAATAGACCAGATGATATCTTTGATGGACACTAGAATAATTATTATTGTTTTTTGTGTCCACCATAGCACCAAGTACCATGTGCGGTGGCAGCTAGTGTGGTGACGTCACAATCGCCACCACTAGGGAATGCAATACCGGGATACCGAAATACCGGGATCACGCATACATTTTGCGGGACTAATCCCGGTCGAAAATTTTGCGGGATCCCGCGGGACTGGCGGGATTACAAAAAAATATGATTCATACGCGTAACTTTGCACGCGGGAGTTCGTGAACTGGCTACAGGCAGTCCGCTAAACAATTTACCTTCAATTCACTTTAAATGACAATTGAGCCAACCAGCGTAGATGCTGAGCGAGCCTTTCTGGAACCGTTTCGGAATCTTTGGGCACGATTTTTAGTTTTTATCTATATTTCGATTTTTTTATAAAAGATGAAAATAAATAAGCTAGTTTTTTTAACTATTATTGTTACGAAGCCATTTCCAAAAATTTTTTTTTAAATTCTGAAGTATGGAGGTGTTAATTAAACCCTTGAAAAAAGTGTCCGACAAAGTTTGTTTTATTTAAGATTATAAGAATAAAACGGGCTCTATAAAGTAGTCATTATAACGATTTATTTTAAAAGTTAAGTCCACCCAGCGGGATCCCACAAATACCGGGATCCAGCGGGATTGTGATGGTTCAATCCCGCAAATACCGGGATTGAAATTCTCTTGCGGGATTGCATTCCCTAGCCACCACATGATGACGTCAACTTCGCGTTGTAAAACTTTAGTGCGCAGATAGCGCGGCCGGGTTAATGCTTATAATTTGGCAGCGCTACAGCCTCCGCGGGAATCTACTTCTGCAAAACCTACCCTACCCCTCAGGCATAAGGTGTAGAGTCGATTGTTGAGAATTTTTGGTAATTTAGCACGATTAGCGCCGCGTCCCGCTAATGTTTAACAGGCTGAGTTGTTTGGGACAAATCGGCTCCCACTAGCGGCCCACCGCGGCCGCACCTATTACAACTTGTCCACATTACCGTTAGTGTTGACTACTGTTTACTGTTACAGTTCACCGCCGACATTATGTCCTGCTGAATGTCCCGACATTGTATTTCGTTTATTGCGAGAGAACATTTTAATTAAATCCATTCGATTACAACATTCTGCTTCACAAATTGTTAAAGTAAGGTGATTGTAGAGGCACAGAACAGAAGAGGTGATTTACGGGCTACGGCTATCTAAAATATGTTTCCATCTATATTACATGGACTAAACGTGCTAACAAATCGACCAAAACATCGTTGTATTAAGACAATACAGGCAGATTACCTGATTGTCCGACAAGAAAGATGATTCATCTGTGAGGTGGACATGACAAGACTTCCTGTTCCCTTGAACAGGAGGTCTTGTCATTATAGCGACAGAACAAATACGGGGCCTTCCCCGTAGGCCGTATCTGATCTGTCGCTATAGTCGTGTTGTGCTCAACATGGTTACGAGAGTGAAAGAAACAGTCAACAGTGAGTGCTCCTGTGCAGTGCGCAAATACTCGGGTACGAAATACTCTTGTGTAGCTGGCTCGGTTTCGATAAAATCGGCCACCGTCACAGCTGTAGGACATTATTTAAATTGACACTTAGTTTGGAGAATCATAATATTATGTAATTGTATCATACCTAATATGATTAATTTTTTTTCAAATCGCAAAATGGTCACTCTGCTTGCAATTCATATCTAGTTATTTTACTAATTTGGAATTCGTCAGTTTGACAGTTTTGACAATTCATTTGCTGAATTGATTGAGAGGAAATGCTAAATGTGACCATTTTAGCCCCGCTGCTCACACTGAAATAAAAATCCACTATCTTGGTGAAATTTTTTTGGACGGAGCGCATAGTTTAACATTACGTATGGGGATTGGGGAGCATCAGTCAGCATAATACGGTCGTTAGCGAGTCGCTGCGACCGCCCTGTCGCCGGCCGCCGCGACATTTTCATATTAATGCCGCAAACAAGAAAACTCCTCCATCAACCATGCACAACCTGTACCACTCGTCAACCTTATTCCCATGGTCGTAAGGTTCAAAAGTGGTACTCTCGTCGGAGTTGGTCTAAGTTTCCGTGTGTGTGAATGATATCTCGTCGGAGAGACCGCGGGAATGAACACTCGATTTTATCTCGTCTAAGAAATGCTCTTCAGTGTTTAACTCTTTGGAGTGAAACAGTACTCGAAAAGTTATTTCGTTTTATGAATAACTAGTTATTCGATAAAACATGAATAAAATGACATTTTCTAAAAATTATTCCTAGCTAGATCGATTTATCGTACATATTATATGTAGTAAATTTCATGAAAATCTTTGGAGCCGATTCCGAGATTCCAATTATATGAATACAAGAATTGCTCGTTTAAAGATATAAGATTATACATCTTTAAATGAAGGACGCTATTTCACCTTTAGTATTAATATTATAGCGCGAAAATCGCAAATTACTGGTCAAATTTTTATATAGTTCGGTGGAGATATAGAGACTACCACGCGAAGAGACATAGAGGCTAGTTGCAGTAAAATGTGCGGTCTCTCTAGTTAAACTTAATTGCATAGAATATTATGTTTTACTATCTCTTACATTTTTATTTCCCTACGCATTTAAAACCGAAACACTCCGAATATAGTAAATTGAAACACTGGCGATTTAATGAGGCATCGCACAAAATACATTAATTATTATGTGATCGACACGCGGCAGCTGGTTGTAGTGACACTTGCCGATGTAATATACATAGATGCGATATAATATACAACATGTTATACAGTCAGCCTGTATACTTATCCCTTATAAATAGATAATAAAAAATATATATTTTTATTCAAAACTAGATGACGCCTGCAATTCCGTTGCGCCTAATTCGTTTAACGCATTCGCGCAGGAACCGTACATTATTCCGGTATAAAAATAATATCTTGTTTCAGGTATTAAATTACCTCCATGCCAAATTTCAGCAAAATCGGTGCAGCGGCTTGAACGTAAAGAGGTAACAGACAGACAGACATATACACTTTCGCATTTATAATA
The DNA here is from genome assembly GCA_937595015.1 of Polyommatus icarus. NCBI lineage: Eukaryota > Metazoa > Arthropoda > Insecta > Lepidoptera > Lycaenidae > Polyommatus > Polyommatus icarus. The sequence goes on from OW569326.1 coordinate 23,702,936, forward strand.
TTAGTATGGATGGAAGTATGGATATTGGATAGGTATCATGAATACACTTTTTGAACGACATAAAAGAAAGATGCCTACCACCGGTTCGGGAACTAATAGAAATGATATTTACACGTTGGATTACTACATAATATAAGGACAAATGAAGGCTTACCGGCCGGTCGTGAAGGGAGTCCTGTGTTAGACAGATCCAGGACATACCTCCGTATACGGCTGAGGGCAAACCGCAGTCCCACATACCCCCGGGGTGCTTCAGCTAACTGAGGCACATCCCCAACCCGGGGCACCCTTCCCAGTAATCTTAGTCTGGCATACTGTAAAAGGCTCATGGCAACACAACGATAGCAAGCCTTGAATATTGCAACGTCTCGGTACTATCTTTATTAAAAAGAGGGATAGCATAAAAGAGGGATAGTAAAAAAACTAGTTGAAGCCAAAAAACAAACAGCTTTCTTTCTGACCTTACATGGGTCTTGGCACTTTTTACGCTGCGGATAGATCACTCTTCACACTATGTTGTGGAGTACATTTTAACCTTCATTAAGCTACACGGTGTGACCAGTCTACACTTTCTGGAGAAAGAGTAGACTGGTCACTGAAGTGTGTAACTGTAATGTGTCGCAAACTACAAGTTGCCCAATGTAAGTTTACTTTACTCGGGGTACTAGGTCTCTATGTAGAGCAGAGTACCCTTTATTCAACTTTTTGCTTTACGCAGCTTTGACCATAACGGGGTATATCATGACATAGAAATCTAGTCTTGTCTAGCTGCACTGTTAAAGGGAATAACAGTGTTACATAACATTTTTAAATAATATATTCTTACTGATTTTGAGAATTAGTTAAAGTGGTGTACGTGTAACAATCGCAATGTACGCCATCTGGTATAATTCATAAAACCAGATTTGTAGGCGGGACTTGTCATCCCCACCAACCTCTACTTTCATAGAGGCTAGTAGGGGAACTCTTTATAAGGTTGACATCGCATACAAACGGGACTCTTCGTTTAAATCTCTTGGCTAGTGGAACCTATGCCGGAAATTTGAGTGAAGTGCTTGTTATTGTAGATCTACTAAAATTGTGGAATAAGAATAAAGTGGATTGGAAAACATATCTTGTTTTACTCGATTTTACAGTGGTATGTACTTTATTTTACAGGCCCATACGATACTAAACTGCCTTTCCTTTGATCGGAGATTCTTAAAAATCTATTGTTGCCGCGGTCACCGATGTCCTTATGGGGCTTGATGGGTTAAATCGAAGCATAGAGTATGACACGCTCTACCTACATGTCATTGATTGTACCGTCGGTTGAAATTCATGTTTAGCTCTAACAAAACACTATTTCCTTGTACTACTTCCACTATACAATATATTTTTTAATTTAATTATAACGTGTAAGAAAATTATATTTTATTCATGTTATATTCCCTAGAGTCTAGGTCATTATTAAATAGATGTTCGGTCCGGGCGCCGCGCCGGGCCCGAATCAGGGTCGTTTATTAATCCCTGGCAGTTTGTAATAATTTAGCTCCTGCATAACCGACTCGCTCTAAACAGCGTGTGTTATTACGGAGCAGCTTATAATGAGTTTCAGTCTCGACTTAATGCAATATCAACAGGGTAACTAGGAGCTCATACGCCACCTGCATCCTTTGAAGGGAGCACCCTGATCCAATTTCATCTAAATTCTTGCTACCGAGTCACAATAGGACACTGTTACGCTGATGTCTACTCAGCTATCAGGGTGCGCCCTATGAGAGATGAATTAAATAAAAGTATTTTCGGACTTCATTTATTGGTGTTCATTTTAGATGTACACTACACAGGTAAGTATGGTGCCGGCAGGACGACAAGCCCTTACGGAATCTTATATGAGACTAGCTAACTAAAGACTAAACGGGCATCCGACACGTATATGATACACACACACAATATAATTGCGTATGTGCATAACTGCATATTATGTTGCACGTTACAAAGGTATATTCCGTATGAGCTTCCCAGAAACGTAGGTGTATATGTAATTAATTAATTATTGCTTCTGACCTCACTTAATTCGAAGGAGAAAAGAATTTGTCATGTTCCACAACGAACATAGTAGTTAACCGACCAAACTCCTTCAAAACCTATTTGTCGAGCTGGGCCAAGCAACCGCCGAGTTCTTTAGGCTATCACATCACAGATGAATTTGCAATTCGCTGTGCATATAAGCCAAAGGAAAGTTTGATCTATCCTTTAGCAAATTTGAGGCCGATTCACTTAAAATTTCAATCGCCTTCCTCGTTTCTAGGAAGAAACCGAGGTGATGATGATAAATAGGTGATAAAAAAGGTGTACCACCAAACTCATTAAACATCGTCTCTTTTTCGTGACACAAAATCATGTGACATGATTGCTCGTGTCATGGTTTACAAAGCTTTCCAATATCTGAAATATGACTGAAGTCATAAGTTCCAACTCATGCGGCAGTCAGAAAATAATTATTATAATATGCTCGATGCTCGTGTGATGGTTTACAAAGCTTTTCAATATGTGAAATTGAGTGAAGTCATAAGTTACAAGTTTACAACTCATGAGTCACGACTTCCTCATACTCAATTAAGATGCAGTTTTGAGTTGAGACAAACGAAATCAAGTAGTCGTGTGTCTTTCCCGGACGATGAATATTCATCAGCGACTATTTACAGCGGCGCAGCTGACTTCAGCCAAATTGATTCCTAATTCGCTTCAGAGAACTACGCGACGAGGGAAATTACACCCAACATGTTGGAAATAGAGTCGAGATTTGAGCTGGGATACCGATGACCTAATTGTTCGTGTGAGACACGCGAGCAGAGAGACACACGCGAACGCGGACAGCTCGTAGATTTTTTTGAAATATTAACCGCAGTTCGATTCGACGAACCAATTTTGTGAGCGCCATTATGTAAGACGATGACGAGCTATAACCATTTAGAGCTAAAATAAGTTAAATTTCCCGAGCGTGTAAATTATCTAGAACTATCATTATAGTCAGCCAACAAGAGCTTGGAACAAACGAAATTTCAAGTTTTACCAACAAGATCAGATATGGTCAGCCAACGAGAGCTTGAAATCACTCTGTGCAAATTATGTTTATGTGAGGCTTGCAAACTTGTTCAATTCAGATTTTATAATATCAAATTAGATGACGCCCGCAACTCCGTTGCGGCAAAATTCGTTTATCACGCGGGAACCGTACATTTTTCCGGGATAAAAAGTATCCTGTATCCTTTCCTGGGACTCAAAGTATCTCCATGCAAAATTTCAGCAAAATCGGTTGAGCGGTTTGGGCGTGAAGAGGTAACAGACAGACAGACAGACAGACAGACACACTTTCGCATTTATAATATTAGTATGGATGGATGTCAAAAGTATGAAACTTTGTGGCTAGGTTCGTAGTTTGGAGCTAAAGGACATGTCGTTTTATGTATTCTCGTGCGTGGTCTCGACGGGGGTCAGGTTGGCCTGCGATCAGTCCGACCCGGATTAATAATTATTACCTGAAATCCTGAATGTCAGGTTCGCCTAAGGCGTACCTAGCATTCAGTGTCGCATCTACACGGCTAGACAATCTGTTGTGAAGACTCCAATGGCACGGCAGATGGCCATTTCATATTCCGTGTATTAAAGTATTCCATGTGTGACGTCACGCCGCTCAATCATTCACTACTACTGAAAAACCCAACACCCCTTTTTTACGGACGGATTGTGAATCTAACGTCACTGATTTTGTGCTGTAATCCAGAGAATGAGCACACGGATCGCCTGATAATCGTAATCTATGATCGGCTGCTATTCATATTTTGTATAACTTTGTGTCACACACAGATATAGTGGGTACAGCGAAGATAAAGTAACCAAATCAAAAACCAAGCAAGTCAACACAGATTTAACGTATATTTCTTATCATTGCATTGTGCTTGTAAACAATAATTGTGTAAGCAAACAACTGTAAAATAAAATCAATTAAATGAGCAATAAATTATAGTAGTTATCTGGTTGTAATGTAGTTTGGTGTATTGGCGTCATAGCGATACTGACATTCCCGACTATGAGATTCGGCTCTGCACACTAATTCAGTCTATATGCGTAAGCTATCATTATGAGTTAAAACAGTTTGATTTTTTAAAAACATACCTAGCATGCTACACATAAACATGATTACATTGCAATTATTTGTAGGTAAACTTTAACCAAAAAAAAAACAAAATAAAAATAAAATCAAGTTTTGTACTTCGATCTGCCGTTTGGGCATAGGAAAGAATTAATTAAAAATCTTTTAATATAAGTGGGTATTTATAAATTGTAAATACGCCCTGCAAACCTTCAAGAAGAGAGCGTATTCCTTCTTAAAAGGCCGGCAACGCACCTGCAGCTCTTCTGATGTTGCAAATATCCATAGGCGACGGTAGTTGCTTCCCATCAGGTGCTCGTTTGACCTATTTTATTTAAAAAATACGAAAGAGGAGAGAATTTTCATGTTAGCTCTACGTTTGCTATGTAAGTATCTAATGTGGGTAGTCGGAAACTAGAGGTCGTAAATATAATCGCGTGCTAGAGAGTAGAGACGTGGGCCGGCCGCGTGTACTCACATGAGGCCACATCGCGATCTTACCTGAAAATAAAAATATGAGTATACTAAAAATACCATTAAAAAAGTTTTCCTGTGTGTTGTTCGGAGAAGAATTTCTTGAAAATTTCGCTTAAAACTTATAACATGATGAATCACACGGAAACAAATCTTATTGCAAATATAAAAAGCCTTCCCCGAACTCTATATCAAATGCATCTTGTAATGAACATACATCAAAATTGCATCACAAAATGCAGAACCTAAAAACAAACAAAAGTTTTCCCCCTTTATTACATTAGTGTAGATGTTAAAGCCCGTAGCCCATATCTTGGCCTGCTCGGGCGTCCGGCGTCGGTCGACGGGCGTCGGGCGACGGGCCTTTTACGCCGCCCTGGGGAACCGCCGGGGGCTACGGACCGACAGACACTCTCATGTTCTGGGTCAGGCAAAATCAAATTGTGTTGTTAAGAACACATAAATAATGTGGGATGAAAGCTGTGAGCTAGATTCTAGAAAACCTGGTATTATTCAGTTAGATGATACGTTGTTAGTTACAAAAATTATTTATTCTCGTCTTGGTATCGAGGTTTTACTGAAAACGGCATATTATAATCCGTCTCTATCAATAAATTGGCAAAGCACTTCAAATAATATTTGTAAATGACTCGCATAACTCACCTCGCTGAATATGAATGGCAGAATAAAAGTTCAAGCACAGCGAGTAAAATTGACCATTCATTTCAGAGCATCGTCCCTATTTTCCGTCGTCGCGAGCGGCGAGAACAAACGCCGGTGTAATGCAAATAGCGACAACTGGAGCGCGCCAAGTTAAGCGTGAAGTAGATATCAATAAGCGAGCGACGAGCGGTAAGCGGCGAGCGACGAGCGGTAAGCGGCGAGCGACGGGCGCGAAGTGAATGCGTTAAGTGATAAGGTGTGAAGTCGTTACGGAGCGCGGGACTGAGAGCCCGGCGAGATTGTGCTCGCGCGGAGTGCCTTCTGAATAAATCTTTTGGAATATGTCGCTTTCAGTTTAAATTCACTGCTCGGACTATTATATTCCTTTGAATCGAAAATAAATTCGATACCGTTCAATTTCTGTTTATTCTGATTTTCGCAGAGCATTGTTCTTTAAGAGTGCTCGAGTTCGGAGAGAAAAGCGAAATAGAGAATGGAAGGAGAGTAATGTTGTTTTTAAGAATTCAAACATGTTAAAACTCGGGCTAAGCCAATAAACTCAACTACAAAGTCAACTACAGTCTGAGAATTACAGCACTCGTTACTAATGGACGACCGAGTGCGAGGCGAACAAAACAATTACACTTGTATGACGATTGTCCGATAACTCGCTCGGACATTAATGAAAACTTGTCTGCACGAGGAAAATGTGAAGCAGTCTCTACATTCACGGACATCTGCGAGTAAACAGCATTCCCGTCGACGCCCTAAAACATTGTCACGGGTTATTATTAACAATGTTACGAATAAGTTGTACCACACTCGCGGTTCGCAGTTTCGCGAGTGTGGAGCCCGCGTAAGTAACTTTTGAAGAAACTCTGCGCACACACTTTTTTCATAAATATTAGAAAATTTCCCCATTGAGCTCACTTGACGTCTGTCTGTCTGTCGCGGCTGACGTGGGATGTGTGTAACATTAAAAGTAATGTAATAAAAGTGTTTTCCTGTTACGATATGTTATTTTTGGGCTCTTTCGCTGCTACTTGATTCGTGATTCATATTGAATACAATTTATTCAAAAATATCATTTTGAATGCTATAAACGTAGTTACTAACCACAAGTCACTTAGGTTTTATGATCGGACAAAATATTTTAAGAAAATATTATGAACTATAACAAGCAAAAGAATATCTTATCGGGAGGCTCAATCAGATCAGTGGTTAATTTACGTGTACTTAGATCGATTGGGTTCTAAGGGTTAAGCCAAACGAGTGTAATTTGCGAGTTGTGACTTGTGAGTCGCAAAATTTCGGTCGCGTAAATATATTATTTTCATACAAATCATGACTCACAAAATTACGCACGTGTGAATCAAACAGGACTTTTGTATGAAACTGAATGCATCAGAATTTCTGCTAGCCGAATTTCTGCGACTCACAACTCACAAATTACGCTCGTTTGGCTTCACCCTAATAGAACTGTGTTTAACGCAGAGATTCAATAATGCTCGTTATATTTGTGTTTCTGCGGGCGAAGTTGAGGGTTGAATAAGCAGTGATTTTTACTTGGAACTGAATATAACAAAGCAATTACTGCTGAGCTAATCACAAACTCATAAGCAAACAGCGCCGCGGCTGAAACACGCGGCGGTCGGTCCGCGCAGACGAGACACGGGCATTTCAATACAAGCGTAGCCATTCTTCGTGGCTTAGATATTCTCGTATCTACTGATACGGTACGAATGTGCTTTACAAACCTTAACTGATTTAGCAATAAGTAATTAGTGTCCGTAAAGACATCACTGATCGGATGATTGGACACTAACGATTACCTGGCATGAACCAATAAGCTGCTTAAAATATAATTATCACGTCTTATTGGTTGTTGGTAACTGGTACGTTTTCTAAACCGAGTCAAAAAGGATTTGTCATTTGTTTAATACCTTGATCGTGGGAATCGCAGACACAATGGATTTTCAATCGTTGTGCGGGTTAAGTACCACGCTACACGGTGGCCCACTTCGCATAAATATTATGGCAAATGACACTACACTTTTGCCGCAAATATGCAAAATATACGAAAAGAATATCCCACCGTTATCGAGTGTGTCTCGTTTGCGCCGACGCAATACAGCTCTCGTATTTGATTACGTCGTGTTTGCGTTTCAAACTCCATTACAAGCGTTTGATTGATTTTATACACTCAACTCATGTTAGATCGACTTTAAATTAACGGCCCAGTAAAATATTTGTAGAAATAAAGGGTAAAAGCGTGAAATGATAACGTTGGCACTATGTGGAGAAGTAGACACTACTTTGCGTGCCCTGCATTTAGTCGCTCGTGCGCGTTCGCCCTACAACTTACAACTGTGTTAGGGTTAAATGTATTTATTTCGTAGTTGCATGTTTTTGAGTCCTGAGTTTCAACAACGGCTTTTGTGGAAACTTTACAGTAATGCAACATAAGTATCACATTGCTAATACATCTGATAAAGATTTTTTGAAAATAGTTACGACAAGATACGTGGCTAGTTCCAAAGCTACGAATAATTCCAAAGGTATATTTCTGTAACGAAATCTTTTTGTTTTGAAAGCTACTGCAGCCGAAATTGGGGCCAAACAAGTAGCTCTATTATGTAGTGCTTGCTCACCTTTTGTGTCGCGACTCGCGACTGTAGCGAGCAGCTACTGTAGCGCTGACGAGCATGGCAAGAGCTGTGTTCCAGAATTACTTACTTGTAGTATGCTTAATGCTGTAAGTTTAAGATGGTTTTCGTCAGTGCCTCCAGCTGAAATACCTAGATTACATTTATTACCTTGATTTTCTCTGAAGTAAGCTGTAATATCTAATGATGCTAATTTTGAAAAGAGAGTTTAATAAAGGCTTTTAAGAGATAAGAGTACTAAGCAAAAGCATACTAGAGACTATTCTCAAGTATTTGAAAGTATTTAGCAGCAACCGTTAATCTAAATTCTAAGTTCTAAAGTCTACGGTCCAGCTCTCCGGCACTCACCGTTTTTTCGTCAAATGACATGCATAAAGAACGATTCCCGTAAGGAATTAGGAGCACGGTTGTACTACCACATACAGTGGATCAACGAACCAAAGTGGACACACGACAAATTATGTAAATGAGGTCCACAGCCGGGCTGGAAAAATGTGCACACAGGACATACGTCACCCCGCGGGACACAAATCACTCGGCTAACAACCGCTCTTTACTTTTAAACCTTACGATCATAGCAACAAAGTTTAAAATCGTAGGAGCGGACCAGTCGGAGGCGTACAGTCGCGGTCTTCGTGGTGTTCTCTTGAACCTTGCTCCCATAGTAATAAGGTGGGGAGGTTGCCGGTGTTCGTGTGCGACTGTACCTCGTGTTTGTTCCGCAAATCCGTGCAGTGTTTACCTCGAGCTACCTCATTACTCAGCGACGACGACGTACCATATTTACGGACAGCCGGGAACCCCCGATTTTGTTCAAAAGCGAAGCTTTCCGATACTGGATTATATTACCTGCGGCTACAGGCGACGTCCCGATATCGTATGTCGATGACAAATACTTTTGTACACATTTGTGGCGATAATCTCGTTAAACCTGTACACATGTACAGTCGTCAACCTTAAGTAAGTTTTCAATCTTATTCCCCGACAATAAGGATCAAAAGTGCACTGGATATGTTAGCGATGTTCATGTAAAAATGTAAACACAATATTTTGTTTGCAAACAGCTTATTGTATTGCAAATATCGATGACACACTTCTCGGAGCGCCCGCGCCGACGCTAAACGTTTCACTGAACTCGTCGCGAACCAGTTTTGTAATAAACTTTATACTCTTTAACCGTTTTGCATTAAAGGGATATGAAGTTGAGATCATCTGCTGAGAAATGTTAAGGAGGCTGACGACTTCTGAATCTGTTTTAACTTTTAAATGACATTGACATCATTTTGATATGTTCTTATGTATAATACCTACTGACTACTAAATTCTCGTGCCGCGATGTTTGTTGCGAAACTCCTACAAAACGACTAAAATACTAATTTTGCTGACTTTTTGAACGAAATAACATTGTAGTTTTCCGAACAATGCACAATCCTGAATCACTTTATCGAGGCTTATTTGAAAGTTGAAGGTTCTGAAAGGATTTGTCGTGGCAACTAACAACGTCTATTGATAAGCCCCCGGTCAATCGGAATCTTACTATTCCTTTAAAAATTGCAAATCTTGTTTTAAGCTACTGCATAGCTTATGTAGGGGGTTGTAAGCGCGGTTACTGAATCAAGAAATTCCATAACGAAAAACCTAACACACGGTTTCACTCCGACGGTCGTTGCGGCGTTGCCCGACATCGGCACAGTCATTGTGTGCGTGGGACTAGAGTAGGTATGGGTTTTGTCATCAAAAATAATTCTTTCCAATTTTCCAGTTATTGTTTAAATTTTTCTCTCCGTCCTCCAACAAACACAAAAGAGAATTAGAGAAATCGGTTTAGCCGTTCTCGGGATTTTCGCTTAATACATTTAGCGATAGCAAGCGAAAAAGTATTCTTTCTTCACTTTACCCGCTGTCCCCGGGATTAGGGCATAATCCACACTTCCCCGGGGAAGCCCCGGGGCCGGCTTATCTGGTAGCATGTGGTTCCCGGAGCCGGTGGATTACCAGCGTGAAGCCACACCAGCGACAGAATATATCGATACCCTGACATGGACACCGACAGGATGTCACTGATAGGACACGTGGGTCCAGGTAGGGGTTGCGGTAATTAAATTGATACCTTCATCCTTACAATAAACGAAACTAAAAACAGTATGCTGTAATATTATACATACGAAAGTGAGTCACTCTGACTCACCTCTTCACGTTTAAGGGCCCTCTCTCCCTAAATTAGCTGGTCGATTGTCTGTCAGTGCGAATATCGACGTAAATGACATTAAAATAACATTCATAACAGCGCGCCTTGTACGGTGGCGGGTACGACGCTCGCCGCGTCCATGATAGGGCGAAATAGGAGAAAAAACCTTTTTAAGGCTTAATATGATACATATTAAAAAAAAAAACAAATTATTAACTTATGTATTGCAAAGCAGTAGACATTTTTTATATATTCTTTTGATAAATAATGAAGGAGTAAAGTGGTTTCATTCAACGATTTGGAGGTGATTTGGTTTTTTATTTCTTTATTATGTGATACCGATAGAAAAAATATGGCAAAACCACGTTACGTATCATATCATGTAGATTACTAATTATTTTTTACAGATATAATTTCTCTGTTAATGCCGATAAAAAGTTGTTTCATCTGCACATTTTTTCGAAAGAGCAGCCTTAAACGGCTAAGCCGATTAAGATGGACTTTAGTCAATGAAAATCTCCTCCTCAATCAAATGTTTTACGTAAACGCTTCAAATGACATACATATTATAGCTTCGCAATTTCCTGCTTTAAACTTTGAAATACGCTAATATTTTCAATAGAAATTATTAGTCACGAATCACTTCTGATTTCTGTGTGGTCCTTAAATATGGTACATCTAGGAATAATTAGAATAAAGTAGTCTACGTGAGGCCACTTTTAATCGTCAAGAAAAACTAAAAAGCTTCAGACCATTAAAAGGTTAAATCTGTAAGCGGTACACTCGCTGAAAAACGTTGAAACTGTATACACTGTACAGTCGCGAACAGAGCACAGACACAGTACAAGTACCTATATACAGTAGTCTAACTAAGCCGTGCTTTTGAAATTCAAATTGTGCAATACAGTAATAAGTTTAAGCCCAAACGACACTACAAGGCGTCGTTCTCATCTCCTAAGTTATCTGAAATTTTGCTCATGTATGCGAATTACCAATTCGGGCGGTCAAATACGAGGATGTCCTATTGTATGTTATTTACACTGCGGTACGACGACGCCAGAAGCAATTAATTAACGATGTCGCCAACTTCATATTGAACGATACTTTACAGTTTTTCATTTAAGTAAAAGGCCATTTTATAACTTGCGACTACTTCACTTAAAGAGTCACGAAAGTATCTACAACTTACAACATTTTTCTTAACGTTAAGGCTCTTTAGTTAATGGATGTTTAACCATGGTTGTCAACATGATCGCACTGTTGTCTATAGCATGCACTATACATAAACTGTAAGCACAATATTGTACTCGTATAATAATGTAAGCTGTAAGCATAATACTGTGGCATAAGCACAGGCTGTAGCCAATCATCGTACTCGACACTTTTGTGATCGCATGTTTGTCCATCTTGGCCCATGAATGATGGCATGGCAACATAATGAAAAAGTTAGTGCCATGTCGTTTGGCCTGGAATGACAGCAACTGACTGTGAATAAGAAAAGTCTTGAGGCCCACTTGCAATAGAGTTTGAGTTGCGCGCTGTACTTAACAACAGGTCCTCTCTTTCATAAATACGAGGAACGAGATAAGTAACATAATATTTAACCCAGGTTTAAATTTAACCCAATCTGGCGCAAGCGAGCCACAAACTTACAAAGTAATGCCTAGAGTAGAGTGCATAACACACTGATATTTTATAGAAAGCCCGTCAAAATTGGATAACGCAGATAATCCGGAACCAGCTCGCCGACTTGGGCTATTTGTCGGCTCGGAACTGTCATTTTGTCGGAAACTATCCTTAAAGGATTAGGTGCATGCACTTGCGGCGCTTCAGGTGGTCGGGGGTTCAGTGGAGTATTGAGTTATTGACGGATATCGACCGGGAGTCGGGACGAATATTATGAGTAACAGCAATCGGCCAGCAGGCTTAGAAGGAAAATTTGTTATATTCTTGTTCTCGTTACTAAATCTAATGTTACTAAATTGAAAAAAGTATTCTTAGATATCAACTAGTCCTGTCATGGTCTAGTAGTAGTTAAAATCGAGGCTGTTTAAATTCGTATTTTTTATAGAACATGAACGCTAACGCTAACAACATGAACTTTTAAATAATATTGAGTGTTTATAATGTCTATGTTATTTTAGTTGTCTTTTAATCACAATTTAATAGGTATAAATACGGTAGCAGAAGATAAATAAGGCGATGTTTCGTATTGAAACACAATAATACCTCATTGTTCCCGGCAGTGTCGCCGCGACCCGCGACTCGCGACTAATGCGACAAAGTAATCATTTACGCCGACAATGCCGCGCGAACAATGCCGAAGATTATTATCAGTGAATAAGTGAGATTGTATTGTATTGGGAGTATATTCTACTGGAGGCTACGCCGAAGGTTGACCTGCATGAGATGGTAGACTAGTACAGAAAATAGGCTTGTATCTTGATTTTACTTTTTATCGACAGTGTTGTATATAGTGTACTGTTATAGACCGTACCTACAGTGTACACTTCTTTGATTCAGAGAGGCTGGTAAAAAATAGAAATAATATGTTACGGCTAATTAGTCAGCTTTCGCAAATTATTTTCGATAACGCAACGATTACGCATCTCTATCGAAAACTCAAGCTCAGATTTTTACGATGTTTTCAGAGTACTTGGTCGAAATACATTCGCTAGTTTCAATTGCGAATTTAGATCCTTTATGCATATTATCAAATCCAATACATTTACACATCTAACACATTTTAGACATCGCTATCCAAACTAGCGAACGCATTTTGACTAGCCAAGAGAACATCATTGAGTCGCGAAGCTGGCTTGATAGATGACCGGATTCGGAACGATCGCATATCGGGTACTGTCTGTAGTAGTGTATGATGTATCATATATCTGGGGCCCCCAGAGGAAATCAGCGCGCCAATCTGCCTCTTCCGCGCTCGCCACATCTGACGCGCCGCCGTCCTCCCGTCTGTCCCCTGTCTGTCCCCTGTCTGTCCCCCTTCTGTCACCTCTCCGACCCCGCCGTACCCCGCGCTCGGCCAATTGACACACTTCACACCGCCGTTTGACACCTAGATCCCCGGCGCAAATTGACGAAGCAAAGTGGCGTCATTGTCAAGGTACTGTTACGGATACGGACACGTGGTGCCATCTAGCGTCAGGCCAGCGAACCTACCAAGGGAACACAGGCAACGTAAATCCCCTACTCGCTACTAGATGACGCTAGGTGTATGTACCTACGAGTACTTTCTAGAAATATCTGATACTTGTTTACGCATATCGGGTTTATTCTGGGATGTTCCGGAATTTTCTGAGATTCGATCCGGCCCGTATAAATAGTCGCAGACAGTCGAGCCGGCAATTCAGTTTTATCTGAGCTATCTTCGAGGCGACTTCGGAGCGAAAATAAGTGATCAATAGTGAGTGATTGTGATTGTGATAGTGACTCGGCTACGACCTAGGACAGTGATAGTGCTCAGTGATTTGGATCTAGTGCTTAGTGTTTGGATCTAGTGCTTAGTGTTTGGACTCAGTGATTAGTGTGAGCTAGTGTTTGTGAATAAAGTCTTCAAGAGAGTCACCAGGTCTTTCTCTCTGAATCCAAAGAACCCTAGCACGTAACAACTGGTGTCGGAAGTGAGATTTGGAGATGCCATTGACTTCGAGTGAGGACTTCAAGGGAAGTGTCAGGACAAGGGCACAACGTGCTGCGGAGGCCACGCCCGCTGGCCCCGCCCACCAGGCTCCGCCCACTGACCACGCCCCCCAGGCTCCACCCACTTCGGGTGAAGCCACGCCCACTGGCTCCGCCCACCGGGACCCGCCCACTGACCACGCCCCCCAGGCCCCGCCCACTCTGGACATAGCCACGCCCACCGGCTCCGCCCACCAGGCCACGCCCACTCAGGCCACGCCCACTGGCCCCGCCCACTGGGCCCTGCCTGCTCAGGCCCCGTCGACTAGCTCCATCCATCCTGCCACGCCCGTAGTTTCTACAGCCCCTCAGGTGGCTCTTCAATTAGAAAGCCTAATTGAATTAATTCAGGCTTTGCAGGAGTCACAAGACCGCAAGCTTGGCGCTTTGCAGGAATCACAAGACCGCAAGCTCGGCGCGTTGCAAGAGTCACAAGACCGCAAGCTCGGCGCTTTGCAAGAGTCACAAGACCGCAAGCTCGGCACTATGCAAGATTCTCAAAGGGCAATGATGGAGTCTCAAGAGCAACAAAAGGACCTCCAAGAAAAAGCGCTATTGGCCATAAAGGATGTCAGTGACGCGGTGACTAAGCTACGTAAAGATGTCGACGTAATGAAAGAACGAGTTACCGGGTTAGAGTCGGTTGTGGAAAATTTGAAAACCGGATTCACTGAACTGCAGAAGAGAGTAGTGCGCCTTGAAACTACGGGAGTTGCGGTGTCTAGTGGAGCCACTGGTGTAGCACAAGGGCCAAGAGTAAAGGTGCCGCCGTACGATGGCACTACTTCTTGGAACGCTTATCGACGGCAATTTCAGACTGTTGCTACCGCAAACGGATGGACGGAGGAGCAATGCCTGACCGCTCTCACTGTTGCACTCAGAGGGCAAGCTTTGTCGGTCCTGGAGGCACTGCCACACACGGGACATGGGTTCCAAGACCTAATGGAGGCACTGGAATCCAGATACGGGGAGCAACACCTGGAGCACGTGTTCCGTGCCAAACTGCGTGATAGAGTCCAACGCTCAGAAGAAGGGCTTCAACAATGGGCGTTGGAAATTGAAAAACTCGTCAGGAAGGCATACCCAGAATCTGACACCAAGATGGTCGACACAAATATTGTTCAAGCATTTGTCGACGGAATCAGGGACCTGGAGGTCAGAGCTGCAGTGAGGCTACGTCACCACACCTCACTAAAGGAAGCGTTGGCACATGCTTTAGAGGTCGAGGCTGTTCGGCGTGACATTCGGCAGACCTATAAGACCCGCGAGGTGTCTGAAGAAATCAAGGAAGTTAAGGCTCCTACGAGGAAAAGATTCGAAGCCATGTGCTATAAGTGCGGTGAGAGGGGCCATCTGCAGCTCAACTGCCCGCAGAAGAAGACCCAGATGGCGAGGATGGAAAGGATTGAGGAACAGATAGAGGAGCTGAGGAAGCAAGCAGTTTCGTCCCCTGTCCGAGATAAGGGGAAACGAATAGAATCCACGACTAGGTGGCGAGTATTGAACAATGTGGAGAGAGCCCCGATAACTGTTACCTCCCAGGCACGGAGCGGAAGAACAAAGACAAATACTTTGGGTCTCTCAGAAAATGATGCTATGAGGAAGGCTCAAGAAAGAGATGACGACCTTCGGCACATCATCACATGGAAGAAACGCGGTGACGTAAAACCAAACTGGAGTGAGGTTGCACCCACTGGCGCTGTCACTAAGGCGTACTGGGAGCAATGGGACAGTCTGATACTTCAAAACGGAATACTCTACCGGAAATGGGCCAACGGTAGAGAGTTCTATTTCCAGATAATTGTCCCAAGGGCGAGCGTACCAGATGTTCTCCGCGAGATACATCAGGGTGTATCAGGGAGTCATCTAGGAGTCAAGAGGATGCTGAGGAAAGTGCGAGAACGATTTTTCTGGTTGCATTGGCGAGATGATGTGCAGAATTGGTGCCACGAATGTACTTCTTGCGCTGATGAGAAGGGGCCGCAGACCAGGACAGCGTGGCGCGGCAGTAACAATGATGCTCGGGACGAGCATCTCTAAGAGGGGAGTAGTGTTACGGATACGGACACGTGGTGCCATCTAGCGTCAGGCCAGCGAACCTACCAAGGGAACACAGGCAACGTAAATCCCCTACTCGCTACTAGATGACGCTAGGTGTATGTACCTACGAGTACTTTCTAGAAATATCTGATACTTGTTTACGCATATCGGGTTTATTCTGGGATGTTCCGGAATTTTCTGAGATTCGATCCGGCCCGTATAAATAGTCGCAGACAGTCGAGCCGGCAATTCAGTTTTATCTGAGCTATCTTCGAGGCGACTTCGGAGCGAAAATAAGTGATCAATAGTGAGTGATTGTGATTGTGATAGTGACTCGGCTACGACCTAGGACAGTGATAGTGCTCAGTGATTTGGATCTAGTGCTTAGTGTTTGGATCTAGTGCTTAGTGTTTGGACTCAGTGATTAGTGTGAGCTAGTGTTTGTGAATAAAGTCTTCAAGAGAGTCACCAGGTCTTTCTCTCTGAATCCAAAGAACCCTAGCACGTAACAGTACTCACAACGTGAACCGTCAAAAATCAACTACAGCAATATGATAATAGTTCAGTGTCCTCTTTGACCATTTATTATTACCTAGTATCGCTTCCATACTTACAATTTATTTATCTGTGGTAATGTCGGTTTGAAAACGAACATTATGGCGGCAAAAGTGACACAACTGTAGCATCGCGTCCGCTGAGATAATCTACGACTAAAGATAAAGTAAATGGGATTTGATCGCATCGTCCCGCCGCGCGGCGTCACGTCCCGCCGACGTGGGATAGCCGGATTCATTTTGTGGATGATACACGACACAAAAGTAGCGTAAAATTGATGGCGTTGGTCTCGGACAAGTCAACACGATGACTAAAATGTAGCGCCGAATTATAACAGGATAGGTGCAGTTACAGGAGCAAAAACGATCCAGTTATTGCATGTGCCACTCATATTCTTTTTAAAAAACCCGGACATGTAACATTGTTTGGTGCTGCAGAGCAATAAAAGTGATCGTGTGTCCAGGCGGGGCGGTTTTTGCGCCGGCACTCGCTGGTTGTGCAACTCGCGCAAATGTCGACCACTTTCGCCGTGATTGATGCACATCCCGAGCCGCTGCGATTACAGACACAGACACACAAACACACGTCTAGAAAGTTCCAGGGAATGACAGTCACCTCCGCCGGCGCCGCTCGTCGTCCGAATCACAGCTCGTAAGTAAAGTAACCTACTTTCGAGATTTAGCTTGTTGATCTGATACGTTGAACAGAGCGACATAATATAATAGATGAAGATGTTGTTTATAAACTACTATCTTTGAGTACTCAATACTTTCAACAGAATGTTTTATTTAGTACAACTTTGTAAGTACTACTTTGTATGTAGGCGAAAATTCGGCAAACAAATTATAAACCGAAACGAGAACGAAAGATGCTCACAATCAGCATAAAACATGATAATGAATAAAGATGAAACAACAATAATGTGCTCGCTACTGAGTATAACTGTCAGAATACTTAAGCGTCTGAGATGCATCGCCGATTGTACTCCAGAAGATAATCACAAAGAGATAGACGATAGTTACTTACTGCTGATGCGGGGAGAGGGCTCGAGTGTTACTGTTTAATATTTATGACGACTCTGAAACGAAACTAGAGTGCTATTACGAGTAGTTAAAGTTTATAGGAGTTTAATTGTCTCCGACTCCCGAGTGAAGTACGAAACGACCACAAATAGCTACGTCGCACGCGATGGAATTATGCCGCCTCTCCACATTGGTCCGTGAACCATGATGGACCAAAAATAATGATTATGAACGTGTAGAGGGGCATGTTCATCTAAGACTGCCCGTGAATGATGATGAAGGTCTAAATGCTTTAGAAAGCTTTACAATCATGGTTATTGGTTATTCATCACGGCACTTATTGGTTATTTATCACGGCTAAACGTTTATCAAACTTTACGTTGAGTTAATACCCCTTTAGGCGCGCCGCAGACGTCACACTTGATCGAGTGTGCGGCTTTACATATACAGTCCGCAGTCCGCCATCAGACTGTATGTAAGCCGCAGACTCGATCACACAAAAAGTGTGATGTCTGCGGCGCGCCTTACAAAGATTACTCAAACTCCAAAAGACAAGGCCACCTGTACAACCTCATGTTAATTAATATCAAAGTATGAAATTAAGAGACTAGCCAGGGGATTTCAACCGTAATATTTAGTCCGAAAATTCCTAAACAATATTGAATTGAGTAAAGTGAGTGAAGTAACGCGGGGGCCGGGGCGCTACAATAACTGAAACCTAATCAGTCCATAGTAATTAGTTTTAATTTAATTTGGAATTCGGCCTACCCTAAAGTTGAGCAACTTTATATACACGGCCGCGTTAAAACGTACGTAGCCCGTATATTTCAATCCTCGTGTGGCAGACTAAACGAATTTCGCACATAAAATACACGATTAGTTTTTTAATTAAGAATATTATGAAGTCGGCAGAATTTTCGTTTGGTAGGAATTTTCTAGACGTTCCGTCGCGTCTGGGAATATCTCGAGCGAGTGCGGGAGGCGGCTCCCTCGCATTAAAACCTTCTTTGAATATTAGCTGAGGCGTAATTTTGTAGAGGCGTTTAGTTTGCGAAGTAATGAAGTGAGCTCCCCTAATGAAAAGCAATACAAGACTTTGTAAGGCCCGCGGCCGATACACCGACCCCGCTAACTTACTAAAGGTTGTTACTAATATGTATTCTGTACTAAAGGTAACTGAAAAATTTAGTACAACCAGGACCGGATCTACCATAATATATGGCTATTTGGGCTTAAGCCCAGGGCCCCATGAGTTCAAGGGCCTCCGCCGCCCAGCTAAGTCAAGTCAAAAAATAGACGATTATGCGAAAGAATTCATAATTTTATTTTTTAACGTGATAACGTCTTATAATTCGATATGGGGTGCGCGCCCGAAAAACATGACAGTTCATGCGGCGTTACCTCGCTATGAGGCGTTCCATTTAAGGCTTGAAGTGCAAGCGAGAGTGCGGAACGAGTGACAAGGAGGCACGTTGTCACGTACGTTCAACTATCGTCAGTAAACCGACTTTACAAACAACCGTTTTTGTTGGTAAATAAGGAATCTCAGGGATACCAACAAAATATTATAAAATTATAAATTCTTTCGCATTATCGTCTATTTTTTGACTTGTAGCTGGGCGGCGGAGGCCCTTGAACTCATGGGGCCCTGGGCTTAAGCCCAAATAGCCATATGGTAGATCCGGCCCTGCATCCGAGCGAGGAACCAGCTTCTCTCTAAAATCCAAATACTTACTACTATTATAATATTGACATGTTTAAATGTAATGTGCTTGCCCGGTACATGATACGGCATACGGCATACGGCCAAATAATTCTATTTAAATAGAAGTATTTGCATACTTCATACCATACTACATTCTACCATACTACATTTTAACGACATATTGATTGCAAATAAGTTTAAAATAAAATAAAACACTCGACACTCTACCCATTTGACATCTCCTCTTTTTTCCTTTCATATTGTTTAATTGATAATGTATATATTATATTTTAAATATTGACCTTGTATAACATGAATTTAGACTAATGATGTATTTATTATAGTCTTTTAAACATTGTATTCCGGATATATTGGCTTTTACTTGGCTTTTACTAATAATAGTTTGATAAGTTTCGTTTTATTAATGCATTTATGACATTTGGTAATTTGGCAGATATGACAAAATTATAAACTAGATTTTTAACTGCTCATTATGTATAATTAATGTCGTCTAAACATTTATTTTATTGTGATTTTGATATTAATATTATTATTGTTATGTATGTGTGATTGACATTATGAATTTGCATGAAAAATAATAATTATGACTATTAGCTGAATAGCGCTAAGTATAGTAAGAATTGTTTTGAGATTCCAAATGTTTGTATAATTATCACAGAATTTTATATAATTGGATTAATCTATTAAATATTTATGATTTTAAATTTGCAAAACTAACACTATTTCCACGCCTGAGAGGCAGAAATTTTTGTACCACAGTAAACTTGTACCACCTTGTAACAAATTTCTTGGAAATAAATAAATTCTATTCTATTCTATTCTACATACTCAACTCCTTCCTATTGTCATTAGTGAACGAATTCTAAAGATTTTTGACAAGAGCTTATATTCTGTTCACGAGCACTTTTTATTGGCTTACGAGAAACGTCAAAAGCGTGAATAATTCATGCCTAGTAGTTAAACTCAAGTCGAAAAATCGGTTGTCTGTAAAGTCGGTTTACTGTCGATAGTTGAACGTGACAACTACCTTTGTTGAGTTGAACTTCATAATAATTTATTTTATAAGTAAATTTAGTTCCGCGATTTGATAACAGATGTCGCTGTAAGGCATCTAGATCGCGCTTAGATCGCTTACTCGACAACATTAATTGGTATATGTAATTCAATGGAATAAATTCTCGTCTTTTCGCTGACACTCACTGGTTGTTTTATTTATTACTAGCTGTCCCGGCACGTTGCTTTGCCATAATATATTTGCCATATTATTTTATTGAAGTGTCTAAATAAGTATGTCACCATGGCAACGTCGATCGCTATACCGTCGCACAATGGTCGCCGTCAGTCTCAGGTTGTAATAATTTACTATTATTTATTCAACAAATGCACTTATCAATATACAAAGTACCGAGTAGTTTAGTAGTTCTCAGACCTACTGAATATGCATATAAAATTTGGTAAAAGTCAGTAAAGCCGTTTCGGAGGAGTTCGTGGACTAACATTGTGACACGAGAATTTTATATATAAGATTACGCCGGAGGGATTTGCGTCCCAGGGTAACCCTACAGAACGGATCGGACCGTATGACGTCACTCAAGTAGGACTTTAGGAGAGAGACGGATGTCGAACGCTGCCGAACGCAAAGGCCGATTGTGCTTCCTTGTCGCTCGTTCCGCGCTCTCGCTTGCACCTCAAGCCTTAAATGGAACGCCTCAGAGCGAGGTAACGCCGCATAAACTGTCAAGTTTTTCGTGCGCGCACCCCATATCGAATTATAAGACGTTATCACGTCAAAAAACCTTCGAAACTAGGTAATAGTCAGCATAATCTAGTATCGAGTTATTCGAGTAATTCAAACCCTGTGGCCTAGTGCTGAGTTATAATTTGTCAATACTGGGTCAACTTCGCACGTTCTCCACATGCGAGTAAGTATAATGTTCTGTGCTCTACATTTTCCTCGACAATATAAGCGTCTTTATTACACATTCACACAGAGAAAGCCCTCGGTACTCCTAAGATCGAACTCGTATCAACTGGAGCGGTGTACCCACAAGCTATGGGCGCCATTTCGAGCTCATTTTTCGTATAGCTCGGATTGGAGCAGGGATTTTTGGGTTAATTACACGAGAGAGAGAAAATATTACTGCGATGTGATTAATGACGCTCGACCGCCGACCGACCGTCTGCACTCCGCGACCAGGAGGCCTATTCTCCTCACTCGAACCGTCTAACGTCGCTTCGAGCTCAGGCCGTCCTTCTTACGCGCAGTGCGCACACGAGCTATCTCTAATCTCACACGCGAGAGAGAACAGAGTTTGCAATCGAAGCCACATTCGAAGCAAGAGGATAGGCCCCCTGCCGCCTACGTGGAAATGCGAGCGGGTTTGAGCCAGAAACATCACTAAATTACGCAGCAAGGGTGAGGGGGCATCCATAAATTGCGCGAGATGTTATTGTCGATTTTTTACACATTATCATGTTAATAATTAAGATGTCTTGATAATATTTGCCTCCATTCGCTAATGATTTTGAAATTATATATTTAGTTCCATATGTTATACTTATTATAATTGAAATGTAGCCTCTAGAGCAGTGGCTCCCAACCTGGGGGTAATTACCCCCGTGGGGTAAAATAGCTATTCTAAAGGGGTAACAGAGGTGGTACCTAAAATAAATGAATTGGCAAAAAAAAATATGAACTCTGTACATTTTGGAGAAAAACAGCTACAGAATACCCTATCATTGCAGGCAGAGATATGAAAATGTTGGTACCGTTAGCTCCCACTTGTTAATGCGAGAGCGGCCTCTGGTAACATTTAAAAAAAAGCAAGAAACCGACTGTACGTGGAGCATGATGTGAGATGCGCCGTGCGCGTTATGTGTAACTGAAGTCTGAACCTAATTATATTAAAAAACAAAAAACTTGCGAATGTACCAATACAAATTTATAAAGTTGTTTTTAATTTGGGGGGGGGGGGGGGAAATTAATTCAATTCAATATCTTTATTTGCACAAAACATGATAGAAAGATGTTACAATTTTACGTAAAAACAGTACATGTTTTGCCGTTTTAATGGCATGCAAATATTACAATAAAATATAGGATCCTTTAACTAAACTCTAAGTAACAGTCAAAATATTTAAATATAATAATAATTATGTACATTGATTATAAACAAATATGTAACATTGATATTAACACACAAATATACATTATTAATGGAAGTGAACATTAAAGGATAATACTTTATTCATTATGATTGAAAGTTATTATTAATTATCAAACTTTTTCATTTAAATATTCTTTAACTGTGTAAAAACTTTTCTCGATTAGGATTGATTTTAATTTCATCTTAAATTTATTTAAATCGTTAATTTCTATAATTTCATTAGGTAATTTATTGTAAAGTTTCGGCATCATACGTACTTTTATTAGATTTTGTAGTTTTTGATAGTGGCATTTTTAATTTTCGTTTGTGACGTGTGCTGCTAAAATTTTCATATAGATGCATACTACTTTTCTTAAGGAATACTAAACTCATATATATAAATACCAATGATATTGTATGTTACTAACGTAACTAGATTGGCAGTTTACGACAGCAACGCGTCACCGCTTTGAAGATGCCTGCAGGCATATCTGTAATCTGCCATACATAATGACATAATAATATTATGAAGTGACATTGTCTTTTGGGCTATCAAGTGGTTACGCATTTCTGAGAATCGTTTATAAGACATTTCCACTCTAGTATTTTAGTAACTCATTGATAAATACACGGTAGCGTTAATATCTTTAGATCTTTGAAATATGACTGACAACTATCTGATTGTTTTAGGTTGCACATGGATCGTACGCATCTTTTTTGTGCCCTAAACACACGTTCATTATCGGTGGAGTTCCCCCAAAATATCACTCCATACCTTAATATTATGTCAACATAGGCATTGTACGTGATAAGTAGAGTATCTAGATTTGCCACTTTCGACAACATAATATGTAATGCGTAAGAAAATTTTTGTAGTTTCGAGCATACTGCCTCGATATGTGAGTTCTGTTAAGGTCGTCCCCCGAGCAAACGACCTTGGCCATACATTTACCGCGTTGCCGAGATCGCGCCAAAACCCTATTATTTTTACTTATCTTGGTTCAAAATTGTCCTAAAAAAAATTTAAAACGGCGAATGTGTAGTTTATGATATTGTCGATCTATTGGCATGAGTTTCAA
This sequence comes from Polyommatus icarus, assembly GCA_937595015.1. NCBI lineage: Eukaryota > Metazoa > Arthropoda > Insecta > Lepidoptera > Lycaenidae > Polyommatus > Polyommatus icarus. The sequence continues at coordinate 23,726,329 of OW569326.1, forward strand.
ATAAAAGTAATTTGTAAATCCTAAGGAGATGCTGAATGTATGCTTGAATTTTAACAAATTGGTATTACTTTGGAAGCTGATATCAAGAGTATAAGAAACAAAAATAGAAAATTTAAAACGACAAAAGGAATGTTGATATACTGAAGATTATTGCTGTATTTTTATTATAACTTTGTAGCTTTCAGATTATGAGTTTATAAGGTTTTAAATACGGTCAATTATGGAATCTCCGGACGGAACGCCCTTAAGTCATGGTCTATAAGAAGTCCGAGGAATTTAGTTTCTTTGATTTCTGATATAATATATTTGTCATAATTGATTTTTAATGATGGTCGTACTTTATTTTTATTTGCAAATGTCATGATGATCTTAGTCTTGTCAAAAATTTAATATTAAACAATGATATTATATAAAAAAACTCAAGTTGAATATCATTGATATTAAATTATTGTCATTAACCCATTTTATGATATTCTTTAGTGCATTATTAATAAGTAAAGTCAGTTTCTCTAACAGGCCACAGGGGTAACAGCTCTAAAAAGGTTGGGAACCACTGATCTAGAGTCTAGACATCTTTGTTGATAAGACTTAAGAGAATAATAGATGTAATTAATATCAAATCAGCCAAAACAAACTTATTAGCAGTTCAAGCAAGTGACGAACAACAAGTTAGTTTAGTAAAGTACACCCGTCAATTTGTAGCGGCGTTACAGACGGACAAACAGATCCGAGACAGATTACACCCGCCGGCGGCCGCTCGCTATTGGATTACAGAGTACAGTTACAAACTCCAACAACTTACAAGTTACAACTCGGCTAAGTCGCCTGTAGAATCACGCGCCGGAAATAAACTCACCCTCTTATCTACCAACTTACGAGTTATCATCGTAATAAAGTTATAAATATAATAAACATTATGTCAATAATAGGCACTTTAGGCACAGAATAAATATTAGTTTAACAACTTTAGGCTTCAATCTCGATTCGAAACCAGCGGGCAGCAGGGCTGGCGGGGAGCGGCGCGGCGCGTGACAATGTAAAAAAAAATGGAGCCGTCTAGTACGCCGCGCGCCGCACCGCTGCTTTCGAGGCCAGTCCCAGCCACCATAATATAAATCTATAATATGTCAGTTTTCATTCGCTTCCTCCGTAAAAGTCCTAAAAACTTTGACTTAAGTTTGTCAACCTAAGACTATTTTGTTTTGTTTTTTAGGGTTCCGTACCCAAAGGGTAAAAACGGGACCCTATTACTACAAGACTTCGATGTCAGTCTGTCAGTCTGTCTGTCTCCAGGGTGTATCTCAAGAACGGCTATAGCTAGATTTCTGAAATTTTTACCTACGCTACGCTATACTTACTCTATACTCACTATAGCAACAAATAATAAAAACAAAATAAATTAAATATTTATTTTCTAAGTACTTATGTAACATTTTACTTTAAATTTAATAATTTTTTCATTTCTTTATGTCCAAAAAATTATAATATTAAGTAAATGATTCTCTACAACTAAATAACGTTATGTTTTAATCAAACAAGAACCTGTTTTATGTAATTTAATGAGAATAGAATAAACTTTCTGCACTTCAACTGACTCACCCAGATAATCTGCAGAATACCTTATTAATGTGCAGTTTAACTGGTTTACGCACATTAGCGGTAAGTGGTAACATATACATTGGAAGTTTAACTGGTTTACGCACATTAGCGGTAAGTGGTAACTTAAACATTGGAAGTTTAACTGGTTTACGCACATTAGCGGTAAGTGGTAACGTATATATTGGAAGTTTAACTGGTTTACGCATATTAGCGGTAAGTGGTAACATATACATTGTAAGTTTAACTGGTTTACGCACATTAGCGGTAAGTGGTAACATATACATTGGAAGTTTAACTGGTTTACGCACATTAGCGGTACGTGGTAACATATACATTGGAAGTTTAACTGGTTTACGCACATTAGCGGTAAGTGGAAACAGATACATTGGAAGTTGGAGAAGAACTGATGTTGAAATTTTGAAATTTTACGTATTTTGACGAAAATCGTCGCTAGGATTGTTAACTCGTTCCATACGATTTTAAAAGTATGACATATTCGCTGGACGTGTTCCTCTTTGATTGCATTGTTGTTTGTGCTTTGGCACATGCGATTAAAATTGTCAGAATTTTGAAATCTTTATTTTAATCTTAGATACCAATATTATAAAGAGGTAAACTTTGTTTGTTTGTTTGTTTAATTGTAATGAATAGGCACAAAAACTACGGGACCGATTTTAAAAATTCTTTCACCATTCGAAAGCTACATTATTTACGAGTAACAATAGGCTACTTTTTATTTTGGAAAATGTAGGGTTCCGTAAGATATTTGGGTTTTTCTGACACAAGGTGAAAAAAATCAACCAGAAAAGTTACTTATTTTGCGTACGCTGCCTAAACTATAAAAGATAGAACCATACAATGTTTTAAGTAAATGTAGATCTTATAAATATCTACAAAAATGTCTCCAACATACTATACCTAGCTATGTCAAGTGAGGCACAACAACCATTTTTTATTTAAAAATCTTGATTTTTTTTGGACTACATTTAAACGCATTTATTTTACTCATACTGATAATCCTTATCAAAATAAATTATTTCATCACTAAGTACAGTTTGTTAAGCTAATATTTGGTCTTTAAATGATTGAAATTGGACGTTTGGTTTAGGAGTTATGGCGAAATTAAAAATTGCGATTTACGGCCGTTCCGAAGTGGGCGCTAGGCGCTACCAAGGCGGGGTGCGCAGTAGCGAAGATTATGACTGGCACTGCAGCTGGTGAATTAGCTCATAATTCATATGACCAAGAATACCAATGATCACTACTGATTTGCCTAAACTCTTCAGAAGTCTCCAATTTCCTGTAAAAATTTCTTTTGGGGGTTAAGATTTTGTATCGGCTAATGTAGTTTGCCGGGACAGCTAGTTACTTACGGTCTTACCACAAAAGATTTAAACATCTGTTGAACAGTTGTTTTGAGACAATTTTGTATGGAATTTTTCTCTAATCAACTGTTCAACGGGTTTTTAAATCTTTTGTAGTAAGACCCCTAATATTTAAAAATAAATTATATCAGCCAGCGCGAGACACATTCAGTTCATATCATAGTATATATTATAAGTCTATGGTTCATATAATCCTAGTAAAACGAATTTGACAGATATTGAAGGCTGTCCGTTTCTTTGCAGTCGAATTACTGGTAGTTATGTCTATTGTGCCGCCGCCGCTCCCGCGGCCCGCCCCGCTGCCCGCTGATTTCAAGACCGAAGCGTAACAAGAGTAACAACTAACATCACTAACAACCGACTTCGGCGCGACTATAGGTATATTACTTTAAAAGTTGACTTTATTGATTTTGTTAAGAACTAAGATAAGATAAGAATGAGTTCAGACCAGTTGATAACGCGTCGCGGCCCGCGGGGCGTCAGGTAGCCGGTCGCCGCGACCCGCGGGCCGCGACTGTCGCCGGGGTCAACGACCGATAACGTCGGCATCCATCACCCCCGTAGCTGATAACTTTTGTATACAAACGACTTATATATTACGATTAACAACTACAAGTTAGAAATAATGATGATGGTAGTTAAAACCTAAACCGACTTATGCAATGAAAGCTTTGAAATGGTTAAAACTTAGGCACTCTTTCAAATCTTTTGTCTAAGACCGCATGTTTTACTAGATATTTTAACAAAATTAAACTGAACATCAAACTTTTAAAATTGTCATAAATAAAAGGCATCGAAATTAGTTACCACAAACCTGAAAACACGAAAAGGAGCCGAATAGTGTCAAACTCATCATAGGAAATTCTCAGAGCGAGCGGTTGGCACACGGCACACCAGCCACCGCACACGGCATAATATTCTGCAAAACCCTAGCCGCATAACAACCGGCCGAAATCCTGGCGGGCGGTAATCTCATTACCGCGCGGTACAATGCAGGTGCAGCGCCGCCCCGACACAGGCGCTAATGTACTTAGCGCGCGGTGAAAAGCTACGTGCCGGACCCCGCTCGTGTGCAAACTACGTCCTAGTGGAGACCTAGTGGAACCCCAAACATAATATTTCATTTTACAAAACCATTAAATCCGACGGGACGGTGTACCTACTGTGCCTATGCCTGAGTTGAACTCTTGTTGACTGAGCCAAGCTTAGAATAAAGTAAATTTACTTTCTAAGCTAAATATACACACCGGCAAAATTAGCGGAACAAAATAAAATTTTATTTTTTTTTGAAAATTAATCGCTGTTTTTTATATATTTATTTATTAATTTAATAATTGATGATTAAAAAATAAAACTTATATAAATTTAGGGCATAAAAACATGTAGAATTAAAAAAATCTGCAAAAATCTAAAATTAAGAAAAATCTTTGAAATTTCAGTAGTTAGTTTTTAAGTTAAATTCTTCATTTTTACTGAAGAAATGCCATGTTAACAGCATGTAATGCCTTCTATGGATCTGAAGAGAGTCTGGATACGCCATTACATGCTTGCATTTTGATTGTCAATCATTTCCTGTGGGATATTCTTCTACTCCTCCAGTAGCGCCAACTCGAGCTCCTGAACACAATATTTTGGAGCTGGAGTTTTAATTCGTACCGTTCACCCATTGATGTGTCACACGTTCTCAATCGGATCCACATCCGTAGACCGTGCTGACCTCTCCACCTGGGCTACGCTAGCATCATTTAGGTCATAATGCCCGATTTTTTTACTCTATGGACGCGCAAAAAATTGAAGTTACTACCTAAAACTGTGTAAAAGACACAACATGCAGTTCTAGGATGTCTGTGCTATTGCCCTGTACTGTCAAAGTACCATCATTAACAATCATCAGCTCTGTGCGGGCTCCAAATCATATGCAACCCCAAACCATTACGAAGCCTGCATGATATACCACTGTTTCCGTTAAGTTTGATGGTCTATAGCGTTCCTTACGATTTATCCACATTCTTTATCGCCTGTCAATAAAATTTACACAGAATTTGCTCCCATCACTGTACAGCACACGATTTCACTCACTTGTCAAATTTTGATGTTCACGCGCAAATCTTAGCCTGGCTCTTTGGTGCCCTGTCTCAAGTTTTGGTGCCCTTGCTGGCACCTTTGAGTTTAATTTAACTTCTTTGAGTCTTCTTCTTACTGTACAATCACTTACAGGTACATCTCGGACCTGTTCCTATAGGTTTCATCTCTGCAAAGCAGATTAAGGTCGATTTCTTAAGGCTTGTACCCTTACAAAACGGTTATCCTGAACCTTTGCCACCCGATATCTGCCTTGTTCTCGTCTCCGAACGTAAGATCCAGTCTCTCTTTATTTAATGGAATCAGGCGTTACTTTGCGGAAATCCATAGCTTAAAATTTAATTTATTATTATTTTAGCAATATTCCGCGAAATACACTTCCACCTTTAAGTAAATAAAGGTTGAACACCACTACACACTCAACGCGCGTTTCGCTCCAACACCGGAGCATCCTCAGGATGTGGACTCTACGAACAACGTCCGTCAACGGACGTTGTTCGTAGAGTCCACATCCGGAATATTGCTAAAATAATAATAAATTAAATTTTTTTTTATTTTATTCCAGTCTCTCTGTAGCGTTGAAATTTACGATGGACCACGAAAGCCGACACACCTAAGTCCTGACTGACCGAACGGTAGGTGAGACCTTTCTCTATCGTGGTTACAGCTCTAGCTGTCGTAGATGCTGGAAAATCCACTAATTTAGTATCTAAGCAATGTGTTCTTCCAAAAATTAAACAATCAAATGAGCTGGCATACCTTGCACCCCGCTAAAAACGCCATTCTCTATCGTGGTTACAGCTCTAGCTGTCGTAGATGCTGGAAAATCCACTAATTTAGTATCTAAGCAATGTGTTCTTCCAAAAATTAAACAATCAAATGAGCTGGCATACCTTGCACCCCGCTAAAAACGCCATTCTTATCAGAAACACTTACAACGTCAATCATCGAAAAACACTTAGTAGGGCATAATTGTAATAAAAATCTGTCAACTTGCCAGTTTTGTTCAATATTTTATTTCTTAAATGAGCTTAGAAACTATAAAAAAGGATTTCACACAGCCCGACCCACTTGAATTGAAGTTGTGGCCCTTTTTACTTATGTTCCGCTAATTTTGCCGGTGTGTGTATAATAATACTTTCCGTGTAACGAGTTGCTGGCAAACAAGGCTATAAGCTAAATATATTCTACGGTCTAAGGACGTTGCCCCCCCTCCCCCCGCCACCTGTAATCGGATATATATTTTATGTCGGCCATTACCACCGAAGTGGCGTTATTAATGAAGTGTTCAGGAGGGCCTGAGGGCCGTTATACCCGAATATAAGAGGACCGGCCCTCGAGGTAAGGAGGTACTCGATGCTATGTTGTGTCAATCACACGGGGACCACTATTATGATAATAATTGTACTTACTATAGTTTCAGTCGAAATGTTTTGTCTATGGTAAGGTGCTGTAGTATCAGTGTTTACGTTGTTGAGATCCAGGATGAATCGTAGAACACATCTATAGAAGAACGATGAACACGTCATATCAAGCCAATATCATAGTACGAGTAGGTACAACATATGAGTGATGACACTATTCGGCAGCGCCTTCTTCGTATAAAACTACAACCACGGTAAAGACTTCCTTACTATCCTTTTTCCTAAATTGTGTGTCAATTTACAAATCTTTCATAACACGCTCATCAAGAAATACCGGCACGGACAAGCAGGGATCTACTCTGTACTTGTATTACATACAAACTTATCGTGTGCGACACATCACACAACTCACAAACGATGTGACCTGTGACTACTGACTTGTGAGTCTGTGAGTAACGCCAGGCAATACGTTACTAGTTACTACAGCTTAAGCACATTAATTGATAAAATAATATTTATCTGGTGTAGGCCTTAGAGTGTACTTGGATTTACGAGCGACGCCGAGTGAGGTGACTGTAGCGATAGCCCGGCGCCAGCGCTGCCCGGGGTCACTGACCTCTTGGGTCAATGTTTGTCCAAATTGTATATCGGTAGCAGGCATCTGTAGCGATAACTAAATCAGTCTTTATTTACATTACAGATAAAAATCAATTTAGATATTGACACAGAATATGCGTGTGATCAACGATATATAAAATCAAAAGACCGGACAAAACTAGTGCTTAAATGATTATTACAATGTGCAGGCGTTGCATTATGCATACTCTCCGTAGAAACTAGAGCCAAACAGCCAAGCTTTTTAGCAAAGGCACGGCCGTACCATACTTTTCTCGAAGCGGTTCGCGGCTTTTTCACACCCCCTTTATCTTCGATGTTAACAAAGCTAGGGATTTAAAATTTCGGTCACTAAGAGCAAGTATTAAAACTAGCTTAACCTCCAAATAACATGAAATTTCGATACATAGTTTAGTAGTTACGGATGGTCAAAGTTACTACATTTTGTCACTCACTGACTGATAGATCATCAAAATTCTAAGGTACTTCTAGCAGACTTAGAACCTTGAAATTTGGTACCCGGATAGGTCTTTATTCACAATGAAAGGAAAAATTATGATTATTATAACCGGCCAAGTGCGAGTTGGACTGGCGTAGATAGGCTTCCGTACCGTAAATTTGTATGGGAGCCCCCCTTAAATAATGAGTTTATTTAATTTTTATTATTAATTATTAAATCTAACATACAATTGAGCGTTTTCTGAAATTTTCAAAAACCTTAATGTTACTATTATGGATATAGAGCAAAAGAAGGGAAAAAATCGTGTTTGTTGTATGAGGCCCCCCTTTAATAATTTATTTTATTTAGATTGGACTACTAGCTTTTATAACGACACCAGAAATACATAATTTGTGACAATCGCAACTATCTAGCTATTGCGGTTCTCGAGATCCAGCCTGGTGAGTGGTGACATACCGCGGATGTACGACGGACAGACAGACTTATTAATAATAGCGCCCCGTTTTCATCATTTTGGCAGGGAAACCTAAAAACTGAAATTGAAAAATAATATACTTTATTAAATAAAATAAAAGATTTTTATGTATGTAACTTTGCAAGAACAGCTCCCTTAGACAAAGTACCTTACGTTAAATAAATAAAATAAAATCATTTATTTCGGGTTTCTAAGACCCATAACATTACATTTAAAAATTTTTGTTACATTATCATTAGTCAATACACATAACATTAACAATACATTGAAAATACAATACATTTAAATATGATTTAGCAATAAAAATTAGATTAAAATTGTAAATTTAAAATTATGTATAAATAAAATGATATCATAACAATTTGTCAAAAAATAGATAAAATAGAAGTTAAAAACGATGACGAAATTTGTTATCAAAATGTATGCGGTTTGACATAAGTCATCGCCAAATGACAGTTCGCTTTCGAAGACTAATGTCAAAACCCATACATTTTGATAATGAATTTCGTCATCGTTTTTAACGAAAGGGACTTTGTCTAAGGGGCCAGTATGAGTTTCGACTGCATATTTGTTTCACGTACAAAAGGCTTTAAGTTAGTTATGAACTTACGAGTAATGAAATGGTGTTAATTAAATAAAAAATAATATTAACAACTTCAATAGTGAAACAAAAAATAAATTCGATTTAAATATAAATGTAATCACTAATCAGTACCTACTGAGATATACACTCCATACTTGCTCGATATAATAATATGGGAGTTTTAAGTTATCACATGAAATAAGGTGTGCCTCTTTCCTGCGAGGAACGTCGAGACGCTTACAACAGTGCTGCTATGTATTCAACGGTAATGCTAAAAATAACCTTCAAGTATTAGCTTAAGAGTCAATTATATAATATTATGAATATAATTATAGTCGACTCAAAACTCAGAAGTATTTACGTTACGTTGTCCACCTATAGAACTAACGAAGCCTCAAAGAAAAAATATAAAGAAGATAGGGAATGGGTGCAAAGCTAAGTACAAAAAAGTTATAACGTGACCTGAAAAGAAAAGAAAAAAAACCTTCAAAAAAGAAATGAAATCCCACCAAAACATGAAATGTAAAAGGAGCCAAGCAAAATATTGCATAGCTATTCAATACCTCTGTCGTAAAAAGTTTTCAGATCACATTCAAGCCAAGCCTTCAACTTATTTTGTAATTTAAATCAACATTCAGTAAATGTATCAATAGATTTCTATATTTTATAATTATTATAGTGGCTTGGCAATGAGCACAATAGTAACAAATATAAAACTGCATATTGGGAGGAGTACATACTTAGGTACACAGACGGCAAGCGTAAAGTGTTGCGTAAAGCGTATCCCACCAAAAACATACCTGTTAAAATAGGGCCTAGTTCCTATAGGCTAACTGTTGGTCTAAAAAAAGAGTTGAAATCCAATCCAATGCCAAGTTCAGATGCACTTCATCGATCATAATCATATTTATCAACAGCCTGATCCATAATACTTCTAATTTGAACTTGGCAGGTTATTTAAATTCTATTAATATTATCTAATTATATAATTAATCAAGTGTAACGCATAGCACAAAAACCTGCCAAGTTCAAATTTAGAAGTATTATGGATCAGGCTGTTGATAAAGATGATTATGATCGATGAAGTGCATCTGAACTTGGCATTGGATTGGATTTCAACTCTTTTTTTAGACCAACAGTTAGCCTATAGGAACTAGGCCCTATTTTAACAGGTATGTTTTTGGTGGGATTTCAATACTTTTTTTCAAGAAATCCTACCTATGTTTTCTTTTTGTGCTACGCCCGATATAAACAATACTTTCAATAGATGCCTCATTATATCACTGGTACATAAGAATTTTTATCTAAAGTTCATAGATGAACTGACTCACGCTTGACGATTTCTTAAATTTCTTAATTTATCGTTAATCTACATAATAATATAACACACGACCTGTGTGCTAAATTTCATAACGCTAGGACATTTGGAAGTAGCCTCTAAAGTTCGTAGATCGACCGACTCACGCTTGACCGATTTCTAAAATTTCTTAATTTTTTGTTAATCTACATTTAACACATGGCCTGTGTGCCAAATTTCATAACGCTATGACATTAAAGTTTTTATGGGCTGTAGATAGGCCGACTCACGCTTGACCGATTTCTAAAATTTCTTATTTTTTTTTAACCTACATATAACACACGACCTGTGTGCCAAATTTCATAACTCTAGGACAATTGAAAGTGGCCTCTGAAGTTCGTAGATGAACCGACTCTCGCTTGACCATTCTCTACAATTTCTTAATTTTTCGTTAATCTACATATAACACACGACCTGTGTGCCAAATTTCATAACGCTAGGACAATTGGAAGTGGCCTAGAGGTTTTGATTACCGGTCAGTGAGTGAGTGAGTGAATGAGTGAGTCAGTGCCAAAATAAGCTATTTTTACAAGGACATATCTCAGGATCTACTGAAGCTATATCTATGAAATTGGGTATACTGCTTAAGTACTCGTAAATAATTACGTAGGTATAATTTTATCTTTGCACTCGCAATAGACACTGAGCTACAGGGGGGTCAAAAGTACGTCGAAACGGTTCGTGTAAATAGTGCACGGCATGCGCGCGGCCTGCTGGAACTAGGCTTGCGCACTTCCGTGCGCTTTGATGTAACGACGCATGTGGCCGATGGTACCCAATAAATCCAATAATTAGTCGCTGATTATTTCTCTAGTGCCCTAGTGAAAACGGCCACTACGCGTTCTGGTAATCACAGAAATACCACAAAGCGAAATTCGTGTCGTGGGCCGTGGCCCTAATAAAAACGGCCACGACGCGTTCTGAAACCAGGCCGTGTTACGCAGGAGTAATTTTATAGCGCCCAAGTGTGTGCGCAATACACAAGAGCACTCTGGTTTCAATGAAACTAGGCCAGTTACGCAGGAGTAATTTTATAGTGCCCAAGTGTGTGCGCAATACACAAGAGCACGTTACGCAGGAGTAGTTTTATAGTGCCCAAGTGTGTGCTCAATACACAAGAGCACTTTGGTTTCAATGAAACCAGGCCAGTTACGCAGGAGTAATTTTATAGTGCCCAAGTGTGTGCGCAATACACAAGAGCACGTTACGCAGGAGTAGTTTTATAGTGCCCAAGTGTGTGCTCAATACACAAGAGCACTTTGGTTTCAATGAAACCAGGCCAGTTACGCAGGAGTAATTTTATAGTGCCCACGTGTGTGCGCGTGTAAAAGTCGGTCCTGCACCTGATCTCTCGCCAGTCATGTCGGTCTTCCGCTCCATTGGGTTATGAGAGTAACCCAATGGTGCTCTTGTGTATTGCGCATACACTTGAGCAATATAAAATTACTCCTGCTTTACTGGCCTGGTTTCATTAAAACCAGAGTGCTCTTGTGTATTGCGCACACACTTGGGCACTATAAAATTACTCCTGCGTAACTGGCCTGGTTTCATTGGAACCAGAGTGCTCTTGTGTATTGCGCACACACTTGGGCACTATAAAATTACTCCTTAACTGGCCTGGTTTTTATTGAAACCAGAGTGCTCTTGTGTATTGCGCACACACTTGGGCACTATAAAATAACTCATGCGTAACTGGCCTGGTTTCATTGAAACCAGAGTGCTCTTGTGTATTGCACACACACTTGGGCACTATGAAATGACTTTTGCTCAACTGGCCTGGTTTCATTGAAACCAGAGTGCTCTCGTGTATTGCGCACACACTAGGAAATTTTAAAATTACTACTGCGTAACGTGCTCTTGTGTATTGCGCACACACTTGGGCACTGTAAAATATTTCATGCGTAACCTGCCTGGTTTCATTGAAACCAGAGTGCTCTTGTGTATTGCACACGCACTTGAGCACTATGAAATGATTTCTGCGTAACTGGCCTGGTTTCATTGAAACCGGAGTGCTCTTGTGTATTGCGCACACACTTGGGCGCTATAAATTTATTATTATTATATTACTCCTGAGTAACTAACCTGGTTTCAGAACGCGTCGTGGCCATTTTCATTAGGGTCACAATACGAATTCGCGTCGTGGCTGTTTTTAAATGTTCAGAACGCGTCATGGCTTTTCCCGATTACCAGAACGCGTTGTGGTCGAATAGCACGTCAGCCACGACACGAATTTCGCTTTGTGGTATTTCTGTGATTACCAGAACGCGTCGTGGCCGTTTTCATTAGGGCCACGACGCGAATTTCGCGTCATGGCCGTTTCACTATGACCACAACGCGTTGTGAGCCATTTTTTCGCTCACTGAGCGTTTTCGGTCTTTGAGCGTAACATATTTATATATATTCACGCCAAAACTACCGAACCGATTGTAATGAAATTTTGTACACAGATAGTCTAAAGCCTGAGAAAGGACATAGGCTACTTTTTAACTGGAAAAATAGTTGTAAGGGTCACCCCCTTAAATGTGTAAATTTGTTCAAATTAAGTTAGTTCCAAAAATTCATAATAGATGGCACCGTGAGTCTCCTACATCGCGATGACGCTTGCTCAAATGTCTGTCTATAAGAGGTGTATAAGCACTTGTTAATCAACGTTCTAATTTAAAAAAAATCAGCCGTTCCATACATAAAAACAAAAAGGGCTTTATAGCACATTAGTGTAGGTGCGTGGTAAGTAAGTACTTTATAAAATTTAATTTTTAAATTCTGATTGTTCTGAATAAAAAAAAAAGATGTATCGTCAACGCAAAGCTCTTATTCCAAAGAGCTTTATTCGATCCACATCCATCCACCACGTTGGACTTTTTTTTTAAGTAGGTACATATCTAAGTTATATTTTATCCCAGATTTTTACAAAATTATTTCCCTATTCAAGATAGACTTTCGTAACAGACAGATTTAAATTAGCTAGTGAGCAATAAGTAAAGTACATTCGAAAATTATAGGTATTGGTGTTAGAGCCGAGCGAATACTGCGGACCCGGCGATCCCAGCTGTTTAGTGTATGATCTGCCATTCTGACCCTTATTTACTAGAAATAGGTGTCGATATTGCGTGCGTGGCCCTCTGACCGTGACCGTGGCGCCCCCTGCCCCCGCCCCTCACTCGTCCCTGGCGTCTGAGCCCCGTGCTAGTGCCCTGCAACCCTCATGGAAACACACTAACCGACCGCCAGCCATACATTAGTAAGTCACAGCTCATATTATACACGCATGTGAGTCTGTTTAGTTTGTTTCGGTCTGTCTAGGTCTGTTTATGTTTCTGCTAGTCCATTTCTCAGTCTATCTGTTCTTCAACGCTTCAAATAGCTTAACCGATTTTGATGAATTATGGGGATACGTTGATTAAAGATACTAACAAAGAAAAGACGCAGAATAGTTTTTATCCCTATAACAACCGCATAACTCCTTTTTTTCAAGTCTGTAAAATATTTAAATAATAAATGTAAAAAAATCGGCCATGTACGAGTTGTACTCGCGCACGAAGGGTTCCGTACCGGTACAGAGCAAAAATAGGCTAAAAATTATTAAGGGGAGCCCCCCTAATAATTATTTTATTTATTTAAATTTTATTATTAATTATTAAAGTACAAATACAATTAAGTATTTTGTGAACATTACAATAGCCAGTGTGCTGCCGTTATTGATTAAGAGCAAAAAATAGCAAAAAAATCACGTTTGTTGTATCGGAGCCCCCCTTAAATATTTTTTCTTTTTTAGTATTTGTTGTTATAGCGGCAACAGATATACACAATCTGTGAAAATTTCAGAAGTCTAGCTATAGCGGTTCTTGAGTTACAGCCTGATGACAGACAGACGGACAGACATCGAAGTAATAGGGTCCCGTTTTTACCTTTTGGCTACGAAACCCTAAAAACTACGTAATCTTACATGCTTTTTACCTGTTTGAGGGGACGGATTCTCTGATAAGCTGGTAAGCTTGTAAAATGTAAGCCTGTAAGACACTCGGTTCTCCAGCAACAGATAACGCTAGACTCGCTCTAACCAGCTTTTAGTGATTTAATGCTTCTGATTCTTTTGGAATTTGCCTCTGAATGTATTCAATATTCATAATCAAAGTCAAACTTATTTTTTTTATTACTAATTGCTAGTATCAAAGAAATTGATTCTTTGGCACCATCCACATAACACGGCCAAATCACAAAGTCATTTGCCTACAAAATATGTCGTCACTCGTCAGGTCTAAAATGAAGACACAGCTTAGGGGGCGTCCACAAATGAAGTGAAGTTTTAAAGGGGGGGAGGGGGTCGAGTCAAATCCCATCTAATCTTACGTTGGAGAGAGTAATAAAATCTCACGAAATCTCACCAGGGTCAGAAAAAAACCTCACGTAATTTGTGGACGCCCCCTTACCACTGCACATAATATTATACACTAGGGCCCGGAAAAATATGTGTTAAAAAATCCAAAATATGTACTTAAAATATGGACTAAAAAATCGAAAATAATATGGAAAAATATGGACTATAAAACAGAAATATGGGAAAAATATGGATTATAAAATTACAATAATTAAACATTGTTTTAGTGTAGGTAACCCTTAAATTTATTTTATTTTAATTTTTTATCAATTACAAAAGTACAAATATAATTATTAAGGATTTTGTAAAAATTTCAAGTGACTAACTAGCTGTAGCCATTATTGATATCGAACGAAAAATAGCAAAAATATTACGTTTCTTGTATGGGAACCACCCTTAATTATTAATTTTATTTTGTTTTTAGTATTTGTTGCTATAGCGGCAATAGATATACACATTCTGTGAAAATTTCAGAAGTCTAGCTATAGCCGTTCTTGAGATACAGCCTGGTGACAGACAGACGGACAGACAGACATCGAAGTCTTCGTAGGTAGGGTGTTTTTATCCTTTGGGTACGGAACCCTAATAATCGGCACAGAATTTTGTTTTTCTTTGTGTGTTACGTACTTAAATCCTTTATTTTACCCGAAGATCGAAACATACTTCAGTTTTTGTTTAGCCATGTCAGCAACAGGACCTTTTGCATCCTTCGATCGCGGATTCTTGGAAATGCTATTGTATTCTATTGTTGTCGCGATCACCGGTGCTCTTATGGGGCTTGAATCCTGAAGGAATAATCTTCTTTGGAAACAATAAATACGACGATAAAGCGAGAGAGGAACAAAATACGCAGCCGCATGGTGGCGGGAACGTATATTTTTTTTTGTATTTTTGTGAAAATATGGACGGTTGTGACATTTTCTTGCTAAATATGGACTTATCTTTGAAAAACCCTAAAATATGGAAAAATATGGAAAATAAAACTTGGTTTTTCACAGTCTAAACACGATAATTCCTGTAGAAAACACATTCTAGGCCGAAAATCACGCAAAACAAAAATATGTATTTACATATAAATCCGAGCCCTAATTAATAATAATAATAATAATATCTATGGAAGCTTCACACCACGTCAGTCTGGCCCCGTGCTAAGTACCTGAAGGACTTGTGTTACTGGTACCAGACAACGGAAATATATTTAACACTTTTATACTATACATATATTTAAGATTTTTATTATATGATATACATATTTAATACACATCCATGACCCAGGAACTTTATAAACTTTTTGTTCCGTCGGCGAGACTCGAACCCGAGACCTCCGGCTTGAGCTACCAATGCGCTCACCACTGCGCCACGGAGGTGTCAAATTATCACAGATATTATCATGTTAACCTGAAATAAAACATGTAGTATTGAGTAACACAAGGAGAGCTAATATTCGCAAGTTAAATATTAAATAGCTGTCATAATCCACGGTGCGTGGTTTACATGACAGATCCTCACCCGGTGATCCGGCTGTATCCCGGGCACGTGCGGCGCGCTCATATCTGAGCTACATCTCTGACATGACACCATCGAAATACAGTATGGAACGATATCTTTCGTGCATTTTAACGCTCACATATAGCTCCAGTTACTGTCAAACATGTAGGCTCTATAGCCTATACTCTATAGGGCAACTGAAAATTGAAATTGACCGACCTCGGAACTGAAAGTACTACCGCTCCACGAAATGTGGTATGCATTTTGTGGAACCATTTTTTTGACACAGTCTCTATTCTGTAGTATTGACTACTCGTAGCCTGACACAAATACTAGACACGTTCATCATACGTCATACGAAGCAATACCCGAATTAATGGTAGCATTGTGTAACGTACTATCGAAATCCTAGTGTGTGTCATCGAAGTATACGTGTTATTCATCAGTAATGTCCTAAACTTTTCCTTTCCGTGGATAACAATACGTAGACAAATACACATGACGATTGACGTAGCTACGTGGTTCGCTCCTCCGAACTCTCACCTCCTTATCTACCTATTTGTCTAGAGTCTAGAGTCTAGACAGATATTCGAAAAATATTGTTTTTAGATGGCCCTCCTCCGCCAGAATATAGGAATGCGAGCTGATTCTACTAAACGTATTTGTGCATAAAAATAATTAATCTATATAGGAAGCAAAATATACCGGGGTGCCCTGCCTTCGCTCCCCATACATTACTCTAGACTCTAGAATCTAGTCCCATTAGATTAAATCAGCAAACAACAATATTCAAGGAATAAACATAGAGAAAATATAATGTAAAGGATAAATAAATCGTGTCACCATTTCTGGTGGAAGCGGGGCAATCTCCGCCGCGACGCAGCGCGGATGTTCAGTTGTTACACGAGACATTTCATTGCGGAACTCCTGGAATAATGATCCTTAAGCCCCTAGCTTTAAGGTCCTGCTGAAAGTTAAATGGTTTTGAACTAGCTAGCACTTACACTCACTTTAAACAGGAACCAAGCAAGTGGACTGAAATCTTAAGAATTGTGAGCAATAAGCATTATGCATGTAGTGAATGTAACTAATGATCGTGATTGTTTTATTTCTAAGGCAACATTTGTAATAGTTACACAGAACGATAACTCTGAAAATGTTCTTGAATGTAAATTGTAATCGTAACAAAGCGATACACCGGCGAATGGTGATTTTAAGTATTGTACGACGGGCGCTTCCCGAACATTTCACTCACTGCCATAACTCGACTCTAAACTAGGACTTAGGACTTGCACAAAATAAGTAGAAACAGAAGATAACCTCCAATGTTCCGCAACTAAAGCATACTGGCATCGGTATAAGAAATACTGAAAGGAATACTGAAATTAACAGAGAACAGAATGTATAACTGCTAAAAGTACAGATTAAAGTGGTACAGTCGTTGACAAACCCAAGTTTACAACAATTTTTGAAACCTGTTGCCATACCATGTCGAAATATAGGTAGGTACATCTAGCTTGTCAGCGATCGTACAATAACATACACGTTGTTTAGTTTAGGTCCGGAAATATCTCGATCATTCGTATATTGGATCGCAGCGGGCGCCTGCAGCATACCGACTGCTTTTTCTACGACCGGGATATCGGATATTGGTTTTATAAATCTGCTCGATCTACATTTATATTAGAAGACAACGGCTCGTGCCGGATATAAATTATGAGTCGCAGGTATTACTCGTGATTGCATTGATGCGACCTAAAAATATTGCAATAGAACTCCAGTTCCTGTTCAATTATCATCCATAGCAAATTATTGTAGATCACTTGAATTGAATCGTAGGTAATTTACATAATATTATGATGGTTGCTACGATTCAATTTAAGTTGCAATTATTGCACATTGCATGCAAGGGCGTCGCCAGCCGATGGCGCCGCTCAGGGGGGGCAAGTTGACTTTACCTATAAGCAAATCAACTCAAAGACTTAGGACTTTGGTTGCATTATATTTATTTGGCAATTTTTTTAGAATCTCTAGGGGGGGGGCAGCCGCCCCTCCCTGCCCCCCCCTTGGCGACGCCCTTGATTGCATGAGTTTATGTGTGAAAGTTATCTGAGGTGACATCAACTACGAGTATGTATAATATTATAAGTGCTTACGTGACAATTTTAATAAGTAATTTAACATAAATATAAAATAATATAATCACATAATTTTAATATGTTTTATTTCGACCTCTTATTTTAGCGGTGGCAATTTGTCAAAAGCTCGTTTTTTATTTTGAATTTATTAAATTTTTTGTAACTTTAATAGTTACATAGATCTCAAAAGCAAATCTTAAAAGAGCTCCTAGTTCGTATCTATTTAGAAACTATTTACATACTCTCGCATGTATAAAATATGAATATACTTGTTTTAGTAACCTCCGAACCTTATTGGTAACACAATTATTATTATAGTTATTATCATTTTACTCATACAGAATCGCTTATGTTACAATTGCATAAATCTGCATAAAAATATATTTCCTTAACGTTGCATTGCGAATTTACAAGATCCTGTTTATGTTGAAGTTTTCTGCCGCGAGCGCCTCAGCAGTTATGCAAATGTGCTAGGCCTGGAGCCAGCTCGCGACAGTGGCGTGTGCCAACACCACGCGCGGGCTGTAACTCCACTATTACTCGCTCATGCTGCATCACATGGAGGGCCGAGGGTCTGAGGTAACGTGCACAACTTTAAGATCTGTGAAGAGGGCAGTCAGCACATTTGTATTTGTACAATAGCGATCCGATCATAATTATCCGATCACGTTCAATAGATGCTGCCCCTGTCATTCAGATTGCCGAACGATCTAAAGGTCTGTGGAAACGAGTGTTTTTGTTATTACATGTACACCTGATCCCATCAACAGTAATATATTTTGTGATCACTTCAGCTTGTCTATTCTCCGCTACAACGAGGGGCATAAAACCCGCGTCTATCTTATTTTCACCTCGCTCGAGAGAGGCAGTTATTGGTCTCCCCCCTTCCCCCCTCGACCGCGGAACATCTGGTACTGTATAATAAAACTGTACCGCAGATAAAATACCAAATATGAAATAGTAAAGTGTAAACCGCGCGTGTGCGGGCCAGCAGTCAGCACCGGGGTGCTTGTGATGTGGTGTTTGCTATGAACCAGCGAACAAATTTATTACGCCTGCTACGGATCAAAAGTACGCGCCCTTAAAGGGCGTTTAGTAAACATTCGTCTTCGTTTTAGGCCACACGAAAGACACACGTAAAAGACTCGTTATAGTAACTTTAAGTTTAATATTTTAATGTTACATAGTAATAAGTACATAAGTATTTTCATTATGTATTTTCTCCGGTTCACATTTTACGAGGCTCAGCAGAAACATTGAAAATTGCTTTATCAAACAAACTCAGTATACAAAGGAGGTACAACATGATAACGTCGATTTTCAAATCCACCAACATGACGTAGGATTTAGGAAAGAAACGTCGTCTCTCGTCGACGTAAATCCTAGGCCGGGATCCGGTAAACGACGGTTAGAGATTACTGTTGAAACTATAAATCGAACACAAATAAAAAGGCGGCTCGGCCTTTGAGTGTAGGACAAACTGGGCCGGGCGCAGTCGTAGTTTCGTTACGTAAACGCTCCTCGAGCACTGTCGTCCGCCCCGACTCCGCTCGAACGGATCGAATGAATTAAATATGAGCTCCCCGCAAATAAAGTGGTTTCTGACTTGTTGAATTAATCAACGGGGACATTCCTCAAATGTTTGATGAAACTGGCCTCGATGAATCACGGACGACGCGGCCCGAGTTGCGCCCGAAACGTGCCGTAAGTACACTAGAGTGAGTAGTGACACTTAGGACACACACAAAGTGTTGAAGGGGTAACAGACGTACGAACTTAAAGTGCGCGGGTTTTAAGTTCGCGAACATACTCGGCTCACACTGAATTACCATGCCCCTAGTACAGGCTCGCGGATCGCAACGCGCGGCTCGCGGTTCTTTGCTGACACACAGACGATTACGATCGTCGAGCCATACGTCCGCGTACTTTCTCGCGTGTCTGTCACCCCCTTTATTATTGATGTTAGAAAATATGAAAATGAAATACATTTTCAAGTCCAGACTACCCGCGTGGCACTCACACACGCGAGCCCGTCGTAGCCGGCCGTTCTTCGCAGTAATTAAGTTAGATGGAGACTCGCGGCACTCGCGGTACCGTTTACGGTCACCGAACTTCAGCGCCGCTTCAAAATAATTTATATTAACTGGAGCCGAGTGCCTCGTTACTCAGATTTAAATGTAATGCTACGTTTTGATGCTTGCCGAGCCACCGCAAGCCTCCACAAGCCCGAGCGTGAAAACGGGTAATATGTCGTGGCTTGCGTGAGCTTGCGGACGCTTGTAGACGATCGGGAGTAGTGTCGGTTTTTGGACAGAGATCAAAGGGCATTTGCGGCAAACGTTTGCGACGTGTTCATTTTTTATTATTATACTGTATGCTATATTTTTTATTATACTAGGTATTGTTTAACTTAGGGAACAGTGCAAGTTTCATCAAAATCGGTTCAGTAGTTTTTGAGATAGGGAATTTTGATTCTCAATTACGTACAATTTTGTAGTCGGTTTTATCTTTTTAATTAATAGAATACTATTTTATGTGATGATACGTAATAGCCGACACAAGTTCGGTGACCGCCATGCTTGGATGTACGCGTTCACGAGCGTGAAAACGACTTACAAATGCAAAGCGCGATTTGTGGAGGCTCGTGGCTTGTGGAGGCTTGTCGTGGCTCGGCAAGCATCAAAAAGTAGCATTACGAAATGATTATGTTCTTGGTACGGCTCGGCGGGAGATTTGCAGTGTTGCAAAAGTGATAATTCAAAAATCGGGCAAATTTCCAGGTAATTATCGGGAGAAAACGGGAGATTTTTTTTTCAAGTAAAACAACAATATTTTACGCTATTAATTATTAAAGTATATTATTAAAAACATTTAAGATACATTGAAAATGGCAAATCATTCATTTTCATACCACTTTTTGATTGCCATTTTTTCAAACATTCTTTAAATTTTGTGAGTATATTCTTCGCTTAATTCCTATAGGTACAACTAGTACCTACTTGGACTATTATATGAATCATCGGAGTCAAACATCGTCACATATAGCGCACTTAACAAATAACATAAAATTTAAACTTTCTTTCTTTCCATGACAACCGTGCGGACGAACGAAAAACATTTCAGACCATGTAGATTGTAGAGGTTTGAAATGTTCAGTCGGTATCAACCACCAATTATTGAAAGGGACAACACTATACTGAGAAAAGATAATATTATGTCCTTAATTCATTCTCACTTCCCAGTATAGCACTGTCTCTTTCAGTTGGGGAATCCCCTTACTAAAGAGTTTACTTAGCCGTTTAGTAATACCTGATAATGTTCAGTGTTGTCGTCTTGAAAATGCAAAATAATACTATATTTTAAACATTCTTTGCATACAATGTAAAAATCGGGAGATAGGACAGTTAAATCGGGATATCGGGAGGGAGACGCCAAAATCGGTAGATCTCCCGATAAATCGGGAACTTTTGCAACACTGGAGATTTGTATCTTGGAGAGCCTCGCAAGCAGAGGTGGCGTAAGGCGTGGGCGATGTGGGCGGCCGCCCACGGCCTTGCGGTCCTAGGGGCCCTGCGCCCCTTTCACAGCGCGTTTTTTAGGATATTTACGAGTATGAAATAAATCTTGTAACAAAATCCGTCTTCTTGCATCATCCATCAGGGGGCCTCACAAAATATATTTTGCCCACATAAAATTTTGGTCTCGCGCCGCCACTGTTTGCTAGCTTGGAATTGTCCTCGGCGTGCCGCGTGACTACCGCGTAAACGGAGACAAACAGCACATGGCATGGCACATGCATTGCTTGGCATACCTACCTATTACCTACATACAGACCTAGCATTTAAGACTTCGCCGATTAAATTTTTTAGGTATCAAACTAATGAGGTTATTTTCAAGAAATTAGAAAATAATATCATCTATATTCTATAGAGTATAGGATAAAGGTTTCTAAAGCGGATTAGTGATTAAAACGAATTGGTGAGGAATTGGTGAAAACTGACTAAGTACCTATAATCTCAATCATGACATCGAGACGATCATAATTATGGGTGATGATGATCAGTGGACTTTCCGCACTACGATACTATTGAATGTGGCCAATGACCATTATTAATGTGGCCTCAGCGCAGAGTGCTGGCAATTAGCTATGCAGGCGGCGGACCGCGACCGATGTTATTAGGTTTCATAATTGAGATGTAAGGGACAAAAGCATTACAAAAGACGTTATATTATAACTTAGAACACTCCTAAACAGCTTAAACTAAAGACTATGCAACATAATATAATAATTATTCAGGTCTAGCTAAGATAAGACCCGGGCGTCTGATCAGACCGAATCTCGCGCTTTATTAGCGCAGATCCCCTCTGTTTAGTGACGAGGTTCGTGACGACAAAAATAAACGTAGCATCGTCGAGGCCCGGTGATAAAAGGAGATTTATTTTACGGCAGCACGATTGCCCCCACTCAGCTCGGAAGAAGCCTTCCGACAAATTTGTCAACAGACGTCAACGGAATGACCCCCTGACTTCATCGAGTTTATCAGGGCACCCTTTGGCGCCGTTTTCCATCCCTTAAAATTTTGGCAGACCGACGCGCCGGACAGTTAAATGATAAGCGAAGGGAGCACGTCGTAGAGATAGGTCGGAAATTTCTGTATCAGCAGCGACTAGCGAGTCATCCCGAATGAATCGTAATCGAAGTATAAGTATCGGAATATCCTCCCGTCATACTAGTTGAGGGATAACGCAGAGTCAGCATCGCTCAGCTGGATCGAGATCGTGTAATTCTTGGCACGTGAGTAGTTAGGTATTAGCCGGTTCTGGCTCACTGCCTCAATGTAGGGAAAAATGGGATTTTCGATGACCATTCGCCTAAAAAAAAAAAAAAAAAAAAAGGAAGTTTGGTGTCAAAATATAGGTTTTCGGCCATTCCTGTTCGATATATGCGATCCGTTTCTGCGTATTTGCACTTGTTTCAAAGTTAGCTTTTGTGTTTAACCCTCATTATCTACTATCACCACGCTCCATTGTTCCTTCATAATTACAATCGCTACTTATTGCATTGTTATGCTCGCCTCGGTGTCCTATTGTTCGATTATCGCTTACGTCACATTGCTTTCTTACAAGATTTTAAATATATATGAATGATAATTAACTAACTAATGAATTATTGCAAATTAAAAGTTCTTAATAATTAATTATGTAGGTCATCCAATCATTCGATGGACTTCATAAACACACGAAGACGCGGTGTGCAAACTGACACGTTTTGCTCGTCAGCGATATCCGACGAGTCATCGACCACCGCCGCCACGCCGCCGCCACGCTCGCCGCTGCCACCCGCATCTCACGACTCGCGTCGAAACGCAAGTGTAAACACAAAGCTCGCAACACACAAGCGTGCCCTGCGAGTCGCGAGCCGCGCTGCGAGACGGGTTGCAAGCTCAAGTTTACACTCTCGGCTCGTAGCACGTCTCGCGGCTCGGCTCACGGCTCACGCACGAATGTAAATTATGTATTACAAGATTTTAAATAAATAAAACTTGATAAATTTTTCATTACATGTATTTTATTTCATTAAAACATTTATTGCGCGCTCGAATGTAAATTATGTATTACAAGATTTTAAATAAATAAAACTTGATAAATTTTTCATTACATGTATTTTATTTCATTAAAACATTTATTGCGCGCTCGAGTGTAAATCATGTATTACAAGATTTTAAATAAATAAAACTTGATAAATTTTTCATTACATGTATTTTATTTCATTAAAACATTTATTGCGCGCTCGAGTGTAAATCATGTATTACAAGATTTTAAATAAATAAAACTTGATAAATTTTTCATTACATTTCATTAAAACATGTATTGAACATACTGTACAATATTATATCATTACACAAAGTGTTGTTACTAAATAACTTTTGAAACTCTACTAAACTTTCCCCATTGAACTTATAATACAAATACATTAAACTATACTCTCCACAAACTGATGTGAAATCATTTTGTAATCTCCACGTGTTAAAATCCCATCTCCTGCAGTTTCGCCCCATAAAAACCTTGTGATATCGCATAGGGGCGCGCCCAAATGAGTCAAAGTATTGACCTATGCCATTTTCATTTATGTGTATTGCTATCCAGTGGGATCCAGGTTTATTATCAGGGTCCAAGTTGCTAATTATGTATGTAGGGGTTTGAACATATATAGGTAGACGATTCGCAGCGTATACATTATCTTCTAAACCTTTACAAATTCTCCCCAAATAATTACGGATCTCTATTGTGTTCATACTGTATTATCACAGAACCGACCTGGTTTATGGATCTTGTATTTATGTTACATATCCGCATTATGTATGCTTTATGTATTTACTAAGATGGGGTATTACATATGAATATAATTAATGAATAAATAAAAGAAACATAACTTTGGTACAATAATTTTATTTCAAAATATCCACATACTAATTACACACACACTTATTACACATTATAACTCAAATAGATCATACATAATATTGTGACTTTTCTTAGCTACTATAGTCTACAGTTACATTACGGTTTTTATCTATTTCTATAACATTATCAAACTCTGCATAAACAATACAGTTAATTGTTTGAGAGAGACTAGAATCAAATCGAACCTCTAACCTTACACTACCATGTCTTATTAGATTCCAATGACTGCTCGTGTTTGATGATAAATCCGGGGTTAAATCAAATGCTAATAGACAATAACCATTTGCATATTTTTCTCTTGATATCCCATTTCCTTCATTAAGGAAATGTATACCAGTGCCGGAAAATAATGTATGATAGGCTGAAGTGAACATATTACCATTGAAGGATGGTTGTAGGGGTTTTGAAGGCACTTGTTGCCCATCTATGTATAAACAAAATGAATTCATACCATAATTTTGAAAATTAAAAGGATTCTTACTAATGCTACCATTAAATGCTGCGTTATTTACAAATCCTATGATACATCTTTTGGGTACTTGCCCCAGGAATATATTATCAAGCGTTTTACCCTGTACCCCTGATGGTATTGTTAACACTTTAACTTCAGCTCTAGTGATTGGATATTTGGCTGTAGTAGAAGCCAACACTTTTTGATGTGCGAGTAACACTGAAGGATTAATTTTCGCTCTACGAACAATTAAAGTAGCGTCTGTAATGCATACTTTAAATTTTAAATCTGTAGAACACATCAAATTAAAAGATTCTCTAGAACGGACTAATTTAACGGACATCTCAACACCATTGATGAGAAATTTTTCTTGATTAAATATATCACCATGTAAGTGCCCAATCATTTCTATTTCTTTACTCTCACTCGCTATTTCTCGACGTTTAATGAACCCCTCATTTTTTTCATCAGTGGAATTCATTTCCCCAGCAGTATCTTCATACCAAAGCCCACACGTAAGATGAGACTTTTTAGCCGCTGAGGCGTAGTTCAACAGGTTTTCCACATATGCACGATAGGCATATGTATTATTCGGTGGTGACACTAATTTTTGATTTAAATAAACATCAAGCTGGTTGAATAGTGAATGCAGCCAATTATTAATCGGCGCCACTACTGTAGACGTACTCAATTTTGTTGAATCTTCGCTTAGTATTTTAGTTTTTACATGTATCAATGTATGTGATAGGTCTATGTAGTCATCACCTGTTCCTGACACTTGAAACTCAATGGGTCCATCATCAGCAAGGGATGAGATTGGTTTATAATGAACCCACATTCCATTTTCTATGCTTGTTTGCGTTGATGGTAAAGCAAATAAATCCAACTCCGACTTAATACACTCACAGGAATGACTATGTAGAAAAGACATTGTTTGTTTATGAAAAAATGTCTTTTATTTTATTCGGAGTGATTTTAGATTTTTTTAGTGTTCTCACTTTTGAGGTAACAGTTGGACTGAGTGTTGATTGAAGTTTGCGTTTTTTTATATATCCTGAACCAGACATATTAATTTTATCGACTTTAGAATCAGCTTTTCTTTTTAAGTTCGCACTTGCTTCTTTCAGACGGGTTTTAATAGAGTCTTCCAGGGGGCGTGAACTAACCATGTCCGATAGAAGGCCGATACCTGCACTCAACGCTTCTTTACCAATGGCTCGAGTACCACTAGAGAGTAGCGGTAAGACTGATCTAAATAACCCACCCAAAAAGCTTCCGATACCATGTCCACGTTGATATGGCACACCTTTATATATAACACCGATTCCTGATCCACCCTGATGGGAATAATAATGTTCATAAGGACAAATCATTTTATGACTACTATGAGAGCTGATTATAATTTTTGGAAGTGAAGTTTAATACACACGGTACCAAACTGGAATGGTATTTTTTGTCCGGTGCTTGATCTTATATCTATCTCGATAGTATCAAACTCCCTACGCATTACAGGTAAGTAGTGAGGTGGTGAGAATGTGTGCATTTTATTAGCACCATAAATGTATTTAGACGGATCAAGTGGAATAATTCTTAATAATGATGTCATAACATCGCCAACTATCTGTGGTTCAACAATATCACAATAAACAAATAACTGAGATGGCAACCCCATGTGTAAGTTTGCAGGACATTTACCAATACCCTTTTCCACTAAATTTCTATTTGGTTCGAAGCCCAGCTGAAGACATAACCTGGTTGATAATCTCACTGATAAAATTGCTTTGTCCAACACTGTTACCGTCACGAACTTTGATATTTCATCATAACGAAACTTTATATTTTCTCTAATACTATTCAGTGCTGTTAAGATTTGATTAATGTCATCATAGCTTGTTGCTGGTATATGCGTTTTATAATAAACCAAAGATGGTTTCTCTTCGTTTGGCATTACTATATGTTTTGCAATGTAAATAACGTTTTCATGTTCTTGTACTGTGAACATTGTACAGGGATACTGAAATTCAACCACCCCCACAGACCATTCTCCTTCCAGTTTGATTGATTTCGGTAGCTTTGTTGAAAATAATGTTGTTAAATTATCGGGGAAATATTCAATGGAACTATTACTTAGTAGTGTTAAATAAAAACTTTCTTTAGTCATATTTTTTTTAAATCAGAAAATGAAACCCAACTATTAAATTTATCTGGATAACCTTTCCACTTCACTAACGCTTGCTTTCTGTTACCTGAATATCGAGTGCCAATTATTTTATCTATCTTATGACTAGAAGAGGGGTCATAAAATACTTTTTGCAACTCCTTTTCATAGAAAGTACCAGTTATATCTTCATTTTGTAAGTCTTTCAATGTATACACAACCCAGGGTGATCGATCTATAATTGAAGATATAACAAATATTTCATCACTCCAGTTCGATTCATAGCCTTTTTGAAATATGTGTTTGTATTTAGTTATTCTAACGTAATCACCCACATGAAATTTAGGTATTTGACAATTTGGTGATGATTTGACTTTATCACTACTATATAGATTATTCCAAACAGTCATAATATTGTTGGAATTCACATCACATGGAGCCATCTTGATACTTGAGTGTTTACTATGGTTATAAGAGAAAATCAAATCTTGTAAAATATCTATATATCTGTAGCAATTGTTATGAGTAAAATAACGCCACATTTTCATTTTAAGTGTTCTCTGAAACCTTTCAACAATACTTGCTTTAATATCAGGGTTATTCGTTGTATAATAGTTAATATTTTTGCTTTTGAAAAACCGCTGCACATCTTTCGAGATGAACTCGGTTCCTTTGTCAGATTGTATATGTGTTGGGGTAACTTTAGCTTCATGAAATACACTTTCAAAACATAGTTTAGTGGTTTCAGAATTTTTAAGTTTCATGGGTCTTGCATATGCATATTTAGAAAAAACATCAATAACACACAATATATAATTAAAACCATCGTTATATTTAGAATAAGTTCTCATATCACTTAAATCTACCTGCCACAACTCATTGAAGTTTGATAAAATATACTTATTTCTAGAAAACCTTCTTTGAACGGGTCTATGTAATGTATATGTTTCTTGTGACTGTAACCACTTTTTTACATCTTTTTTTTTTATTTTACCCTTCATTGCATTTGCAAGGCCATCAATACCACTATAACCAGCAGGATGTGATGGGTCATAATAAATGTTATGCATTTCTAATAAGGGGTCCATTTTTCCCAGTCTAACTTTTTTCTAACTTTCCTGATATACTTTTCCCCACCAGTTGTTGCCGGAAACACTTCTTCAGTTGATGCACACTCCCCGATATCTTTTATATGAAGGTTATTTATGTATTCACTTCTTTTTGGGTTCCCAATGTAAGTAAGAGGTATTTTAATTTCTTTTAGTGCCTTAGCAAATGTTTCCCATCCTATAGGATCACTTCTTTTTAAAGGTCTCAGAGAATCGTTTATCAAGTCAATAATGTTACTCCCGGGGATTTGTTTATTATCTATAGTTACTGTACCGGAATCATTCCAATTAATTTTATTTTGACTCATGGAAATTAAGTTTAATAATAATTCACCCTTTTTTGAATATGTCTTAGGTATTAAACTTAATATTTGACTCGGTGTGTATATAGGATTATTATGAACAGTTAAATCTTGTTCACTTACATCTTCAGTTGACGCCCAAGGAGTAACTGATTCTTTATGGTTCGTATCATGATTTTTATTAATAGTTGTAGGTTCACTCTGAACATTAGAATGTAAAGGTAATTCGTATGGTTGACGTTCTTCTTCTGTAAAATGCAAATATCTCTGCAGTGTTTGTAGGTATAAAATGCATTTTTTACGATCTTCTACATTACTTTTCAAAATGTTTTGCATTTCAGTGTCTAACCTCGATAAAGGATTTTCCACATTACTAGGTTGTTTTAGCTTTTCAATAAGACTTGGTTCAATTAATAACATTTTTTTGGCATTTTCCATCTTAGACAAGGTAATCTATCAATCCACTCAAAATAGAACCCAGAATTATGGGTAGAAATGCGCCTCCTTTTTGAATTATAATTTTTTTTCTTAATTTGCTTGTCCCTTTTCTTACTAATTTTCGAAGAATATCTCTATATTTGTTTAATTTTTTTTTCACATTTTCTTTGAGCGGTACTTTACCTTGTAGAACGTTATGAATACACTCACAAATGCAATTTATTTCTTCATCATCACAAGATTTCAAAAGAGCTTTAATATATTTTGGTTTTAATGTATGTAGTGCACGCAGCAAATCCTTGTGCGTCTTTAAGCTTTGATGCATTATTTATAAATGATTGGAATTTGTTTATTCCTAGCATATTTATATTCTTTAGTTGGTACATAAACAATGCAATGACTATTTAGAGGAAAAATTTTTGTTTTCATTCGGCACATGTCATTGGTATCTTGTTTTAAATCCACCATTAGATATCCATGGGGTTCATTTGTTGCATCTCTGTAAGCATCTTCAATGAATTTAGTATTTTCAGGTGATACTTGTCGGGCTAAATACCGTATTTGAGTTTTATCCCGGGGATTTTTAAAATAGATTATATAACCTGTATTCAATGATATATCTCTTTGTCCTTTGCCTTGATGAAACAAATTTTGAGAAATATAAAACACACTCAGGTTTCTGTGGTGACTTCCTTTGGTGAATATATCAACAACACGTCCATCAGACTCTCTCATTAAATCATCGAGTATAAGGAGTTGTGGTTCTTTTCCATCAAACATACTAAGATCTGGTATACCTTGATAATAATTCACATTTGGCAAATTATATAATGGTTGCATTTCATCGAAACACCATATTATTCGTGCAAAGTTTACACTACAAATTGATTTAATGTGTTTTATAAAGTTTGTTACAAAAACGGATTTCCCACAACCACTTGGACCAGCAACAATGGCAGTAAAAGGATGAATAAAATGAAACATCTTCACGTGTTTATCCGTAAAGGTTTTTGAAAATAATAAAACAAGCTTAGATAAATTTTAAATATATATTAAAATTTTGATTGAATATAGGTATAACTAACATAATATTTAAAACATGACGTTTTTAAGAAAATCTTGATTTTGTTATATTTTACTTTGTTATAATACCATGAAACTTGAAAAATTAAACATTCAGTACAATATTATACATAAAAAGTATATAAAAGTATAGCCACTTGAAACAAAGTATTACAAACTAGTTTACAAAAGAAAAACAAATGTTCATTAATATAAAATTACCACATAACAAAGTACATCTTACAGTAAATAACAAGAAAACATATTAATCTTATTGACTAAGCTTAAAAATACAGTTTTAAATCACATACGAACACAATATTTTTAGAAGGTTTTATTTCACATAACTTCTCTCAATTTATAATGACCCCAAGCTAAAGTGTCTATATCATTAGGCAAAATAAATCTTTTAGTATCACTGTATGATAAACATGTTTTATTTATTTTTTGGGTGAAAATTCTATGTTTGATTGACTTGAATCTTAACATTGAGCATAATTGAATATTTTTATCAAACAAACACGATTTATAATTTTCTAAATTCATTGTTTTTGTGACACATTTATTGACTCCTTTTGCCTTGGCAGTTAAATGATTGTCTACATCAAACGCATACATTTTTGATCTCAACCCTACAAATTCTTTCATTATTTTTCCATTGTTTTCATCTTTGAAAAAACCTAATTTTTTCTTATTTATTTGAGGATACCCATACCTATTATCAGAAGGATAATCAGATGTATCAAAATATTTATGAAGATCCCGCTTAATATCATAATAGAAATTTTGTGTGTATATTTGATATATTAAGCTATCAGTATCTGTATACAACAATTTTATATTATTTTTAAATTTATTTATCATGTAATTGTAGTGGAAATCATACATTAAAGTTTTTGAAATATCTAAAATACAAAATCCTAAATAAATTGGTTTGTTGTGAAATATTTTGGTTTTATGTAACTGGACAGCCACTAAGTTTTCTGAAAAAATCGACAAACTATGAAATTCCGGTTTTGCTATTAAATCTTGTGCACCTAAAACTTTACCATGATTATCCCAATGTGTTAATAATTTAACATTAACTCTTTTTTCAATATTTTCCATTGTTTTGCCAAATACTGAATTATTCATCAGTTTATAAAAATCTTTTTCGAAATCTGATTTGGCAATCGTCCTTAATTTAGTATTTAAATCTATATACTTTTGCAACCACGGTAGCTGTCTAAACTTTAATATTCTGTGAACTTTAGTTAATTTTAACCCCATTTTTATGCATTGTTTAAGATTCCTGTAATGAATTTTGTATTTAGTTTTATTATTAAGATTTGTAACCAATTTAATCTCTTTAGTATTACCTATGCATATATTTTCAGGACATAACGGAAAGTCTGAATGTGAATCATGCAGTTTATCTGGATATTGTAAATCTACTTCTAAAATAAAACCGAATTCGCTATTATCTGGTACATCAAAGTTAGTTTCCAGATCTACCCACTTAAAATCACCTACAGGAAGATACTGCGACATGGCCCAACCATAAAGATTATTTGCATCAAAGTATGTTAAATAGGACTCGGGTAAATTTTTATTATGTTCTTCCATGAATCTGTTATTTGCCTTTGCATAGCGGTTACTACATTGAGATATACCCCCCCTTACACCTGCTCTGATAAATGCAATCATGTCAATGTCTGTCAGTAATTCCAATTCGATTTTAGTATATTTCAACATGGCGTCCCAACTTAAACCGGGGGCGGTATAGTAATGTGTTGGATCTAAATCATATGTTTCAATACACAGATTTCTAAAGTTTTCAAATATATCAGTTAATAGTAAAACATCTGTTTTTAAATACAGGTTCGAGTAATCAGACATATTGTAACATTTAAAATGGCGCCAAACATCTTCGGCGTGAGTGTAATCTTCAGTGGAAATATTTGAATCGGTTAATGAACTATAAAATTGATCTTTACTAGGAAGCGATGTCAACTTTAAGCTATCGTAGGATGTCATATACTCATATGGATAAATACCCTTTCGCCTAAGTCGTTTAAAATCTTGATC
The DNA here is from genome assembly GCA_937595015.1 of Polyommatus icarus. Taxonomy (NCBI): domain Eukaryota; kingdom Metazoa; phylum Arthropoda; class Insecta; order Lepidoptera; family Lycaenidae; genus Polyommatus; species Polyommatus icarus. Next base: position 23,758,305 of record OW569326.1, read on the forward strand.
ACAGGGAAAGTTTCTTTTTAACGTATGAAATTGATCCTCATGTAAATTTTTCGCTAATTGATCAAGGTTACATGGTAAAAATTTTAATGAGTCCACGAAACGTAGACTTATTTGTTGATTATTTACAAATATATTTTTCGAAAATGAAATGTATCTCTCCTTATTCTGTGGAATAATTTCAATGGTCCCTTCAATAACATTTAATGCATGGACAATGAAATGTGCATCATAATGACTAAGATTATGTAAAAATATTGGTATATGACGTGGTGCACGAAATTTTTTCATGCAATTTTCATGAGCAACACCTCTGAAACTACCAGTATGCCAATCGAAATCATGACTGCATTCGCCATTTAAGTCATTTTCACATATATGACAAGTTTTAGCATTTATTATTTTATTTTCATCTTCAAGTGAAAGAGGCAAAGGGGATCTTTGAAAGCAATTTTTTTTACAAATAGTTTTTATATCTTCATATAAACATTTCATAAATTGTTCGGCACAGTCAGGTCCACTATAAGTGACATATTTGGACAATCTGTCATCATAAGAACATTTTACATAATAACCGAAACTGTATACATCATGTTTAAGAGTATTATTTGTATAAGATTTATCTGGATTATTTGAACAAGTATGGATCGGATTTAAAAATGCTTCAAAATCGGCATAAACCACAAACGGTACTTTTAATTTTTTATTGAACTTATCAAACTTAAGTTTATTGTTTGGTACTAACTGCCCCAACCAATTTCTTAATGTTGCATCCCCCGTTGGTAATTCCGTACTAATATGTGAACAATCATGTTTTTGGTGGTTATATAATCTTTCTTTTGTTGAAAAGTGCAACAAACATCCATCACAAATATGAACAGATCTTTCCTGATTTGAAAGTTGTTTACTTACTAGTCGCGATATGTTTTTAATATAGCAATAATGATTATTTGTTCCGCTTGAGATCAATAATAAATTTACATGAATAGGTTTACGGCATTTTGTTATGAACAATGGACCTATAACATCATGCAACTTTTTATTTGTGTTATATTCCAACCCAAACACATTTATACTAATGTTGTTTAATTTTTCTATTTTTGATATATCAGTTAACTTTACGGGGAAAGTTAGATTATCAAATTTTAGTTTGTTTGAATGTTGACTGTAAGAACTAACGCGATCGGAATTTTTGTTGGTTGGATACAAAGCAGAAAGTAATGACCATTTAAAACATAAATTATCTGCATTTTTCACATTGATTACAGCTTTTTTTGCTCTTATATCTTGTGGTAAATCGATATATGAAGTACCACGTAATGGGTTAAATTTATTAATATTCATATCTAAACATTTAATATTCTTAAGACTCCAACCACTATCTTTTTTTTCAAATGCGCTAATTTTGTTTGTTAATGTGTCACAAAGCAATGAAAAGAAAATGTTCAAATCATCTGATCTGTTAATTATGTAATTGCAAGTTTGAAAATCAAAAGAATTAAAAATTTGTTTCGTTTGCTGAACAAAGTCAGCCTGCAAAACAAAATTTACTTTAAACACATTATGTTGTTTTATAGAATTTTCGATCAAAAATAAAAAATTACTTTTTATCGAATTAAAAAAAAAATCTGGTGTTTGAAATACCCCGTCACAATTTGTACCATTAATTTTATAACTAATTATTCTCTGACCGAAAGCTGACTCGACAATTGACACGTTTTTTAAAGTACTATGTAATTTCAAATGGTTATTCTTATGCCTATTACTTTTTAAATGATTAGAGAAATACCGCTTTTTGATGAGAACTTGACATGTACTGCAATTAATCCGATCACCATCATTGTCTTCTGTTACTTGATCTACCTCCACAGTTCTCGATGTAGATGCATCAGAGTCTGTGTATTTTCTCCTCTTTGCAGGTTGGTCTTTGTCCCTGCCGACTCGCTTTAGAGCTCCTCCAGTTTGTTGTGTTGATTGACTGCGAAACAAAAATCACATGATTAAGTTCACATTTTGCTTTGTTAACTTAAGTTTCTCCATAATATCATTGTTTTGCGATTGTCTGTGAGACAAAAATAAAAATAAGTTGAGTAAAATCTATAATATTGTACATACAGTATAAAATTACCTATAATTTACTACTATGATAAAAATAGACATATTTATTTGAGTGAACTTACTTGATTGATGTTTCAACCGCAGCACAAATACTGATGAGCTCCTCATCGTAGATCGGATCAAAATATAGTTCGCATTTTTCAACTTCTTCACACAAGTTGTCCAACTCCACATCCATGTTATCGTTGAAGAAAGTGCTGACACATATTTCGTTGGAGTTCTCCATAATGTTTGTGGTATGAATTTGAAAATTCAAGTGGTAGATTTGTTAAATGTCTTTGAATTATTTATACATAGATAGATTTATACATCTGATTTTTATAATTCATTATATTTTATTTATTATATTGATATTTCCCACAAGTACTTTTTCCAGCAATTTCCTTAGTACTTTATACTATATACCTTATATTGTACTTTATACTTTATACTATAGTACTTTGTCCTAGGACCTAGAGTAAGCATGTTTCCAATGTTCTGATTGAGGAATCTTTTCTAATTTTTTGAGATCATATATCTCGATTTTTTATCAAATGGGGTGCTGTCTTTCCATCATCCGTATTAGTAGATATGTAACATATTCCACCATCACAATTGGCTCTTGTAACATTTGATGATTGTTTCTTTTGTTGTTTTTTGGTGCAGTGTCAAAAATTCATCAAGACTTTCACTTCGTTTCCTTCTAGTGGTATGTTTTTCGTTATGTACACAATCATTACTTTCCCACATCAGTCGGGGATTGTGGATTATAATAATGCTAAAACGTATTTTCTTCGTGGTCAATTAAATTGAATGAATTCTGCAACAATGTAAAACTAAACTATTCAGTTAAGTTAAAATTAAAACAAATCTAATAATAATAATAATAATAATCTATTATTTATAATTTATTATTTATTATTATATTGATATTTCCTACAAGTACTTTTTCCAGCAATTTCCTTTGTTATTTTATAAATTGACTCTTTGGTTAATTTATAGATATTATTATTTTCGTTTGTATAGTACTTTGTTCTAGAGTAAGCATGTTTCCAATGTTCCGATTGAGGAATCTTTTCTAATTTTTTGAGATCATATATCTCGATTTTTATCAAATGGGATGCTGTCTTTCCATCATCCGTATTGGTAGATATGTAACACATTCCACCATCCTCATTGGCTCTAGCAACAATTGATGATTGTTTCTTTTGCTGTTTTTTTGGTGCAGTGTCAAAAAAATCATCGAGACTTTCACTTCGTTTCCTTTTAGAGGTATGTTTTTCGTTATGTATACAATCATTACTTTCCACATCAGTTGGGGATTGTGGATAATAATAGTGCTTAAAGGTATTTTCTTCCTGGTCAATTAAATTGAATGAATTCTGCAACAATGGAAAACTAATCTTTTATAACTGTTCATGGAAACTATCAGTTAAAATATTATATGAACACAAAATTAAATCAAACAAAGAAATAAAATAAAACTTAATAACTTACCTCCATTGAAATGTACTTAGAAGTTACACACGAGTTTAACTAATCTAATCACAACACTGACTTCACCCACTAACTTGCTCGCACAGTAATGATATCTACAGTGAGAAACTACAGGGCTTATATAGTAAAAATTTTGAAAAGTTAGGAATGAGGTTTGGCAATCTTATCTAATGCCCCAACAATTAAGTTATCCTGGTCCTTTTAACGAGTCACAGGAATACTTAGTAAAGAATGTGAACGTACTATCTATTGTATGCTTTTTAAAATGGATATTAAGGCAGGGGTTCCCAATCTGTTTCAGCCTGCGATGCAGATGTAAAATACTTATTTTATCACGGCACCCTACTCTACCTAGCTATTAGAAAAAGATACATAAATAAATACATTTAATGATTATAGTTAGGTTAAACAGGTAAATAGTAATAAACAAATATTTAATCATCTACCTGCTTTATAATTAATATTATAATTTAATTTTATAATATTTATGGTTTCGAATAATGATGGAATATTGTCTCACGGCGCCCCTCTTGCCTTTCTACGACGCATCAGGGCGTCGCAGCGCACAGTTTGGGTACCTCTGTGTTAAGGGATGACTCAAGAATTGTGAATAACGTTTACGATATTACAACTCCCCACTGATAAGAAAAAACGCCTCATAATATATCCCTGGTGCAAATGCCCAAAAGATGTATCATAGGATTTGTAGATAACGCAGCATTTAATGGTAGTATTAGTAATACAGTATGAACACAATAGAGATCCGTAATTATTTGGGAAGAATTTGTAAAGGTTTAGAAGATAATGTATACGCTGCGAATCGTCTACCTATATATGTTCAAACCCCTACATACATAATTAGCAACTTGGACCCTGATAATAAACCTGGATCCCACTGGATAGCAATACACATAAATGAAAATGGCATAGGTCAATACTTTGACTCATTTGGGCGCGCCCCTATGCGATATCACAAGGTTTTTATGGGGCGAAACTGCAGGAGATGGGATTTTAACACGTGGAGATTACAAAATGATTTCACATCAGTTTGTGGAGAGTATAGTTTAATGTATTTGTATTATAAGTTCAATGGGGAAAGTTTAGTAGAGTTTCAAAAGTTATTTAGTAACAACACTTTGTGTAATGATATAATATTGTACAGTATGTTCAATACATGTTTTAATGAAATGTAATGAAAAATTTATCAAGTTTTATTTATTTAAAATCTTGTAATACATGATTTACACTCGAGCGCGCAATAAATGTTTTAATGAAATAAAATACATGTAATGAAAAATTTATCAAGTTTTATTTATTTAAAATCTTGTAATACATGATTTACACTCGAGCGCGCAATAAATGTTTTAATGAAATAAAATACATGTAATGAAAAATTTATCAAGTTTTATTTATTTAAAATCTTGTAATACATAATTTACATTCGAGCGCGCAATAAATGTTTTAATGAAATAAAATACATGTAATGAAAAATTTATCAAGTTTTATTTATTTAAAATCTTGTAATACATAATTTACATTCGTGCGTGAGCCGTGAGCCGAGCCGCGAGACGTGCTACGAGCCGAGAGTGTAAACTTGAGCTTGCAACCCGTCTCGCAGCGCGGCTCGCGACTCGCAGGGCACGCTTGTGTGTTGCGAGCTTTGTGTTTACACTTGCGTTTCGACGCGAGTCGTGAGATGCGGGTGGCAGCGGCGAGCGTGGCGGCGGCGTGGCGGCGGTGGTCGATGACTCGTCGGATATCGCTGACGAGCAAAACGTGTCAGTTTGCACACCGCGTCTTCGTGTGTTTATGAAGTCCATCGAATGATTGGATGACCTACATAATTAATTATTAAGAACTTTTAATTTGCAATAATTCATTAGTTAGTTAATTATCATTCATATATATTTAAAATCTTGTAAGAAAGCAATGTGACGTAAGCGATAATCGAACAATAGGACACCGAGGCGAGCATAACAATGCAATAAGTAGCGATTGTAATTATGAAGGAACAATGGAGCGTGGTGATAGTAGATAATGAGGGTTAAACACAAAAGCTAACTTTGAAACAAGTGCAAATACGCAGAAACGGATCGCATATATCGAACAGGAATGGCCGAAAACCTATATTTTGACACCAAACTTCCTTTTTTTTTTTTTTTTTTTTTAGGCGAATGGTCATCGAAAATCCCATTTTTCCCTACATTGAGGCAGTGAGCCAGAACCGGCTAATACCTAACTACTCACGTGCTCGCGGATTACCGTCTAAGCCTTTTACGAGGGAGGCAGTTTAAAAGTTTTGTAACATAATAGAAATAAATTGCTGATTTGAAATGTAAATTTAATTTTTACCCGACTACGGCGAGGCAAAAAGGAGGGTTATGATAATATTTTCAATCACATGATCTAAAGAACAAGCTGTTGATCGAGTTTATTTAAAAAACATTTCTAAAAGACCAGATGCCTCCTGTAGGTCAGCTTACACACGACAATGTTTTTACCCGTTCAAAACTTAGTCTTAGTTGGAAGTTAGAACGTCGTCCAAAGCCGTGCTATTATTCTCATCGCAACGAGGTTTTGGACATGAATATAGCTCCAATCTGTTTTGGTGCGGGCCCGCAGCGCCGCGTCGTAAGACATTCCCTGTGTGTAATCATTTCTAGTTTACGAGTGCTCGGGTTATTGTCTCCGTCATAAATCTGTGTTAGTTAACGTGTCGAGCCGAAATGTTGCGAATATTGTGTGCGCTATACTCGCTGTACTGTAAACTGTTAACTACCATATTGTATGTCCTGGACGACTGCACACCTATAGAACATTGAAAAGCTCTTAGTTTGATGTTAGAAATACCGTTCTCTTAGGCCGGGACTACACGCATCGGAAATCGGAATATCCGGTGTCACGGGAAAATTCACGAAGCGATATTGATTCTAGATGAAAATTAAATACTCGAGTGTCAAATTTATATAATTCATCTATTCATTATTATTAATAACTAGATGACGCCCGCAACTTTCGTTTGTCGCGCGGGAACCGTAAAATTTTTCGGGAAAAAAGGATCCTATGTCCTTTCCCGGGACTCAAAGTATCTCTATACCAAATTTCAGCCCAATCGGTTCAGCCGTTAAGGCGTGAAGAGGTAACAGACAGACAGACAGACAGATACACTTTTACATTTACAATATTAGTATGGATAGTACGTTAGAAATTAAAAATCTGAAATTCAAGTGCGTTTATTCCCCTGCCTTACAAAAGACAAAACATTTACCGATAATAAACGATAAAGGCAATGCAGATGCAAATCGAGGTGATCTTTGTGTTCAGACTTTATTTAGTTCTAGGTAAGATGATACCATTGAAGCAAAGGAAACTAGTCGTAAAACGGACATTACGAGCACGACGTAATGCTACATCATGAACTGAAACATGTTGATAAACATTATTAGCTGCAATAAAGTCGAGTCTGTAGTTAAGTGGGAGCCATCAATCTGTGGCCGGGTCGACGTCGACAGGTCGGCGACCGTCGGAAATCATCGGCGACCTTCGGAACCGTGTGCTCCTATAAAGTTTACGTGGACAATAAACGGGCAGCGTTTTACAGAAGTGGTCCTCCATAATGGGCGGCAGATAGCGGCGAATGCGTGCTATAAATTGCGCTGTATCGGGCCGGGGATTTCGGGCCGGGCCCAGTTGCCGGATTCGGTAAATGATGTTTTAATTTGTCGGGCTGAGACCCTACTTTCAAATGACGAGACGCTCGAGTGGTACCGGATCATCGCAATTCGCATAGTATGAATTATAATCACGTTCGGACCGTCCTCGTAGTGGACAGACATTTCAGCGTAGTTCAGTACACTTTTGTCACTGAAAAGTGCCTACCTAATGGTGATTTTATACAATAATTACAGACTTTTGTCGAGCGCTGTATTCTAACGTTTTATTTCAACTGTGGCCGCGATGATTGCAATAACTAACCTCGTTTACGATCGTAACGCTCGCAGACTCCCGAACGTAGAGTCTGCTCAGTTTCAATCTTTTCCGGCGGAATTTTTCTTTGATGTTTGTAGTGGGCGGTCGGAAGCGGGATCCCACTTCCGGCTCCGGCGACGGTCGACGGGCCGCCGACGCCCGACGCGATCATGGCCCGCGGCGCGCCCTTAACCGTCAAATTACACTCAATGGATTATTTAGCGACTGGAACACAATCGAGGCGAGCTCCCTTCGGCCCGCAATGAATTCGTATTATTCCTTTTTATGGATTATTAAAGTTACGACTTATTTCATAATAAACTCGCGAAGGGAATAATTTATTCGTTTATGGAACGGTCCCGGCGCGTCGTCCCCGCTCCCTAGATTTTTCTTGCGGACCTACATAATTCTGCGGGGCGAAATTACGCGGTAAATTGGGCTCGAATCGTAATGTAATTAATGACCCCGAGTCACGGCCGGCAGCGCGCGGCCCGAGCTCCGGCCGCGACGTTACGACATATTTGGAAGGTTCCGCGGAGCGCGGGGAACGCCTCCGCTAAACGTCGCCCGATGATGAATACTAAAGTCTGACGGTATGAATTAAATATGGAGGTCATCTTTGGGTCGTTTTTACGAGCCCGTAAACCACCTCACGAGCGGCCGTCGCGATGCCGGGTCGAAGCTACCCGGGAGACGCGGCATTTCGGGGAAAAGGTATTCGGAGGAATTCGCCGCAGATTAAATAATGTTCCTCCGCATTTTCCGCGGTACTTTGCCGGGGAATCGTTTGATCCGGCGGGCGATAGCGGGGCGGGCGCGGGGGAGCCCGCAGGCGGTTCTGTGTGTCGTGTAACACAATTTGTGACAAACTCCCCCCGCATCGCGCCCCGCCGCCCGTCGCCCAGCGTGGCTGATCTCGTTACAAACTCTTGAACTTTAACGCGGCGTAATCCCTCTGGGCTCTGGGGAACTATCGGCGTGCCCTGCTCTGCGGTCCGCCGCCGCGCGACGTAGTCACTAGTCGCTCTCACACTTCGTGTAGCAAACGATCCAAAGTTGCAATTTATGAAACTTTTTAGTTTTTTAATGAACAGACTAATTTAAGGAGTCTCTGCCAAAAAGCTATTTTCTGTCCATGGATATTCCTAAAATCTCGACGTGGAAGGCCCGATGTAAGTCATAATTCACCTAAGCCGTTAATAACGTTATCCCGATTCCCGATGGCCGTAGTGGCCGTACTCGGTTAAAATAAAAACGATAAAGTGGTGATGACTGATGTGTCTCGCGAGTCGCGACAAAACGAACCGAATCCCGAGTAAAATGAGATCACACAAATGAAGACACGAATGCCATAAAGATATTTATCGTGACGTCTGTTACGCGAGCGACGTTTCGGGAGCGATATTAAAATATGTAATTTTCAAACTCCCCGACATTAGTAATTATTACGTGTCGTGACGTGACGTGTCGCCACGTCGCGTGTCACAGCTCACGTGTTCCCGGAAAACGTGTATATTTCGGGTTTCAATTTATCACCGTTCCGAGTCGGCGCCCGTGGTTTAATGACTCGCGTTGAGTGGAACTCATTTCAACAGTATTTTTCCTCAAACTTCTTCGGCGGCGGCGCACGGGCTCAATTCAAGTGATACCACAATATTTTAAAGAACCGGTGGTAAACTGAGATGGTGTCATATTAAATAGGCTTACTAGCGACCCGCCCCGGCGTCGCACGAGTATAAAATATATAGCCACTGAAAAAATGATACAATCGATAGCCTAGATCCTTCACGTGGTCTACTTCTTATCTGTGCCAAATAACATAAAAAGTAGTTCCAGTAGTTCGCGAGATAAGCCCTTTCGAATAATTTCCCACGTTTTTTCCACATTCTCCTATTAGTCTTAGCGTGATAAAATATAGCTTATAGCCTTTCTCAATAAATGGGTTATCTAACACTGAAAGAATTTATCAAATCGGACCAGTAGTTCCTGAGATTAGCACGTTGAAGTTAGCCCTTTCAAATAATTTTCCCCGTTTTTTCCACATTTTCCTCTATTTCTTCGCTCCTATTAGTCTTAGCGTAATAAAATATATCCTATAACCATCCTCGATAAATGGTCTATCTAACACTGAAAGAATCATCAAAATCCGTTGCGTAGTTTTAAAGATTAAAGGGAACAAAGGGATATGAGGGAAAAAAGCGACTTTGTTTTATAATAATAAATAATAATATAGGCTTATTGGCTCATCTCGTGCTCTTCCACGGGCCAGGGAGGAAAGGACCCCCACCGGGTGCACGTCTCCTTGTCGGAGAGTTGGAGGTAAGGGTGAGTCCGACACTCAAATGTCTTGGACTCATCCTGGACGGGAGGTGGACCTTCGGCCCACATTTCCAACAACTGGGACCGAAGGTCGTGAGGGCGGCGTCAGCGCTGGGCCGGCTACTGCCTAACATAGGGGGGCCCAGCGAAGCCTGCAGGCGGCTGTACTCCGGGGTCTGCCGGAGTATAGCCCTGTACGGTGCTCCAATTTGGGCGGATTCCCTCACCGTCCGTAATAAGGCACAGCTGCGAAAGGCGCAGCGGGTCATATCGGTGAGGGTTATCAGAGGGTACCGTACGGTCTCCTGGGTGGCAGCCACTGCTCTGGCTGGAGATCCCCCGTGGGAGCTCGTGGCTATGGTGCTCGCCGAGGTGCACCTCTTTGTTTCACAGAGGAGGTCACTTCTCGGTGAGTCACCGAATTGGGAGGAGCTCTCGCGGGTGCGAAAGCAGGGGCAAGAGTGGTTGCTACGAAGGTGGGGTGAGGATCTGGCGCAGACCCGGTACGGTAAACGTACCGTTGAGTCTCTGCGTCCAGTTCTTGTGGCGTGGATGCGCCGCAAGAGAAAACCCCTCACCTTCCGCCTTACACAGGTACTCACCGGACACGGGTGCTTCGGTGAGTACCTGTGTAGGGTTGCCAGGAGAGAGCCAACGCCAGCCTGCCATGAATGTGGCGCTGCGGAGGACACGGCCCAGCATACCCTTGAGGTGTGCGATCGTTGGGCCGTGCAGCGCCACGATCTCGTGGCAGTGCTAGGTGGAGACCTGTCACTCCCGAGCATGGTACGCTGCATGCTCGAGAGTGATGAGGCCTGGCAGGCGGCGGTTTCTTTCTGTGAAACCGTCCTTTCACAGAAAGAGGCCGCGGAGCGAGACAGAGAGGACGATCCCACCTCTCTGCCGCTCCGCCGGCGTAGGACGGGAGTGCGGAGGCGTCGCTACGCGAACCTCCAATCTCTCGTCTAACGGGGCTCCGGGTCAGGATGGGAACCTGCCCGGCTTTGTCAGTCCCGGCGCCGAGGGGAACGCTTTAGTTCGCCTAAGCGTTCCCTTACTTTGGTGGAAGTCCGGTCCGAGATAGACCGGCCAGTCGTGGAGGGGGTCCTGTGTTAGACAGATCCGGGATCTCCCTCCGTTATACGGCTGAAGGCGAGCCGCAGGTGGTTTTAGTGAGTAGGAGTCTCACATACCCCCGGGGTACCCAACCCGGGGCACCCATGATGGGTTTCCCCTGCGATATCAAAAAAAAAAAAAAAAAAAAAAAAAAAGGCTTATTGGCTCATCTGCTTTATATTCTACTAAAGAATCTAAACATAAATCCAAGAAACTTATACAACCAAACTAAACCAGCTCATACGAGTTCATTTGCCACAGATGCCATAACCATTGCAAATTATTATTGGTGGCCGTCTTTAGTCGCGACTCGCGGTCCAAAATCCACACTCGACATTTTGTAATAAGACCCACGGGGCTACTTAATATCTATGGAGTAGAATAGGGTAGAGTGTAGACTATCCTCAAATACCGCCAACCAGCTCCTAACAAGGTGGTATTTAGTGTTGTATACAGGGCGTGCACGTGTCACCGCCTCCTCATTAAGGAAATTACTCCGGCACAGAAGAAGCTCGTGCACTTGAGCTCCCAAGCATTTTGCATAAAATTAAATATTATATTATGTTAATTTCGTAAAATGCTTTAGAAGAAAAAGTCAGCGACGTCGACCGTGCCGAACCGGGCCCTAATGAAGTGAGTATAATGTTAAATAATTAAAATATATTCTGCCGCTCCGAGGCCCGAGCTCGAGGACCTGAAGGATACGAGTCGGGATTAAGAGTACAGGGGAGTAATTACAATTAACAATTTAAATGTTCACAGTATGAAGCTTGTATACTGTTACATGGATCACAGATTAAGGATATATATATATATATATATATATATATATATATATATATATATATATATATATATATATATATATATATATATATATACTAGCTGTCCCGGCAAACGTTTCTTTGCCATATTAAGTATATAAAGTATTTTTTTTTAATTTGGTCGAAGCGCTAACTGTCGGACAGACTAAAATTAAAATCCGAATTCGAATATTATTTAAAATTTGACACTGCGATGGCAGCCGACTGTCGGATCCAATGTAAAACATTCCAAAATCAACAACTACTAATGAATTAAAAATTAATTAAAAAAACATTGTCCAGCGGACAAAATTGTGAATCTAAACCATTCCCAGATCCCCTTGAACACACACAAAAAATTTCATCAAAATTGGTCCAGTCGTTTAGGAGGAGTTCAGTCACATACACACGCACACAAGAAATATATATATTAAGATATATTAACTCAATGACATGGATAAACTTTGCGACTGCTGTGTTACCGTTCTAACTTCTAAGGTCTCTACAACTTAGAACCTAATTACATATTTAAAAACTAATAATATGTGAGTCAAATGAAATGAATGAAAAAAACACATGCGTGTACGGTTTAGACGTGAATCGCGCTGCACTCGCTCCTTTGGCTCCTCGGACTATTTCCGTATTCCCCGCCCCCGCTTCCCGCGCGCGCCCCCGCGTCCGCCTGCTCTCCGCCCCCCGCCCGCATCCGCTCCTCAGTTATAAACAAACCTGTATTTCTAGACGCAGAGTTCATACACTTCGAGCCGTGACCATCGACCAGACAGTTAAGTTGGAAATATACTTAGTAAGGGTGAAGCCAAACGAGCGTAATTTGTGAGTTGTGAACTTGTGAGTCGCAGAATTTCTGCCGCGTGAGTATTATAAGTATCTTTTCATACAAATCATGACTCACAAAATTACGCTCGTGTGAATCAAGCAGGACTTTTGTAAGAAACTGAATGCAGCAGAACCACCGAAATTTTTGAAATATGTATAACGATTCAAAAACTTGTTATAGATATTATTCGAACCTAAAAGAACAAAATGGATTTTAAAAATTCTACAGTCGAAAGCGGAAATTCTAAAAGCGCAGAAAAACGGATGAAGCTCAATGAACACATTATTTACCCGCTCAAGAATTCTGCAGCTGAGAGCGGACATTTCGACGACAGAAGGAAAACGAGCAAACTGAAAGGAAAACAAAACTGCGAAAAATCACAGCGAGACTTGTTGTCATAAGCGCGACGCATCCGGCACAAAACGAGCACCACGCCTGCCTTGCTCCTTTTGGGTTTGTATTCGTGACATACTACATACCGTTTGCATACTCTATCGTGCAATCAGTAAATTTGTTGTTTAGCAGATCTCTTTACAATTTATGAATCCTGTACTGAGTGTACGCTGTAATAGAGTCCGGGCAGTATCGCGCTCCTCTACAGTATACACGTCATAATATATTGCACGTTTAAATACTCGTATAATCTGACAACGTATTACAAATATTTTGCTGCAAGAATTGGGCTACAAGTCGCAATGTAACGTGGTTATTGCCTCACTTCAAAACCGATCTGGTAAGCGTATATTTCCCCAAGCGTACACGCACGGCCCAGCTGGCGCACACCACGCGTCAATCTCGGGCACTCGTGTTGTCGGCTTAATTGATGCAAATGTAAGTGGCGCCCGCGCCGCCCGCCAACCCGCTGCATATGCCGACTTCAGTCTTCAGTTTACTGATTTTCCACGACAAAAAGCACTTGTTGAGATTTTATTATCAGATGTATTTTACAATAATATGACCTCAATACTAAATTGTTGGAGTTCTTATTGACTTACACGTTCGTAAAATATTTTATTCTATCAGTCGTATCTTGCGTCGTAGGCATCCGAATGGGAAGTATAAACACAATGCGTAAAAAATACAACTATTATATCTGCGGGCGTAGCAAAACTTCGCGCGTATGGCGTAGCTATACTACGCGCGTAGCTAAGCTTCGCGCGTAGCTAAACTACGAGCGTAGAATTATGTTCTATATTACGTGCGTAGCTCAGCTTTGCACGAAGCTAAACTTCGCGCGATAGCTATCCTACAAGCGTAAATATTACGCACGTCGTATACAGCACGCTGCACGACAGCACATAGGAGGAGAAAAGCTTTGTGTTTTTACAACGTGTCATGCTGCTTATGGCACGGATTATGGCGTTGCTCCTCATCAAGAAATTGCGGCGATTTACGCTCTTAATTCGCCAATTCCAGACAAGATACACAGAATACCTCGTTCAGAAATGGCGAATATGAATTTGGCTTCTAAATTAAACGCACTCAGTTCTGTCATCGGCGCGGTGCGGTGCGCCTAATCGTAATATATTTAGCTTCGATGAGGCGCTCTGAGTCACCGCACACCGGAGTGGCTGACTAACGCCGATTAGCTCGGGATTTGTGATAAACGACAACAAAGAAACCGCTCGCGGGTTAGGCGTTAACACAAAGAAACACTGACCGCGCGGTCACCGGCCAAGTCATATAGGTAGGCCTACATACAACGGTAAAGTGTTTTATTTAAAGCGGTTATTTATTTATTATTTATATAATATTACATGTGACTAAAATATCAAAAGCCATCAGAATATGTGAGTACTGAGTAGATGTCATATAGTCCACAAACCATATTGTGTTTCAACTTTCAATCATACATTGATGCAAATTGCAATGCAATGATACAATTAAGCTATTTGACACGTAAACACAAGTTATAAATGAATCCTAATCTTACAAAGTGCTTACGAATAGATAAACTTACACAGGTATTTGTGAAGAAAGGGGAAAGTATTTTTTCATGAAATATGACAATAATTTTACCAAAATATCTTTACATTTATAAGCACCAGATCAAATGCCCGAAAATATTAACAGTTTATTTTTCCACTACGAGTATTACACTCGTAGCTCTGTATTTCCCATCGTCACGGTGGTGGTCGCGCGTGCTGATCCCGCGCCGCGCCCGCTCTCCGGCCATTGTTAGCGCGTGCTCGAGTACATCCATTATACTCTAATCACTGAGCTTTTTATAAGGTCATTCGTAACATTATCTAGCATGCGCTAAATTGTAAGGGCCGATTCATACCGGCATGGCAGAGACGAGGCGAGCAGTTTCAGTGTCATAGGATTTTAAACTTTATCTTCAGTATTGTAATATTACATTGTATCGCTTGAGAAATCTACGGCCGCCCGTGGACGCTCGTGGCCGCTCGTGGCATCTTGCGGCCGCCGGCGGCGTCGATTTCTCAAGCGATACTATGTATTATACGAATGAAGATAAAGTTTAAAATCATATGACACTAAAACTGCTCGCCTCGCCTCTGCTATTCCGCTGTGAATCGGCACTAATGTTTGCCTATTGGTACCAATGAGAGTCCGTGTCGGAGGCAAACTACTAATTCTCCTCGCAAAGTTTTAAAGAATTTCTCATTCAAATCATCTATTTGGTCGTCTCTGTCGCCGCTGGTATGAATAGCATGTTCCCTGACAGTTGCACTACTGGGTCCGGCCGCTGGAGCTACAATTGTAACAATTAGAGGAGCCCGAGCACCCGCAGTAATGTGTAATGACAGAGCCGACGAGTGCCGACGGGGTATTAATAAAACATTTGACGTTACTTCGACTCCGGCCGACCCTGTAATTACAGAACGGGCGTACACAAAGTGGTCAGCTCCGACTCATTACGACAGAACATCGAGATTCGAGAGTGATGTTCGATTGCTAGTTTTTTCGTGAATTTTATGGGGTCGATGGAGCTATAGATACTAAAATATAATATCAAAATACCACCGTTGTAACCATCGTTATGAAATCCCAAGGTAAGTAATTAATTAAATCAATTAAAAAAGGAATACGAAGCCACATTGAGCCGTATTATTTACTTTATAAAATTAATTAAGTACTCAATTTTATTGGGTAAAGCATGAGTAAAGCGATTGGCCTCGCGTATGGTCAGTTTTACAAACACAGGTTGTTGTCAACTTTAAACCAGAGGTCCATCTAACGCGCCGTTACAGTTGGGACTTCCCCGCACGCACTTTGTTCTATTATTTTTATTCCGGCGGTAATTCCCCGCGATCGCCCCGCCCGCCCGGAGCTCCGAGATTGTTTTTTCACCGGGATTTTTACTCTTTTCACCTTCACTTCATTAGGGGAGTCAACTTCGTTCGCTGCCTGCTTAATTGCGATGTTTTATGACTAAGTTTTTTCTTCGACTAATTATGGAAAGCTTGTAGTTTGACGTCGATTTCTTCAAAGAAAATTGTACCGCTCCGAGACTGCGGGGCCGCTTTAAACATACACTTCTTTCATTAAATGTTCCGTATTTGATCGGCGCCTCTACACGTATCGACATCGCGACTTCTGTCGTCGATGCGAGTATATCTCGGCTGCAAATCTCATCAAACTCCTCTGATACAATCTTTTATAAATTTGCACGGCCGCCCTGGGAAATTAGGAAAAATTTTGGGTCCGCCCGCGCCGTTATTCGCCGCCCGAATTCCGATTCCCCTTAACGAAACCGAGGGTGCGAAATGCGAATGAGGTATGTATACTGACTGGGGAGGTCGCGTCGCTTACTAGCTGTTGCTCGCTGTATTATACTTGTCTTGAATTATAACATCCCCTCTGTGTTTCGAGTGATGTTATTACATTATAATATAATCGTAGACTATCTTAGGTTTGTTACCAAGTAAAGTATTGACATAATTTCTTCTTACATTGAAAATATTTGCGTTTGACGGCCGGACCCTGCGTCTGACTGGTGGCCCGTTACACGCTCCACCAGAACCTGTGAGTAGGAGGTATCTAACCGTGTATCTTGTACAGGAACCGACCTATTACTCAGTATTTAGTGTATATTGGTGCTGCACATCCGCCCCATAATGAGGTGGCAGGCGCTAATCACTGTGTGCTCGTCGTGTTTGGAGAACAAACAGCCATTCACGGGAACGATGAATAGTAAGCTTGAAACGTTCCGTTGTCTATCGTAACTTGGTATTTTAATGCCAATATGAGTTATAATAATATGAGTTACTTAAACAAAATTTCGACCTCATACTCGTATTCTGAATGCCTGATCGAATTAAATTATATCGCTGACCGCATACGTGATACGACACTTTAGCGACTTTTAACCCAAAATGGAGTAAATTGGGCCAAAGCGAAAAACATGATTATGCAGTATAAATAGTATAATGAAGGAGTCAGGGTAGCTTCTGACGACGATGTATCGCCGCTGCAACTCGTCTGTCGGCGTGAGCACTCGCGTGTAACTCGCGTCTATTTACAGGAGTGTGAATTACCTGCACTCATCGGTAGTCAGTAGTCGGTACATTGCCCGCTGCTTTTGGACTATTTCGGGCATCTGAAGCGGTCCTGCTCAATGTAACACATCATTATATTTATTGGACAGTATGCGCTATACTCAGCTAACAATATTTTGGAACGCGTGCTAAAATATGACCCACTTTATAGCTGCTATGCTATGGTTACATACTAAAACTTCTGTGAAAAGTGAGGTCATTAATTCTAAGAGTATCAATTACAAATAGCCCAGTATGCAAGTTGTAGCAAAAAAACAGCAATTACACCCCGTTAGACGCGCGCGGTGCCGGGGAAATTAAATACGGCACAAAAACTACATTCCTGTCCATTGGTTCTAGGGACAAAAACTAGGTTAGGTTAGATAACGTAATAGAAAATATGTTAAAGGTTTTTTAATCTCTGATAAGCAGATTATGACAAGAGATAGAAGTGAAATTATCAATTTGAGTAGCAGTATCACCGATCACGCACTATCATTCGAGTGATAATTCAGCCTGATAACAAACGTCAAGTTAAAACTAATCTTAATAATATAGAGCAGTCCAAATATAGAAGTAGACAGAAAACACACAATAACTGTGCAGGAGCACTTGACAAGCAACAGATGGCGGCTATACTCGGAGACAGAAGATTTCTATGTCTATACTCAGGATATCATGAATCATCAGTCATCACATATTATATATTTGATGACAGAAGAAATCATCATAGAAATAAAGTAACGCCTACAGTTCTCACTGTCCAAACATTTATATTTTACTATGCCTTGACATGGTACAAAATATATCTAAAATATGTATTATACGTCTACGTTGGACGTATAAATTCATTTCATTCTTATAGTGCACATTCGGTTTTGATCGCAGAAAAATCCTAACAGTTAATCCGTAATTATATTATTGGTTATATATGCTGAAGATACCTTCGCTAGAAAAAATCCCAAGGATAGCTGATATCATAGTTACATGAAAACAACTCCACGGTACAGTCTCTACTCTCTACCCCTCCTAATACATAGAACAAAATGACTTGTCGTTTGTACGAGGTATAATATTCGCACCGCACTAACTGCTAATGCTTAATTCAACGACTCCTTATAAGTTGGCCGCAGTGGGGGACGTTCGTCGTTCGTGTAATGTCAAAGTGATTTGACCACTGTAATGGGGTTGGGCGATGTTTTCAGAAGTAAAGCTGAGCTTCTTGGACCCACTTGCGATAATTTGCGGTACGGGCTACGGCTAAATCTGTGTTAAAAGTGTGACGCGTTTTCTATACTATATGAGCATAGTAAAAAAAAATGTTGTTATCAGTTATACTCGTATCTAATTCTTCCATTATGAAATAATTATAATTATATATTCTTCCTTCTTGGCTAAGTATGTCCACGGTTTAACTTCGGCCTATAGTCTGGCATGTCAATTCTTTTGCCAAAGTTCCACGAGCAGTTTCCCACGTGATTGCAACTCTCTCTACATCTCGAGGGCCTCGGTGGGGCTCTCTTGTTGGAGACTCGTGTCGCGAAGACGCTGCTCGTCTTTACAACAGTAACGTTCGTATTATAAGGTCGGGCTGGGCTGGTTATAATGGCTATAGACTTGTCATTACGGTCGCGCGTACTGTGTACGTGCCGCCCGCCGCCCGCTGCTACAAATTTGCGTTTTATACCGAATGCTGTAAGTTGTAATTTCGGATATTTTCTATTATCTAATATCAGGCCGCCTTCGGCTGGCTCCCTGCCAAGTGCGCGCATCCCCGTATTAAAATTTTGATATAACCGATGAATAAGTCGTGGACATAAAACGTTTTCACTCAGAATCACAAAAATGTTTCGTATCATCTAAAATTTTCTTCACGGACTCTTTCATTAGAGTATTACAACAAAGTACCAATGTCTAAAAATTGTAAAATGAATGTTATGTTTCCTAGGATTTCCCGATTCGCGCCGGAGTAAAGTTCTGGTAGACTTCTTAGAGCTATAATTATTACATCGTATTATTATAGGGTTCACCGTATACATATTTGAATTTCTATTTGTTCTCATCTTAAAATCAAAGCTAAGTGCGAGTATCTGTAATGGTCCTATGAGTTTAATGCTTCCTAATTAAATGTCACTTATTACCCATTCATAAAAGAATACACAATCATCTGGTGGAATTTTAATTTTAATCATTTGCACCAAAATGTATTGAAAAGTGTCGTGTCGTGTCGTAGTCCTGGGTCGTTCCGGATCGCCGCGGTCCGGGCAGTCATTACCCGTAATTTCCCCCAAACCGTTTAGCTGTGCTCCCCTCTCCCCTACCCCCTACCCCCTCTCTCCCCGGCGACGGCGACTTATCTCCGCCATCTCCATTACATTCATCACAATTAACCATCGACTCCACTCCCCAAAACATTTATTTTAGTACTAGCTACTAGGGGTAATTGGATACACGGTCACATTAGTTTGAGTGACTCTTACGACCGATAAGTGAAAAGATCTCTCCACGCCAGCCCATGATACGTTAATACTATTAATTTAAAATATTATATTTTAAGGAGTATCTATCGTTATAGGTTTTTCATACTACAGACCAGTTCTGTACAATCGTGGTGTCACCACGATTGTCATGATCATGGTTATCGTGTCCAACGTGAAGAGATACCTTATTATTGACAATATTTAATGCATTATGCACCTGACCATACCTGACTATGTGCTTCAGACCTACAAGATTCAGTGCGTTCAGATAAAATGTGGGTTTCTGTTGCCATTGAATCTGTGCTGGAACGATTGAGATGGGTATGTAATATTAGGCTAGCCGCACACACGCAATAATATTGTGATTGCAAGATTGACTTCAATAACTGTTCAGTATTTGGTCCCGCACACTATGCAATAGTATTGTCAATATTTCGTGGTAAAACTTGTACTCAGTTACTCAACAGCTTGTTTCGTGTGCATGCGTTATATACAATGGATAGGAAGAAAAAAGTTGAGCGTTGGTTATTGCATTAATTTTAAATAACAAAAAAGGGTATTCAAAAAGAAAACGATGGATTAAAGAGTGAATGAAAAAAAAGCCGAGTTAAACCACTTAATTCTTCCACCTTGAGCAAAAACACGAGCGACCGTCTGCCTTGAAAGCGTTTCCTCAACTAGAATATTGCCGCGCGCCCGCAAACGTCAATATTATTGACAATAATCCTGCCTGCCTCCCCCCGATATTGCTGAGGCGAAATCAGAATATCTGGAAATCCCGCAATAATATTGAACAATATCACAATACGGGTAGCACACAGTCAATATTATTGCCAATATGTGCATTATCGACAATATTATTGCGTGTGTGCGGCTAGCCTTAGGAATCCCGCGCAAGAGCATTAGATCGTTTTTGTCATGGTAAATGTACAGTTCCTGCGCAATTATCCAATATCTTAGTGAACCTAGTTGTATAATGCATAACTCATAAGTAGCAGCTAGTGCCTAGTACGTAATTAATAGTTGGAACTTGGACGTTGTGACTCATGACTCATGAGTGTTATTTCATTAGCTACAAGTTATAGTTTGTCGCGAGTCGTGCACTATGACTTGTTGCTAAGTGCTAACTAACCTGAACTCGTGGTCGGCTAACAAATTAATTAGCTATCGTCTATCGCTGCCTAAACTTACCGTATCAAATGTGGTGTCTCGGCTATAAGCGATAAAGTTAGGTAAGAGACATATTAGGTTATTTAGGCCTCGAGCTTATTTCTTTCGAGCCCGCATCCATACTAATATTATAAACGCGAAAATATTATGTTTGTCCGTCTGCTCCCTCTTCATGTTGAAATTTAGTATGGAGATGTTTAGAGTCCCGGGAAAGGACATAGGATAGTTTTTATTCCGGGAAAACGTATGGTCCCGGCATGATCTACAAAATATTTTGGCGCAACAAAGTTGCGGGCGTCATCTAGCCAAAAGTTTTTAATATTAGTATCAATTAGTATGGATGCAGGTTCAAAAGAAATAAGCTCAAGGCCTAACCTCGTTTTACATTTTAATTTTCAAGCATAGAATTATAACCTTTAGAAAAGGCATTAAATACAATCGTCAGCGCAAAAATGTGTCATCCTCGAAATGAGTGAGCTCACTCATCTGAGAGCAGTGTGCCATAGCCCATAGGGCGCGGTGACAGTCGGACGTGTTTAATACATTGATTACGTAAATTATACATTGAAAGCGTAAAATGTTTTGCATGCAAAAACATTACTACAGTTTTGATGGCGTATGCCATATCCAGTATTGACATCGTTGATTTTAAGCATAATATCAATATTTACATGCACGTGTAAGGAGCCAAATTATTACTATCTTTTTCAAATCTTCTTTTTTTTAATTATTTTTTTTTTCGACCCAAACTTTGAAACTTAGGTAGGCATTGCGTGAAAAACTCTAAATAAAAAAAACGTTTTATTTCTGAAAAGATTTGTAACAAATTCTTTCAGAACGATATACTACTGATGCCTACTGATGCATAATGAACCCGCGTAAGAAACAAAGTTTTGGTACCTAATTGATTTTACTAATCATGAGGAAATGTTTTTATGCTGTTGGCAGTTGTTGACACTGTTCTGCCGGTACAGTGTACACAGAGGCGCGACCTACGTACGATCAGCGACAGACCTCCGCCCCTATTTGTTATCCTTATTACTATAGCCATTAGACCTAAATGTGGTATACCCGATAGCCGACGTACGTACTCGTAGTCGTCAATATTGACCTATTTGTTGATTTGAAAGAGCGATTACTTACCGATGATAAGTGGTATCTACTATCTAGCACCACCCTCAGTTAACACACCTCAACTACCGGAAAAGTCTAATCTAATCACGATGATTTACCGTTTACGAAAATGAGGTTATGTTTGTTTGATATGATATTAGAAATCTCTGGGTAATTTAAAAGCCCGGACGTTAAAAGGGTTTAATATTACCGGTAAAATTTATTTTATGTATTTTACTATTTTTTATAAAAAAAAATTACTTAATATACCGGACGGAACAAAGAACGAAAGCTGTAATGTTACTTCAATATATTATGTACGTATTATGTACTCGTAGTCAACCTCGTAGACCGTAGTAGAGTCGAGGTACAGCCGCAAAGTGGCCCGCTCTATATTACGCTACTTAGACGTGATTGGGCGAAGTATAAAGGTATGATTAAGTATGTATATAAATATGTATGTTAAGTACATAATGACAGCGCCGGCGTTGATTGGGTTTAAAATGTGAGAGTTATACCAGGATGTACCCGAGATAAGCGAACTGCGTAATGACTCTGTTCCGACTTATTTTTACCTGTAAAGTGACATATTTATACCAACACCTCAAGGGTCAATGTTCTAAGATCCCTGATGCAATATTTCTCAGACTATTTAGGCGAATGCATTCATTTTGATAGTTAAAACATGGTTAAAACAGTTGGAAGTCAAAAAATATCCATTCAATTTAATTTTAATTTCAATTCCAAGTTTATAAATTTTATAATAGTAACAAACTTTTCTCAAAAAACTTAGTTTTGAAATCAACTGACTGCTAAGTGCTAATTCGCTTCGCAGCGAGCACTTCCTCGATTCGTCAGTAATTATTAGGATTACGCATCGGTTTTGTTTTGTCGTGTACCAGTAATAGGTTTCGAAGCTGCACCTCATCAATCGTAAGTTGAACGTCCTAATGCTGTAATTGAGTCAACTGTTCGTCATCCGGCCGGTTAAGTTGGCCGTGTATGGTTGGAGTCGCCCACGCGGTACACGTGATATTCGCAATAATATTACCACTCACCAGGGCCCTATTCTCATTTCTCGAATGTCACTTTGATCGCGGTCTATCACTAGTGTGAGGTATTTAGGCACACTCGCGATTTGCTTGCGTCTATTGCCTCTGTAAAACGTGTTGTTCGAACTCAGATAAAAACGTACACGGTGCACCGTGTCCAGCAGCGGTACAGAGCTACAAACGAGCAGTGAGCTCCTGATTGGAGGAGCTGTGGTCTGCGGCGAGGTCGAGAGGTCGGCACCGCCGCAGTCACTCGTTACAGGCCACCTGCCTGAGATAACTAGCTACCCACAGTGTTGTCAAGAGTCAGGACAGTCAGCCTCGTCCACGTACACTCGCAGAAACTTCGTGTTTGCCTGTTTACCCTGATGATATTGTTACTGTTGCGAAACAAAAAAAAACATTCCTATAAACAACATAAACTTGGTCATGCGAGTAATATTTTGGCTGATGCAATTTGCCATTTAATGTAATCTTCTTGTGGTAGTTCATTACACCTTACGTATATATTTTGCCTGTGAAACGTACCTTTCCTTTTAGACTTTATTGCCATAAAGTTAAGGAATGTGTACGCGGGCCGGCGACTGACGCTCCATAATAGGAATGTTTGTTTTAGAGGTCGTCGGCCCGAGCTGTGCTGACGAGCTGAAATACCGCGCTCGTTGCTACCGCGCCGACCGAGCACCGACACCGTCACCGAAACCGGACACCGTCGCCGAAACTGGACACCGTAAGTGTTATTTGACTAATTGTCGCCTCTAAAGTGCACTAAATAATAATCATTAATTACATTGCTATAACAGACGGAAACTCCGCGGCCTTACGCGAGATGAATGTTCAATTACTTCGTTTACATTCAAAGTGCCGCGATGTTTATACAGTTCTATACTGGGATTGTTTACCTTTCTTATGTCGGCACTACAAATAGGCGAACGAACGCGTTGGCCCAATGTGTAGAACAGGCGTTCACGCGTTCGCGGTAGGTATCGGCACTACAAATAGGCGAACGCGTTAGCCAACGCATTGGCCAACGCGTCGGCCAACGCGTTCGCCTATATGTAGTGCCGACAAAACGCGTCGGCCAACGTCTAAATACCTACCGCCAACGCGCGAGTCGCCCGTTCTACACATTGGGCCGAAACGTTGGCCAACGCGTTGGCCAACGCGTTCGCCTATATGTAGTGCCGACATTATATGGGGAGGCAGCATTATACCTTTATCGCATGTACTATTAGTTATTTTAACCTTCTCTTCTTATTGTACCTAGCCCTAGCCCCTATTCACGTTTTATTTCTCGTTGTAAAATTTGTCCTGCTGAACAAGAAAGTCAAAGTACTATGACTGTTATAGAATTGTTTCAAAATCTTTATTTGGGAAACGGCTGTTTGCATTTTTTTCTTTTTTTCTTTTCTGATTGTGTAAATTGTAGAGATGTGCCGATCATGACTTTGGCCGACTAGCCGACTAGCCGACTAGTCGGCTGCAAAAAAGCCGACTAATCGGCCGACTAGTCGGCAAGCCGATCATGGTTTCAGAAGTTTCCGAACGCTTTTTACTGCTGTTTCGCGGGTAAGTCGCACACACGCCGTCTGCAAACGTGTTTAATTCGAGTACGTTACTTTATTTTGTTTTATACAGCTTGGCAAAAAAGAGTATGGATTAAATGAGGTCGCTTTTCTTTAAATATAGCCAACACTAGGCTTCGCTTTTGACACAATTTGTACTGGAGTTGACAAGTAATGTAGTGTTGTCATAAGTAAAAACTCTTAGTTGCAGCTGTCACCGCATCAGACTCTTTTTTGCTAAGCTGTACAGTTGATGGCTATCGTTAAATATTTCATCGATTTAATAATAAAGGGTGTAAGAAAACTGAGTGATAATACTTTAGGGTGTGTACGTGTTCCTTATCAATAGTTCACTGTGAAAGTAGCAGCGCTGAAAGACCATTTTTTTTTCACTTTTGTATGGGCTAGCGCCCCAGCGTCACGAGTTTCCTCATACAAAAGTGAAAAAATTGTTGGTCTTTCAGCGCTGCTACATTTACAGTGAAGTCTCTACAAGGAAGTACACATACACACCCTAAATTATTCTCATTTAGTTTTGTCACACCTTGTACATTATTTTTGTAAATTTAATTTGTTGTTAAAATTATATTTACAATAATGATTTCTCTACTAGCAAGTAATTTCTGGAACACTTCATTTAATTTTAAAATGTGTAATACTTGTTGAGCGTGATATGAACACTTTTAAATAAATAATGATCAAGGTTTTTCTTTAATGTAATTTAAATAATAGCAAAAAAGTAACAAGCCGATTAGTCGGCGCTTTTTGCCGACTATTCGCCGACTAGTCGCCGACTACAAAAGTGGCTGTATAGTCGGCTTTACCGACTAGTCGGCGACTAGTCGGCACATCTCTACTAAATTGTCTTCGAACCTCGGGGCTCGGGGTGATGATGATACTGGGCTCGGGCGGTAAATCGTGCACTGATTGAAACGAACACTGCTCATTATGTATGCGCATACATTTGCACTTACAGGGTGTAAGTACCGCGGGTGTTGCACGCCGCAAACCCTACCGTAGACCGGACCACCGATCAGGACCTCGTGCAATGGAGGACGGCGGATCTGGTGGCCGGGCGGACTGCTCGCAATATGCTGATTGCTGATCCTTTTAAGCTGTCGTGTCACTACCGAGATGTACATTTATTACATTGCATTGTAGAGATCTTGTGCTACTCTGAACGTCCTTCGTCGTAGCTTAGAATGATTCGACTAGAGTCTAGACTCTAGATTCTAGAATTTAGATAATAATATTATGAACACTTACCAAGTTACCAATAAAAGCGTCTTATAGGTCTTATCTTATTGTCTAGTCACGGAGTAAACTGCTCTACACAAATCTAAGCTCCGATAGAAAAATCATATTATTATGAGATAGTATAAACTCGATTTTCCGACATGACATTAACAAAATATACAGAAATGTGGAGCTGCACACTGTGCATAAGTGAGGACGATACTCGCTCGAGTCTCGAGTGAGATGCGCTTGTAGCAGTCAGCGTGCTACGTGCCTCGACGTGTCACGCGTCACGCGGTGTAAGTGGTGTAACACAAAATACCGTGTAAGTACTTTATGACGTCACGTGACACGTTTCAACAACTGCACCCCGCGAGCAAGCTGAGGAGTTTTGAAATTTATTGCCTCGGTAGCAAGATAGAATGTTGAGGATTTACATCTCGCGACCTGTTGCCGCCGCGCCGCGCCGCGCCGTGCTGCCACAGATTGTGAGTGTCATAACCCATAACTCAGAGCTAAACGTGAGCTAAAGCAAGCTAAATTATGAAAAGCAAATGTTGCGTTTTACTCACACTCGAATTCCTCGATGTCGTTTTGCAACACGGAACTTAGTCAAAGTGATCACACCAAAAACATGAAATGTAAAAGGAGCCAAGCAAAATATTGCATAGCTATTCAATACTTCTGTCGTTAAAAGTTTTCAGATCACGTTAAAGCCAATCCTTTAACTTATTTTATAATTTAAATAAATGTATTTAAATTACAAAATAAAATTAATGTTAAATGTAGATTTCTTTATTTTATTATAGTGGCTTGGCAATGAGCACTAGAGAAATAATATTAAATAATAAAACACTTTACGCTTGCCGTCTCTGTAAGTATGAACTCCATGCAGTTTCATATACTCGTATTGGCTTGAACGTGATCTGAAAACATTTTACGCCAGGAGTGTTGAATAGCTATGAAATATTTTGCTTGGCTCCTTTTACATTTCATGTCTTTGGTGTGATTTCATTTCTTTTTTGAAGATGTTTCTCTTTTCTTTTCAGGTCACGTTATAACTTTTCTATATACTTAGCATAGCATCCATTCTCTATCTCTTTTATATTTTTAACTTACCAATTAAACCCCATAAGGACACCGGTGACCGCGATAACAATAGAATAGCAAAAGATTTCCAAGAATCCGCGATCGAAGGATTTATTAAGTCTTCGCTGACTGTCCGTCGTCCATCCGTATGGCTGGTTTTAGTGTCACACGGACCGTTGGTATGGATCGCTCCGTATAGACCGATCTGTATTCTGTATGAAGCTCGAGCTCGAGAACCACAACAGCTAGATAGTTGAAATTTTCACAAATTATGTATATTTGGTGTTGTTAAAAAAGATAATAGTCCAATTAAAATAAAATAAATTATTAATGGGAAGCCTCATACAACAAACATATTTTTTTTTCCCTTTTTTGCTCTATATCCATAATAGTAACAGTAAAGTTTATGAAAATTTCAGAAAATACTCAATTATAACTTTAATAACTTATAATAAAAATTAAATAAACTTATTATTTAAGGGGGGCTCCCATACAAATTTACGGTACGGAACTATGTACGCCAGTCTGACTCGCACTTTGCCAGTTTCATAATTTTTCCTTTCATTGTGAATAAAGACCTATCTGGGTACCAAATTTCAAGGTTCTAGGTCTGCTAGAAGTACCTTAGAATTTTGATGATCTGTCAGTCAGTGAGGGACAAAATGTAGTAACTTTGACCATCCGTAACTATTAAACTATTTATCGATATTTCATGTAATTTGGAGGTTAAGCTAGTTTTAATACTTGCTCATAGTGACCGAAATTCTAAATCCATAGCTTTGTTAACATCGAAGATGAAGGGGGTGTGAAATAGCCGCGAACCGCATCGACAACAGATTTAGTGCCATTGCTAAAAAGCTTGGCTGGGGCACTGCCGTGCCCCCAGATATCGTCCTGTGAAATATTATAAAGATATTTCGACTCCTGGAGCAATATTTTAAAAGTTTAGTTGATTACCAAAGCACCTACTACTAGGCTGATCGTCATAGTTAATGATGAAGGTCAGTAAATATAATGACTCGTCAGGACTGCTCTGCGGCCACGTGGTTCTAAATATTGTAGGTAGAACCTACACAATACTATATTGAATTTCAATGGTTTGTGTTTCATATTACAATTCACTTATTTAATAATAAGCTGATTATACGAAGCTTGAAATAATAATCCTGCTCCCCTCTCCGTGTCACGTCGGCCTCGTCGCTCGCGTGACACCAACGATTTGGCTTTTTTAGCTCAATATACAAGATGTTAGTGTAAACACCGTTGTCCTTGAAACCATCAAATGAGCCCGTCAAAATGAACAACTTTTTCTATGAGAACAATGCTGGGAATTAAAAAAAAACTATCTTCATACCCATACAAATTGCCGATCCGGGCATCCATATGGGCTGATATGGGTATGAAAACGGCATTTTTTTTTCGAGTTCCCAGCATTGTTCTCATAGAAAAAGTTGTTCATTTTGACGGGCTCATTTGATGGTTTCAAGGACAACGGTGTTTACACTAACATCTTGTATATTACAGTTTTTTATTGTCGTCATATTTTGAACACACAGATTTAGTATTTTGAACATCAGCAGTCAGCAGCCATTGCCTATAATATAACGGATGAGTGCGTTTGACTTTCTGTCACTTCTCCCCATATATCGCCCATGACTATTAACAATGTCGGATGTGAAAAACAGCAACTTTACAGGCGAGCGATTCAAAGTCTAAATTGTGAATAACTTTTTACTTATTTCAAGTAGAGTCATGAAATTTCAGAGTTGTGCTCTATAAGTTATTTTCGTTTAGTATATTAATAGGAGTATTCCGTATTTTATGAATAAATATGAGAAAAGTCACTTCTGACCTTTTTAACGGAGTACGAGTAATGCTGATTTGTCGGAAGTGCCAGAACCGACATTGTTGCTTGTTCAAAATCAATGACTACTTGTCGGAAGTGACTCTTGCGCCATTGTTAAGTGATAAATTTATATTTAAAATATGTCACATGTAGACATTACCAACAAAAATGACAACAATTTAAAGAAAATATATATATATATATATATATATATATATATATATATATATATATATATATATATATATATATATATTCAAATATACAAATATATATATATTCAAATATACATACATTAATTTCAAATAAACATATTCAATGTTTAAAGTTAATTTACATTTCGGATGAAAATTTGATTTTCTGAACTATTTACGTCATAAGAAATATTTTGTATTCTCATACATACATTGTTTTTAAGTTTTATTTGACAGAAGTCCTTAAAAACACATATATATATATATATATATATATATATATATATATATATATATATATATATATATATATATATATATATATATATATATATATATATATATATATATATATATGTGTTTTTAAGGACTTCTGTCAAATAAAACTTAAAAACAATGTATGTATGAGAATACAAAATATTTCTTATGACGTAAATAGTTCAGAAAATCAAATTTTCATCCGAAATGTAAATTAACTTTAAACATTGAAATTAAAAATTATTGCCATCACTATTTTGTTAACTTTTTGATACTATAACTTAAATTAACTTAACAAAATTAATACTTTTTTTTATCAATGATTAAGAGGAAAAGTTTATTTCGTGTTTGGAAAATTCTTTATATTATTGTTTGTATTGAATAGGTTCAATAACTACTGAACTAATTTTAAAAATTATTTTACCCTTGGTAAGCTACATTGTTTTCAAATGACATAGATAGTGTATTATTCAGAAAAATATTAGGAATCATGCCGAAAATCGCAAAAATATAACCCAAAGTAGTAAAAATTTGCAATAAATTACATTATTTCGCTTGCGCTGCGAAAAATACAGCTGATTCATAGAAACAATATTAAAAATACTTATAGTATTCATCATTATCTACAAAAAATCCAGGACAGCATATTTGTATCTTTTATGGTTAACGAATAATAACCATTTCCTTCATTAAAAAATTAACTTCAAATTATCTCCTACTAGCGTGGCTTGTTTTGCATATTAACAAATGATCCTTACCTAAATAAATATCAAATTATTAATTGTGATTCTGTAAAGAATAGAATTGTCTTTTAAATTATTACAATGGGGCAAATATTTTAGTAGTTAGAGCAGTTTGATTAAAGTTCAAAACAAGGCGCTGACACGGCAATGGCGGTGGCAACCATGAATTTGTAATGCAAAATATTATATTTTCCAAGTGGAACAACTTGCTATAGATCTTATCGACATCTGCCAAATACGCTGGAGAGATGAATTTGCCCAAATATGTGGGAAATACAGAAAATACTGACGAAGGACTGACTGTTTTACAGGTCCATTAATTTGTCAGCGAAACGTTGTTTACGGAATCAGGTAGTTCTTAAAAATCTCTACATTTTTAGGGTACTTACGTACTACTAAAGCCTTCATTTTCATGAAAAACATAGATGAATATTTATTAGATTAATTAATCAAAAGCAGTCTTCTTCATCCGAGATTCTCTATTTATTCTATGTTATGTTTGAGAATTATTTCACTTTTACATAATCTGAGTAAATCTATAAGTTTGTTTAGACAAATTGCAAGCTCTGAATTTACAATGTCTACAAGATCAACAAGGATAATCAAACCAGCTGCTCAACGAATTTGAGAAAATTATAATAATAGTATAGGAAAAACTTGCTCATGGAAATCTTGTGACTGAAGTTAAACCGAGTGTGAAAAAAAGTCCTTTTAATACCTTTTTTACGATTTTTAACAGTATAGCTTATGTTTTATAGCTATTATGTATTTAAAAAATGCCGAGAAATTCAGCTATTAGCTATACCAGACTTAATTTTCTTACAAAAATTTTGAAGCCTTCAGAAAATTGTTTAAAGTCGGTAAGCACCAACATATATGAAACAAACTCCAAATGGCATTGCCAAATGGCATTAAACCAATTAGAAAAATAAATTATGATGTTATGATTTAATTACTACCGACATTTTGCCAATTTATAAATCCCCATATC
This sequence comes from Polyommatus icarus, assembly GCA_937595015.1. Taxonomy (NCBI): domain Eukaryota; kingdom Metazoa; phylum Arthropoda; class Insecta; order Lepidoptera; family Lycaenidae; genus Polyommatus; species Polyommatus icarus. The sequence goes on from OW569326.1 coordinate 23,789,180, forward strand.
AATGTCGGAAGTGGTACTACCGACAATTTAACCATTTATAAAACCGATTAAAAATGTCGTATGTGGTACAACCGACATTTAACACATTTGAAAAACCGGTTAAGAACGTTGGATGTGGCACATCCGATAATTTTAAATGACCTACGATAAAATGTTAATGAAGATAAATGTTTTTCTTATAATCAAATCTAAAGCAATAAAACATAAGCTGTACTGTTCAAAATCTTTAAAGAATGTAATAAAGAATAGTTAAATACAATTTTCCGCACTAGTATTAGCTTCGATCATAATATTTCCATCAGCATTTTTTCCCTATAACTATATACTTTTTAATTTCGTTGAGTACCTAGTTTGATTAAAATTAAAAAAAATATAACTAAGGTTGCAAAAAGAACAAGTGACAGCGCGACGTCCATTTTCTCCGTTAACATAGTCGGAAGTGGCACATCGAGCGCTCTCATTCGCCAATATGACAGCTATTAGACAAGATAGACCCCACTGCTCGTGGCTACATAGCGCCATTTGTCCCTCATTGTCGTTAATTTGCTCTCGATTAGAACTTAGAATTAGTAATACTAACACTGAGCACTAAGACAAAAAACAGACGAAATCAGATTCACACAGGTACCTGAGACTCCGGGGTAACAGGTGCGTCTCACAGATGGCGAGTGGGGAAGCCGTGGGAACGGGGAATATCTGCCCCGACAACACGCACCGATCTGCCAGATGTGCACTATCTCAGACCGGACAACGGACTCGCCCTGCGCCTCTCTAGTCTCTACGCTCTACCCCTCAGGTCTTTTTTGTGGTCTGATATAACATACTTAGTACCGATCGTAACTTCTAAGACCTAAGTTAAGCTTACATTATACAATGATATTATCAGGACGAGCGAAGATAGCCCTAGTAATATATCCCTCAACCTGAGCACTTTTGTGGTAGGTACACTTTACAGAAAAACTATCGCCTGTTGATTTGTGAGTATTTTTTTATGTGTAGGATATAAAAAATATTATTACCACGCAGAAAAAGGCCCCAGCCCTCCGTAGCATGGCTTTTAGCTTGTAAAATATTACATTTAGAAATACAAAATATTATGTAATTATAGCGGTTATTTCTATTCATTTTACAATGTACCAAAAAATAAAAATAATATCCTGTTACCTGTACTAAGTACTTATTCGCAATTTAATTTCGCATAGCGTAATATTTTTTCTTCTCATAATATCTGTAGTTTCTTTTGTAGGCGCAACTCAGAGCTTAGCCGAAGTCTAAACCTACTTTGTACCCTTTTTGTTCGGAAATTACGTTACAACAAATCCAACAGATCGGCTTAAAGACGTGGAACAGTTATGGAGGCAGGAGGCAGGAGGCACAAAACTGCAGTGACGTAGCTACTAAAAGACATCCCAGGGCAACGCCTCAGGGCCCCCAAAATTAGGTGGCCATTCGGACTAAATTACTTTGAAAATAAAGTCAAAGCTTCTATCGATTCTATCGTGACTTAAGTAGATGAAATAGTGCAGTCGTACAGTGGCTGCCGGCTGGAGAAGACAATTAATGAATGAGTCAGACCTTAATAAGCGCCAGACGACCGTCGCGTCGCTGCTGACGGTTCACAAATATTTTACCTCGCAGGTTCTACGAGAGTACTCCTTCAGTCACCGGCATACAGATCCTGTCAGACGTAGTACACTGAACGCAGTGTACTAATGGCGATTGGCGCTAACCTTCAGTAATCAGTAATGCTTATGTCATCCTCACGACTGCGCTTTGAGAATTAAATGAACGCTAGAAATATAACATACTTTTTTGTGTTCAAGATGTTGTACAAGCATGGTTAAAAATACATGCTATATGTATATAGCCACTTAAAAATAGAGCCTGAGAGATGAGCGGAACCGGAATAATGTTATGGCCTTTCAGAATACCAACGTAACAAGATTTTTGCGACTTGTCTCGTAATAGGTGAGTGAGGCTGCGCTTGTGGCTTGCTTAAGTCAGTAACCCGGAAGTAATCTTTAACCATCAGTGACTCGTCTGCTCTTTTACCAAATCCAATAGAAACCCTGTTTGTAATTTAATAAAATGCGTTGAACTTAATGAGCTCCAGTTTGTGTGGCTTGACGTGTCACGCTGCACGCCACATGACGTGACACTTTGGCTGCGTGACTGACGTGACGTCACGCCGGCTCAGTCACGGCGTGAAGCGCGCTGTGTCCAGGGAGTTCTAATTCTTTCAATCCTGCCATTCACTTTCATACTAATAGACAAAATTCTAATGAGGTAATAAAAAAAATCGGCCAAGTGCGAGTCGGACTCGCGCACGAAGGGTTCCGTACCGTTATAGAGCAAAAATAGGCCAAAAATTGCGTTTTTTGTATGGGAGCCCCCCTTAAATTATTATTTTATTTAAATATTATTTTTAATTATTAAAGTACACATATAATTAAGGCTTTTGTGATAATTTCAAGTGCCTACTTGTTGTCATCGTTGATACCGAGCAAAAAATGTTTGAAAAATTACGTTTGTTGTATGGGAGCCCCCCTTAAATATTTAATTTATTTTGTTTTTAGTATTTGTTGTTACAGCGGCAACAGAAATACATAATCTGTCAAAATTTCAAGCTATTAGTACTAATACTACTCTCTAGCTATTACCGTTCTTGAGTTACAGCCTGGAGACAGACGGACGGACAGACAGACAGACAGACAGACGGACAGACATCGAAGTCTCAGTAATAGGGTCCCGTTTTTACCCTTTGGGTACGGAACCCTAAAAACCGGCCAAGTGCGAGTTGGATTCGCCCATGAAGGGTTCCGCAGCAAGGTTTATTTTAATGAAATTAAGAGTTTTTTGATTTATTTTCATATTTCTTTTTATTTTCTATCTATTATTTTAGTTGATTTAATGAAAGTTAAATTAAGGTTTACCATTTATGACGTATAAAAAAAACTACTGGTTCAGACAGACAGACAGACAGACATGACGAATCTATAAGGGTTCCGTTTTATGCCATTTGGCTACGGAACCCTAAAAACAAGGCCCTTGCATCCGTGCAGCATTTTCAGAGCGATATAACCACTCTTCTAATACTGGGACAAGATTTTTAAATGTCCGTATGGTTGCCCAAGCACATAGGTCTTTAAAATTTTTCTCAAGTCTCACGCCACTGACAGTAACGTACCATGAATTATGTTCCACCCATGTCCACTGCTAGTGTACATTTTAACTCACTAGTATAATTTCTCGCGAGTTCTAAATTACATAAAGTTTGTAATAGCCGGCAGCTATTACGGCGTGAGGTCGCGTGCTGCCCTACATGTAGAGTGGTGCTGACTGCGCCGGGTCAGGGCTCAGGGCGGCTGACTCACCGGCCACCGGCCACCGCGACCGTCAGCCGTGTTGCTACTGCCACTTGCCAGCTCAATACTGAAGCTTGATCTGACTCTGAGTCTCAGCAAGCAGATAAATTATAATATTTTTTATTAATTTGAAGATGAATAAAACATTTCTTGAATCTTTACATAAATCTTACTGAAGGGAACTTTTTACTGATGGAAGGCGTTGAATATGAGACATTTTATTTAACTTCCTTTAAGATACGTCTATGATCTGGCCCGAGGACAGAGGTCAGTCGAGGGCCGGGCACAGGCGGTGGTAGGGCGGGGAGGGCGGGGGGAGGTCACGTCCGGGACGGAAGGGACGCGGATACCGCGGTACTTCGTCACGGCCGCGGCATTCACGACCGTCCATTGTGGGGAAAGTGAAGACAAACGAGATGTTACAGTCATTAAGGTTTAGGTAGACCTACATAATATCACCTAAGTCCTTAACTATTAACTCAACACCTGGTTGTAATTGCAGTGTCTGTAGCAGCCGGTGAGTGGTGGTATTGTGATGTAAGCTGTGCAACCAGACTGTAGTGTGTGGCTTTCATAATTTATTATTCTACAAAAATAGTATTATAATAATTATGATAAAGTACTATAAACAGTTTCAGAATAAGTCATTACCAGAGTATAATTTATGACTGAACTAGAATATCTCGGTTCACGTATAATTTAAAATGCATGATATATTATTATAATAATAATTATTAAATTGTAGAATGTTGACACAATTTCAATACATAAGGTTATCCAGTATAAATGCTAGAGTCTAGACGACCATTAAATACATAAATCATAACAATGATGAATAATTCATCATTAATTATTAATGAATCATACAATATAATATTACTCGTATGTGCTTAATGTGTACATCTGTTAATATTGTGCATATTATGCTTCATATAATAGTTAAGTGTACTAGACTCTAGACTTCTGAGTCTAGACGCCCGCGCCGCACTAAAATAAGAATAATGTCGGCAGTAATCACTATAATCTATCATTTATTTATTTATTTATTCTCTTTATGTACAAAATTAAAACATAACAATTATAAAAGTGACAATATAACATTGGCGTACTTATCTCTTTAAGAGATCTCTTCCAGCAAACAGTGGATATAAAATGGTGTGAAAACAGGGCAATGTACACTAAAGACAACATTTAAACTAGTACAATAAAGACATAATACTAACACTTAAATCCTATAGCTAAATCCATAATATATTAATATACCTACATACTTAAATGAGTAACATATATAAATAAACATACATATACAATACTTACATACAATATAAATGAACGTAATTTTAACATAATAAAAATTATAGATATTATGTGATATGAAGAAGCAAAATTTTGTAACTAAAATATAAATTAGAAGTAAGTTAAACCTGTGATAAATAGTTACGTTTTAATCTTAATTTAAATGTGGAAACAGACGGTTCCTCACGAATGTGATCTGGCAAACTGTTCCATAGTTGCGCCGCCTTACACGAAAATGAGCCCTCATAGAAGATTGTATTACAGTGAGGAATAACAAGTGGTCTCTTAATTGTACAGGAGCGAACTGGTCACTCACTAGGTGGAGTAAAAGAGAAACTTTCGTGTAGATATTGGAGCGTGAGGATGTGCGAATTCCGACGCTGACGAATTGGGAGCCAGTTAAGACGCTTGCGAAACTCAGTAATGTGGTCATATTTGCGCAAACCGAATACATAGCGAATACAAAGGTTTTGCAGGCGTTCCAGTTTGTTTAGTAACACTTAGGTCAGGTCTAAGTAAACCACATCAGCATAATCAAGCAACGGAAGAATGAGCGATTGTACCAGTAGCAACTTAGTCTGGAAAGGGAGAAAATTCTGAAGCCGCTTTAGTGAATGCATAGCAACATTTACACGGCTGCTAACACTGTTGATCTGAGAACACCAAGATAAGTGGGAGTCAAAAATTACACCCAGATTTTTTGCCTCGTTGGATATCTGTATTATGTTGCCATTATAGTTGATATTCTCTAGGCTATGGAAGTCAACTCTGCTACGAATTTGTTTGCTGCCTATGATAACAGCTTTCGATTTGTTAGGGTTTACAAGAAGACCGAAGGTATTTGCAAAATCGTTGATTCTCGCAAGGTCCTCGTTCAACTGGCGTATCGCATTATTTATCTCTGTTAGTGTGATGTGTGTGTATATTTGCAGATCGTTTGCATAAAGGTGGAAAAACGAGATAATGAGTCGCGGCAATTCATTTATAAATAAAGAGAAAAGTGTGGGAGATAGTACTCCACCCTGAGGAACCCCAGCGATAAGTTCAAGCCAATTAGATGTTAGATCGGATGTAAAGATACGCTGCTGGCGCCCTCTCAAGTAGGAATCAAACCATTTTAGTGCCGAATCCGACACACCAATTGAACGAAGTATACCCAGTAAGACATCATGATCCACAGAGTTAAATGCACTGCTGAAATCCAGAAGAACGACTATTGTCAGCTGTCTATTGTCCATGGCCTGACGGATATCATCAGACACCTTCAGCAGTGCAGTAGTAGTGCTATGCCCTGCACGAAAACCGGATTGAAATGAATTAATCAATTGATTTTCGACTAAGTATTTAGATAGCTGCTTGTTCACTGCTTGCTCCAGGATCTTGGACAGGATAGGCAAAATTGAAATAGGACGAAAGTGTGAGGGAGAATCTGGATTGGAAACTTTGGGTAAAGGAATTACATGGGCTTTTTTCCAGGGAGAGGGAAAAGTGTTAGTACTTAAAGAGAAGTTAAGTATGTGAGTAATAATAGGAGTGAGTAAGTCAGCTGCTGGTACAATCATATCTTTGCTTATCTCATCACACCCAAATGCTTTAGATGAGATTTTTAAGAGGCAATCACGTACCTCTCTTTCGTTAATATTCTCAAAGGAAAATGGTGCATGAGTAAAGTTTTTACGCTCTGACAATAACCGAAGACAGTTCAATTTGTTTGTTCATTTAACGTTTCTCATCAATATCGATCATAATTCATAACCGAAGTATCACCTGACGCCCACGACTCACGAGTCACGAGAAACTAAACAAACGAAGAGCGAGTGCCGTAACTTACCGTCTAAAATCTAAATAAACCCGTACGTTGGCGGAGTCCAATAACAATATCAGTTGGATATTTACAGCGTTGTGAAACGGCGGGATTAGTGCACAATACTGCCCACTACGATTGTGCAAGCCCCCGGCCCACGGCTGGGCAGCAGCGAGTGTTGAGAGCGCGTAGTGCTGCGACACTAGCCCCCTGCCCACTACCCACGCCCACGCCCGAGCCCATTCACGATCCGAGCCCACGCGCCGCTCACAGACGCGCGCTAGACTAGTGAATGGACTGCCCGCGTATTTATAGTTTCACACATTACTAGTTACTAGCTGATACATAGCAGGACATTGTTTACATACTGTTGCCAACTTCTCTTAGCGATGTACTCGTATATCTCGAGCTCCGAGCGATTGTCTACTCGTAAATAAGTTTGTCGTTTGATTACTTCACTTACTATCTAGAATCCGTCAGCCTTAAATATTCTAAAAATATATTAAAAGAGTGTTAAAATATCTGCTGAGTACTGATATTTTAAAAGTTTATAACAATAAACCTGAGGAGTGAGGACGAGGCATACGCCATATTATGCGGCATCAGTCATCACCGGCTAATATTATCACAGCATTGTAAATATAAATTCTATTTATTACACTGTGATATTTTTATGCCGCGTGAGCATTTTTACCTGTAGACTGTGTGTACCTGTGGGCTGTGGGCTGTGTGTATCAAACTTCGAAACTCAAACAATTCTGTGCGTGTCCTTGAAGTATCTGTTTGTATTCCACTGATCAAATAAAATTTATTCGACGAAAAATTAAATCTTTCGATTTTTTGGATGCACGTTGAATCCAATAATAATTTAATGAGTACATTACGGCTCTTTTTCTTAACTCGTCCAGCACCAGGGCAGAGCAGAGCACGTTCAATTGAACGTTGGAACGGTGGAGGCTGGAGCACGCAGTCGGTACTACTAGCTCTACCTATTTATACGAGCTGTGCATGTATGCATGTATGTGCTGTGCATGTTATGTATGTGTGGACCGGTTCCAACGGCACGCCGAGAAACTTGCTCACACTCAACATCATACAGCCTCTGCAGACCTCAGTTAGTACTCGACGCAGTTGCAATCTGTTGATTACAACAATAAAGCTTCTCGCCGGCTTCGACTACATAGTTAGTTATAAAATACGTTTTACAATATAAAATAATTCGTAATGACTGATTTGAGAAACAATTTGGGATTTCGGTTGACTAGGTCCGGGGAATCGCGAAAGCTGATCTCCTGCGGGGAAACCCTACGTTTCGAGGATGACATAAATCTCAGCCATATTGAGGCTCGACAAAAAAGGGTGCATGTGCAGGGGCGGGGGGCCAGAGGGGCGCGCGGCTGGCTCCGCCGCCGGCGAAACGATATGTCGAGGCTATTATTCAGCTCGCTATAAGTTTCATTAAAATTTTGGCAATATTTTCGGATGAATTTTGACTTTCCCCGATGATCGATGAGGTCGTTATTGATACAGCGCGGAACAAACGACGCGCCGGACAACCCTGACCCACCGCCGCCGGCTGACATTTAGCGGTGTCCCTATCAATAATTATTTTCAGATTTTAAACTACTTCATTTCACAATATTAGTATATTATTTTAATCACTTTTCGTTCAGTAGTTTAAGCGTGTTATAGATACAATATTTTGTGTTACTTTTAAAATAATAATTGTTGGACGTATAATATATTTTCTTGGATACTCGTGATATTTGAAATGTAAGTAGACCTACGCTTTGAGTGAGTCGCGGTGATACCTCACGAATATCGCACGAAATCGATATAGCACTTGTCCTGAGGGGTCATGTTACCGATGGACAGGGGCCGGGAAGAATAGGAACTTGCGCCATGCCGACATCCGAGTTCCGACACCTCGGTCTGCCCAGTGCCCGGTATACTGACCGGTCTTGCCAGTCGCCAGCGACCATTGTGCTGACAGTCCAAGCTCCCTGCCATGGGTGAACCCACACTCGTAATATGTGACAGGCGACAGCTCTCCTTTTACTATGTCTGTGCTTAGATCGAAGACATCATTTTTGCAAATCGCGAGTAAATCGTGGAATAACGATCGCAGGCCCCTGGTTAGTGGTACTTCTTTTGTTAAATTATATGCCACAATATTATTATTATTACTTTCATAGAGTAAACTTCCGAAGACCCTTTGGAATGAGCCGTAGTAAAAAATAAAACGCCTCAAGTCCTTCCTACTTGAGCTTTAATTAAAGTTAGCAAAGTTGAAACTTGCCGAGTCGCACTGTAGGCTGTAGCAGCTCTAACGAGATAGAGATTAGAGCTGAGAATAGACTGTGGCAGGGCTTCCCGAACTTGTTTGTACTGCTATGCTCAGCGTCGCATTCAGAGGTCTGTACCACGCCAAAATAATTCTGTCGTGGTATGGACTATGGACTATGGACCTTTGAATCTCTTTCCTTTTGACAATTTTCAATTTTCTAGTTAGCATTTTCATCAAGTTTTATTACCAGACTAACTACGAGAGCTGCTATTTATGTATCCGGAATTAAAAAAAGAAACAAACATATATAATTTAATATGGTTTTATTGCTTCTCAAAATATTCGCCGCGATGATCGACACACTTTTGCATACGCTGGAACCAATTTTCATAGCACTTTTTCCATTCTGATTGAGGTATCTCCAAAACGTGCATTTTGAACGCATCAACAGCCTCTTCGCGGCTCGAAAAACGTTGACCACGTAATTTGTTCTTCGCGTATGGAAATAAAAAGAAATCGTTAGGTGCCAAATCAGGGCTGTACGGCGGATGACCAGTCATTTCGATCTTTTGACCCTCCAAAAACTGAGTTGTTTCAGCTGAGGTGTGACAGCTAGCATTGTCGTGATGTAATATGATTCTGCGTTGTCGGTTGTCCTTTCTTATTTCTTCAAAGACTTCTGGTAAACAAATGGTCGTATACCATTCAGAATTAACCGTTTTACGATTCTCTAATGGCACTGTAGCCACATGTCCATTAATTCCAAAAAAAAAACAGGCGACCATTTGCTTCAAAGTACTTTTTGCACGAGTAACTTTTGTTGGTTTCGGCTCATCTTGGAACACCCACACCGTTGACTGTTGTTTAGTTTCGGGGTCATATGCATAGATCCAAGATTCATCACCTGTGTAGATATTATAAACGGCTTTTGACGTGCCACGGTTGTATTTTTTTATCATTTTTTTGCACCAATCGATACGAGCCCGTTTTTGATCGATTGTCAAGTTGTGCGGAATCCAACGCGAACATATTTTTTTTTACAGCCAAATGTTCGTGTAATATCTTATGTATGCTCGTCATACTTATGCCTAAGGACGCCTCTATCTCGCGATATGAAACATGACGATCACGCATTATTAGTTCCCGCACAGCATCTATATTTTGTGGGACAACAGCTGTTTTTGGGGGACCTTCTTTATTTTCATCCGTGAGCATAGACCGCCCACGATTAAATTCACTGTACCAGTGATAAACAGTGGTTTTTGATGGTGCTTCATCTCCAAAAGTTGCGGTGAGTTGAATAAAGCACTGTTGTTGATTTAGCCCACGCCGAAAATCGTAGTAAATCATTGCACGAAAATGTTCACGCGTTAAATCCATGGCAAATGATGACACGCAATTTTCAAAATGACGCCACAATGGAAAAATAATTGACAGCCACATGAAACAATATGTATTCTTCAACCAAAGAGTTCTATTTTCAAATGTTGTAATTACTTTTTAAATATTGTTCTTGTAAGTGGCCAGTTCCGGATACATAAATAACAGCCCTCGTATAAATGTGACAATTTATTAATACACCATAACATTATTTTAGAAAATAATATAAACTTAAAATCACAAATTCATTAACTAACTAACTATAATAAATAATAATAATATCAAATAAGTATCACTATTGACACAGAGCTCCCAGAGGCAATATCTATACTTACTTATAAATGTACATAGTCCTGACTGACTGACTGACTCACTGAATTCATCATCGCTGAGCAAAAACTGTTAAAGTTATAACTTACAGCCATGAAATTTGGTGAGTAGGGTTGTTTTATTAAGTAGACACCCACTAAGGAAGGAATTTAGAAAATTTTACCCCGAAGGGGGTGAAATAGGGGTTGAAAGTTTGAATGAAAGTCCGTCATTTCTTGAGTTAGAAACATGAAACTTTATTTTTTGGCTACTGATAAAAAATGAATGGATACGTATTTAAGCGTTTTTGGAAATTCTACTCCCCAGGGGGTGAAATTGGGGTTGACGGTTTGAATGAAAGTCCGTTATTTCTTAAGTTAGAAACTTGAAATTTTATGTTTGGGCTACTGATTGAAAATGATTGGATACATGTATAAGTGTTTTTGGAAATTCTACCCCCAAGGGGGTGAAATAGGGGTTTAAATTTCAAATGAAAGTCCGTCATTTCTTAAGTTAGAAGCATGAAAGTTTATTTTTATTTTTTGGACTGCTGATTAAAAATGAATGGATAGGTATTTAAGTGTTTTTAGAAATTCTACCCCAAAGGGCTGAAATTGGGGTCGAAAGTTTGAATGAAAGTCCGTCATTTCTTGATTTAGAAACATGAAACATTATGTTTGTGCTACTGATTAAAAATGAATGGATACGTATTTAAACGTTTCTGGTAATTCTACCCCCAAGAGGGTGAAATTGGGGTAGAAAATTTCAATAAAAGTCCGTCATTTCTTGAGTTAGAAACATGAAAGTTTATTGACGTTTGCGTTTGACGTTTGCTTAAATAGGGTCCCGTTTTTACCCTTTGTACAAGTAACCACAAAAAGGGGAAAACTATCCATATATAAGTCGCGGTCAACAGCAGCTAGTAAATTATAATACAGATTACTTAGCTCCGAAGCGCGGGTGGCCCGTAGCAGGAGTATTATAGTGTTCTGACTTCCGTGCCCCTAGCCCGAGCTGCATGTGCTAAGTTGCTAACTGCTACTATGCTGCTAGTTGCTACCTACCTACGGGCCCTACGGCCTACGTGGTTAATCCGGCCCTGGCGAGTATACTTTACGTTTGAATACGTCATCGACAGAAGTTAGAAGTGTTCTAACTTCTGGTGATATAGGTTTAGGTACGATATTCGCGATTTGCGAGAAATCAAGTTGAGTAAGTAATTCATAATCGCACTTTTTATGGATTATAACATAAATTATAATAATATATACTTACTTATTTGAAAAAGTTACATTTTAATTCTTAAACCACTCGATATACTTACTTGTTCAGACTTCAGGTGGGTTATTATGACCTCTTATTTCCAGTCAGTTTACGCCCAAAACGTACCGTTTTCGGGCGTAAACTGGCTGGAAATAAGAAGTCATAATAACCCACCAGACCTTTTTAAAGCCGGCGTTCAGGCAAATTCCAATGTCGCCTCCGACTTTCGAGACGAAACACAAAAGTAATCCCTTCAGTCGGAACTCGGAGCCTTCACCTAATTTCATAAAAGAAACGAGTCACAAGTGTGTGTAAACGAAAACAGGTATTTATTGTAAATGCAATTTGCCTTTCACAAAAGTGCGGGGATCGGGCGCGGGCCTAGCGGCCGACGACGACGAGTTTATAGGGCAAGCTGCGGAGCGCGCCCCTCGCACCGCGCCTCGCCGCCCGCGCTGAGCACCGCGCGAGCCAGTTCGCCGCTACACTTCGCGTTGGGGTGTCGTGTCGCGAGTCAAAACTTCCCCCCGCGCACCGCATCCGAGCCGCGCGATCTATATTGCGAGTGATCAGGGAATCGTGTGCTAAAAAGTGTTTATATCAGGCCCAGGCCCGAGTGTTGTGCTGTGTGCAGTGCTGGTGACTGGTGTAGTGTGCGAACATAATTATCGCAGTGCGCGTGGAGCCGGTTCGCGCCGCCTTCGTGCTTTCTAAACGTCGAGGGCTGGCCGGCACGGGCACTCGCTCGAGACTCATGACCGGAGCTTTGTAAACACGGCGCTGTGCTCTCGTGTTTTATGGGTGAGTCCAGCTCGACGGTGCGACTGTCGAGAATGTACGTTACTAGGATCATTAACTTTTGAAAACGACAGTGAGTCAGCTTCTACTATAACTTTAGTTGAGGAATAGGAATTAGGAATTACGATGCATATAGGTAGAAGCAACGATATCAATTTACTGATAGAAGTAGCGAATTAACTAACTGATAGTAGAAGCAATGATTGTTACAATATTGAGGGCGGCTTTTACCAAAGTTTTCATTTGTAAACACGCTTAATTTAAACTTATTTAAGTTTGTCTTGCACCACGATGTTGAAGCTTGAAATTAACTAAACGCATTTTTGAGTGTTGCGTGGTGTTGCAACATTATGTCTTGTGCGTTCTATTTCACGATTTGAGCACAATCGTTACAAATAACGATATTTCACAGTTGTTTGACGAAATTCGGTTCGTTTTTTTTTGCGTAAAACGAGTTTTCTATCAATGGGTCAGACGCGGCCCGCAATTCAGGTAGTATTTGAGTCCTGACCCTTTGTCAGTCTGTGGCCGGCAGCGGCCCGCGCAAGGGTTTGTTTTAGATTTGAGATGTTTGTTTTGTTGTACAGTGTACACAATTCTCGTAATATGTTGTTTTGTTTCACATACTTTAGGTTGTTGTACAGACTCGTGCAGGTGTTCTGTTAGTAGAGTAATAGAGTAATCGACAAATAATTGAGTGATATAAAAAGTGGCCCGGAACTTTTAGGTTTTAAACAATAATAATCTAGATTTTAATTTTATTTCTAGAAAAATCATCGTCGTTTTCTTGGATAGGCGAAATCTTCGAAATAACTTTTCTCCGTCAGGGTTTCAAACAAATATCTTACCGCAATAACCCTGACATCTCGAGGCTTCTTTTCACACTCAAATTATTCGAAAATTATTCTCGACCAAAAATAATCTAACCTCAAATTCAACTGTTAAATACGTTTAGCAGCTTAAACAACGATATTTGGCTGTTTAAATTTGACAGATCAATAATCATGTTTAACTTGTGGTGCAAGACAACTTGTGTAGTTAAACAGAATTTTGTGCTTAAATAAAATTTTAAACAGATTTAACCGTTTCGTAAAAGTGGCCCTGAATGTCTGGAGTCTGGAACATTGGCGGGTATGGCAAGTCGGCGACCATATTGTGATATGGATCATAAACAAAGACTTGGGTTCGGCTGGCGGGGCGCGGGCGCAGCTCAGGTAGCCGCCAGCTGCTATGCGGGCGCCGGGCCCACGTTATTATTATTCCATCTACAGTCTGCACACTACCAACTAATACGTATTCTGTGACTCTAGTCTCTACACGGTAACAAAAACTCGTAATAGACTTCTCGATATACCATGACAGTCCAGAACTAATTACCTTAATACATACCTACTGTCAGACATCTGAGGACTAATAATAAAAAAGTATTTTATTTACAAACTTGAAATTCCAATTTTCATGTTTCAAGTGAAACTATTTAAAACTCCTAAAACACAAAAGCTAACGGTTCCATCACGGTTATCAATTATCATGAATCACGGCCTCACGGGCCACGGGCCACGGCTCAGGTATAGCTAATCTACTCGAGTTGTCAGACCAGATTTAGACGTTTATACCAGGGGTTCGAAATCTTTTTCAGCCTGCGGCGCACTTACAAACTGTAAATATTTTTTCACGGCGGCGCCCTACTTTACCTAGCTATTACAGAAAGATGCATAAATAAACTCCTTTAATAATAATAATTATAGTTAAGCAAGTAAATAATATACGCAAACATTTAATCATCTGCCTGCTTTGTATAATTCATATTATAATTTTATTTCATTATATTTGTGGTTATGGTTAATGATTGAGGATCGACTCACGGCGCCCCCAGTTTGGGAACCCCTGGTTTATACTGTTTCCTAACTGCCGCTACACTCGGAGATATTTTGACAAAGCCCCATAATATTATTATGAATAGTTCTACATATAATACTACTTCTAAACTAACTGTATATCGACGGTTAAAAGGAAGTAGGGCATAAGCGACATTTTTGTCAAAAATGAGTTTTAAATGCCATCTTACTTAAAATTTCCCGCTCTTTCGAAAGCGCTCACTCTCATAGCTCTACGATGCGTTTTTTGGCGTTTATGCCCTAGCAAAAAAAAGCATTTAGTATTTTTTGTAACTGACAATATTATTTGTGTTTGTTATATAATAGTATTTGTCTACAGCTTTCGGCTGCTTATATCTTTTAAGCAATTGTCTCAAAAATTAAAAACGTTGTTTATAGCCTTCTTCCATTTCGTAATTGATCATAGCTTTGGCGCTTGTACCCTATTACCCTATATATCCAAAATTTATTTACATATTACTCTGTCGGTTAAACCCTACTAACTTTTTCAACCATATTTCCATAGACTCACGCAATGCCAGTCACCAGATGTTGATTATTCTTCTTTATCTTCACTTTCAAATGACATTGTGTGTCACATGTGTGTCACTTAAGTCTTATAATTCTAGTTTTTGTGAAAGTCTACTGTTACTTGTGTTCTATTAACTAATAAACGACCATAACACGACCTGTAAAAAGTACGTTATCCTTCTTTTCCTATAACAGTTATGAATCGTCTAGTCTCGTATACCCTTTTACTTTGCGATGTAAGAAATCAGAATGTTGTTTAGGCTTCTTATCCTCTAATTTTTTTTTGTCATTTGTCTCTTATGCCATATTACCTCATTCGAAATTTTAAAGCAATTGTTATAAGCGACAAAAACCACTTTAAATAGCGCCAAATCATTAAAAGTAACTATACCGGTAAGAGGCCCATTTTTTTATCATTTTATATAACTGTTTAAATTTTCACGATACGTCAATAAATAACAGAGATACGTCAGTTTTTCATAAACTCAAAACTTTAAACGGCTCTCCTGAACATTTCACTTTTTTGCGCTTATACCCTACTTCCTTTTAACCGTCGATATATATATATATATGTATATATATATATATATATATATATATATATATATATATATATATATATATATATATATATATATATATTATATATATTCTAATTTTGCGTTTCCCGATTGAATTGATTACTTACATGGAATAAATAAAAGAATGGATGTTTAAGTGACATTTATTATTTACTAGCTGTCCCGGTGAACTTCGTGTCTCTTTAAAACCTTCCCTAGACTTCTACAAATATTTTAAGACAAAAATCAGCTCAATCCGTTCAGCCGTTTTTGAGTTTTAGCGCGACTAACACATTTGAAAATCCATTTTTATATATAAAATTACTAGCTGTCCCGGCAAACGTTTCTTTGCCATATTAAGTATATAAAGTATTTTTTTTTATTTGATCGCAGCGCTAACTGTCGGGACAGACTAAAATTAAAATTCGAATTCGAATATTATTTAAAATTTGACTCTGCGATGGCAGCGCCGTCTGTCGGATCCAATGTAAAACATTCCAAAATCAACAACTACTAATAAATTAAAAATTAATTAAAAAAACATTGTCCAGTGGACAAAATTGTGAATCTAAACCATTCCCAGATCCCCTTGAACACACACAAAATTTCATCAAAATCGGTCTAGTCGTTTGAGAGAAGTTCAGTGACATACATACTCACAGAAGAATTATATATATTAAGATTTGACAGGCAAATATTATCTTTTAACAAAAAAGTCGTTATTGTAAGTAATTAAAACACAAAATGTTATAAATCTTTGGCGCAAAGATAAAAAATAAAGTTTTACTTCTTAAAAACACCTAGGTAAGTATTTGTTATCTCTCATATTTTTAAAACAAATAGGATAACTTTTTACTCAGTTTTAATTATACAAAAATCGACAAACTCTCATATTATGTTGCAAGACTTACTGTAGTTTTTAACCGACTTCCAAAAAACGAGGAGGTTATATGTTCGGCTGTGGATATATTTTTTTTTTTATTTTTGTATTTTCAACGATTACTCCGCCGTTTGTGAACCGATTTTCGAAATTTTTGTTTTGTTGTATTAGGTTTCACTCCAATTTGGTCCCATTTTCACAAAGGTGGTGACCTGATGATGGGATCCATGAGTAATCGAGGGAACTCCTCGAAATTTATATGGAAACATATGGTGATTTTGGTTTTATGTGAAGTGTACTAAGAATACGCTACCAAAAAGTCAAATATTGGGTCAAGGTATACCATGGTTTCGATGATGCTGAGAGAACTCCTGATTCCTTATAGATACACGTTTGGGAGTTTCGGCGTTGTTTTAAGAACAGAAAGCATAAACTACTATGCAATTCATATTCATCATCATAATCATCATCATCATCATCGTCATCATCATCATTACCACGTCGTGTTAAGGCCACGAATGTCTCATGGCACAGAATAGATAATAGTACAAGGCATAGGTATGGATATACTAATAATAATAATGATGTACTGTATAACAATTAACAACACCTTTTTTTTTTTTAATACACGGCGGTCGGCGTCGGTCGCCGCCCAGCGCCGCCGCGCGAAGACAAAATATCGAATACTTTACTAACTACTTTATAATATACAGATCGAATACTTTACTACTTTATAAAATTTTAATAGACAAATAGAATTAAAATAAAGTTATTTTAAAAAGAGCATTTAAACAAAACAAAGTCATTAAGTGTCTTTTTAATTAGTTATACTTATTAATCGACAGATGGTGCACTAAGTACCTATCGATTTGAATTCTTGATAACAAGAACAGCTGTCAATAATTATGATAATATTAAATATTATGCTACGCTACATCCTATGCAAGTTTGTACAATTTTTTATCTGATAGATCCTTCGATCGTGGAAAAACGAGACACAATAGCCTTTCTATTGTTATCGCAATCGCCGGTGACCGCTTCGGGCTTGAAATATTAAAATTGTTAAATTACTTAGCACAATATGTTCACTTCACTGATAATATTATATTATTTTGTGAGTGTGAGTTGTGACTCTTAACAAATTGTAATAAGATACGTAAAATATACGCGAAGATTTATCTACTAGTGTAACTAAAAAGAGTGAAATTATTATTATTTTTAACAAAAAATTAAAACCGACTTCCAAGGTAAAAACAATAATAACATTAATGTGAACTAAAAAGTATTAAATAATTTTTACTATCTAATAGTGCCTTTTTCCGAATTCGGCTAAACCTCAACTATTTCTGTACTCAATCTTCATAATTTTGAAGTCGGTGCGTTCCAAAAATTTTAAATATACTGTCAGAGAACTGAAGATTCAGCTATCTGGTACCGACTTCAAAATAATGAAGATTGAGTACAGAAATAGTTGAGGTTTAGCCGAATTCGGAAAAAGGCACTATTAGATAGTAAAAATTATTTAATACTTTTTAGTTCACATTAATGTTATTATTGTTTTTATTACTACAGAGGGACTCTCCACATTAAAAGACGAAATTTCATTTCAGTTCATAATATACTTCAACACAATTACGAGTATAAATCTTGTTTCGGACTGGCATGGTTTATAGCTTGTCTAGGATAAGATATCTTATCTACCAGGGTGATGATACAAAATCTTATCAACCAGGAAACGCAAGATACGAATCTCAAAATAAAACCAAAATCCTTAACTGAACTGAAAACCTAGTTCTAGCCGATAAAAATAGGATGCACCTAAGTTTAACCACCAGTGTGCGGCTGCACCTAGTTCTAGCCGCTATAATGAAGGCTAAACCTAGTTGTAACCGAAGATAAGTAGGATATATCTAAGTTTAACCGCTTGTGGCGGGCTGCACCTAGTTGTAGCCGGGTAAAACTAGGTGAAGCCGCACTTCGGCTATTAGCCGTAACATATATACAGTTAATCTGGTTACAATATAATTTGCAGACTACGGCAGCCCAATACTTATATTATACGAACTTTAGGACAACACATATGACACAGGCGATTAAAAGATCGCAGAGCAATAAGTCTGCGTACTTTAACTCGCACGTCTGTCACCCCTTTAAGAAATCGTGACAAAGTGAAAGATTTTTGTATGGGAGCCCTTAGAGCTTTAATAACAGTACTACTGTTATTATTACTTAAAGTGGGAGCCGCTGTAGTGGAGTGCCTAGGCCCTAGAGCGTAAAAATCGTGTAAATCTTAGATTTTTGTAATAGTGGATGAAAATTGAAAAGAAGAAAAGGAATGTGTAGCTTATAAGACCTGATAACATAAATAAAAAGTTTACCCAAATTGAAAACTTGTGCTTTAATTTTTAAATAAATATTATGTCGCAGTCATCTGGTTTGTCCGCGATTCAATTGAATGACTAAAGCCGGGTCCAGACGAGTGTAACGTGTAATGTAATTCACCGTGTAATGTAACACGAATTCTACGTGTGGACGGCACTACGAGCATTACATATAACGCTCGGGGTTTATCCATCGGCTGTCGGTTTTCGCGCGAGCACAACAGCACAGCTCGTTTGGACAATTAGCTTTGAGTTCGTGTGCCGTCCACACTGTTGACGCAAAATTTCACGTAATCTTACATTACACGTTACACTCGTCTGGACCCGGCTTTAAGGACAACTCGTCAAGATGTTGACTGTGTCGTTTAACGTTTTGACTAGAAGTCAAATTATATGTCGCAGTCAGCTGGTTCAATCTGTGATTTGTTTGAATGACTAGCGCATTCATTGAATGACACCATTCAATTGAATGACTGGGCCGAACGTCGATTGAACGACCGTCACTCAACGTCCACTTTTTTTTTTAACGCAGGGGAAACCCATCATGGGTGCCCCGGGTTGGGTACCCCGGGGGTATGTGAGACTCCTACTCACTAAAACCACCTGTGGCTCGCCTTCAGCCGTATAACGGAAGGATATCCCGGATCTAACAAACACGGGACTCCCTCCACGACTGGCCGGTATACCTCGGACCGGACTTTCACCAAAGTAAGGGAACGCTTAGGCGAACTAAAGCGTTCCCCTCGGCGCCGGGACTGACAAAGCCGGGCAGGTTCCCATCCTGACCCGGAGCCCCGTTAGACAGAAGTTAGGAGGTTCGCGTAGCGACGCCTCCGCACTCCCGTCCTACGCCGGCGGAGCGGCAGAGAGGTGGGATCATTCTCTCTGTCCCGCTCCGTGGCCTCTTTCTGCGACATGACAAATTCGCAGAAAAAGACCGCCGCCTGCCAGGCCGTGTCCTCCGCAGCGCCACATTCATGGCAGGCTGGCGTTGGCTCTCTCCTGGCAACCCTACACAGGTACTCACCGAAGCACCCGTGCCCGGTGAGTACCTGCGTAAGGACTCAACGTCCACTACTTAGCGATTTGTAACATAGATTTACTTAAATGTGCTCGTTTTGTAATAAAATAATATGACAGCGTCGATTAACGATTCAACCCCGCAAGGCATAGGAATGGATACAATAATAATAATTATGTACACAACAACACCAATTATTAATATAGGCTGTTTATACACGGCGGTCGGTGCGGCGTCGCCGCACGCCGCCGCGCGCCGCCGCCGCGCGCCGCCGCGCGCCGCGCAGCGTGTGCGTAAACATCGCGGCATTGCATCGTACCTATTCAAGTTCTAATGTCAGGGCATGCCGCGCTGCGAGCATTTTGAGTGTCATAATATGATTTTAAACTTTATCTTCATTAATGTAGTACAATATAGTATCGCTTGAGTAACGTGCAGGCGGCCGCGAGGCCGGCTTTCCAAGTTTCTCATGCGATAGTACTATGTATTACAATAATGAAGGTAAAGATTAATATCATAATACTATTATGACAGTGAAAATATACTCGCCGTGCCAGTTCCATAAGTTTCAAATTTTCTGTCAAAGAAAATATAAAGATTCAGCTATATCTGGTACCGACTTCAAAATGATGAAGGTTGAGTACAGAAATAGTTGAGGTTTAGCTGAATTCGGAAAAAAGCACATTTATGGCCTGTTTCACCGCTTCCTGATAAGGTGCCCGATAGGGTTATTTGACAGATTTTCCATACTCCATCTGTCAAAATAAGTGGTGGATAGCCTTATCAGGAAGCGATGAAACAGGCCCTTAGAGAGGAATATTATTTAATACTTTTTAGTTTTTAGTTCATATTATAAGAATGTTATTATTGTTTTTACCTTGGAAGTCGGTTTTAATTTTTTGTTAAAAATAATAATATTTTTCATTTTTATTCCTAGCAAATTTATTTTAGTCTTAAGTCTCCATGCTTCTTTTGCCTCTTCTTTTTTCTTATTATTTTATTATTTATTAATAAAGTACAACCACATTGCATACATTTTTTACTTAAAACTAAAATAACAATTTGTATTATATCTAATGCATACGACAACTACGGTCTACATAGCATTAATAACAATGTGTAATTATTATTCATTAAAATTTAAATAAAATAATATAAGCTTAAACAAATGAGTCTCTTAATTTTTTCGTAAAAACATAATATTTATCATGGTACACATGGAGATCATAAACACTATTTATTTTATTATATTGAGCAAATATTTTAGTCATCGGAGATTGTAACCCAAGATTGGTTTTTTTCTTATTTCTTTTCTCAGCTCTCCTTTTTCTTCTTTTTACTGCTAAAAAACTAAAGTAAGTAATCGATTTTTAGATCAGTACAAGGTCTAATATTAGACACCATGTCTATTTTTAGGTGCAGTAGTTCTAAGTTCTTAGATTGTTAATAGAATTATATTTTCAGAGAATAGTGATGATTTTTGCAGTAGAATAAAGTACAAAATAAATTTAGTATGTATTGCAAAACTCAAAGATGAGATCCATGTCATCTATTAGGTTTTTTACATTTTCAAGAACTAATGGTAGACACCCATTAGTTCTGTATTGTTCTTATAGCAGTAACAGAAATACACAATCTACGAAAATTTCAGAAGTCTAGAGCTATAGCGGTTTTTGAGATACAGCCTGGAGAGTGGAGACAGACAGACGGACAGACATCAAAGTCTCAGTAAAAGGGTCCAGTTTTTACCATTTGGGTATGGAACCCTAAAGATTGGGTAACTCAATCAGGGCTCGAAAAACGTTATATTTTTCGAAACGTTATCGCCTTAAGTACCTAAAGAACGTTATATTTCGTTTTCGTTCGGAACAGAACGCTATTAGGAACACTATTTGAGAACGTTATGATTTTTTCGTTTTTGATCCTTAAAACGTTTTTAAACCGTTTATCCCGTTTCCTCGATGAAAAGTTAAATATATAACAAAATTAACTATTATTTTTCAGGCATTCGTTTGCGGCGAGCACGCCGAGGCAATTATAGACCAAGTGCGAGTCGGACTCACTCATAGAGGGTTCCGTACCGTTACAGAGCAAAATAAGGTCAATAATTGTGTTTTTTCTATGGGATTAATTTTATTAATTTTTTATTGGTTTTATTAATTAATAACGAACTCTATATGAGTTCGAGGACTCTATGACAAATTTCAAGAGCCTACCTATTATCATTATTGATATCGAGCAAAAAAGCAAAAATCGGTAAAAACTGTGAAACTCGCGCCAGATTTTCGTGTTGATCGAAAAACCATACAAAACGCGTAAGACAAGTTCAATGTTACAACACTAGTAACTCTCCAACCGGAGAGTTACTAGTGTTGTAACATTTAAATTAAAATTAAATGATAATTAAAATTAAGTAATATTTAAAATTAAATAATATTTAAAATTAGTAATAATTATAATAATTAAGTAACATTTAAAATTAAATATGGATTAAAATTAAATGATAATTAAAATACAGTAATAATTAAAATTAAGTAATGATTAAAATTAAGTAATGATTACAATTAAGTAATGATTAAAATTAAATAATAATTAAAACCGAGACAGTACTTCAGTCCGGACCAACGCTTACAACTGTACAATGCCTCATATGGAATATTGTTCTCATCTCTGGGCAGGGGCGCCAAAATACCAACTGCTCCCTCTGGATCGTATTCAACGAAGGGCCGCTCGAATTGTTGATTGCCATAGTGTTTCAAACAGCTTGGACCCCTTGGAATTACGCCGAGATGTAGGTTCGCTCTGCATCCTCTATCGGTTATATCACGGGGAGTGCTCTGAGGAATTGTTCGGAATCATACCACCTGCAACTTTTCGTCATCGTCCCACGCGAAAAACATACCATCCTCATCACCTTGATGAGTGGCAGTCTTCCACAATGCGTTTTTCGCGTAACTTTCTGCCGCGCACTGTAAAACTCTGGAACGAACTGTCACCAGCAGTATTTCCGGACCTATACGACCTGCAAACCTTCAAGAAAAGAGCGTATTCCCTCTTAAAAGGCCGGCAACGCACCTGCAGCTCTTCTGATGTTGCAAGTGTCCATGGGCGACGGTAGTTGCTTACCATCAGGTGACCTGTTTGCTCGTTTGCCCCCTTATTTAATAAAAAAATAATAATAATTAAGTAATGATTAAAATTAAGTAATAATTAAAATTAAGTAAAGTCAATGTGTCGAAGTCAAAATAATATAACAATACTTTTCTAAAATTAAAGTTTAACATAATTTATTGACTTGAGATTTGCTTTTTAAAGTAACTTGTGTCATCGGAAATTATAGGCGATATATTCATTAGACCTATAATGATTAATGATCTAATAATAATCTTAATTGCCGTATTTTTTTACTTACGTGGTTTTTTTAAAAACTCGGCGTGTAGACGGACTTCCCTTATAGTTTGAGGTAAGTCCGTCTAGCAGCAGTATAGCCCTAACTTGTGAAGTAAAATGCATGGCAACGGTTTCTAGTAAAGCCGCAAAACGGCCATTCAAATATGTGTTTAAGGTGTCGGTAATAAGGTTCGCATTCCAGAGAAAATTAATTTTATATCATTTTAAGGCAAGTCCGGCATATCGTAAGTCTGAGTGGTTGCAAACATTTTCATTTCGCCGCTCAATTAAAATTTTAAGGGTTGTTGGTCCGGGAGGTAGGATTTTTAAGGAAATTTCCTGCTCTAAGGTCTTTTTTCAAAGAACAGTGGCCAAATCGTACCAGGTGGGTGGTGACGTCCCGATATGCCATTAGTAGCACAAATTCCCTAATATTTTAAGGCATCGAAAATCATTAGAAAGGTCACTATAAATAGCCACAAAAAAAGATCAATATATTTTAGTTTCGTTATGTTCTGACAGCCGGCGATCATTCGCATTCGTTCTATTTTTTGGGTAATACTCTACTTAAAATTGAAATAATTAGAAACGAGATCGCCGAATATACACTTGTAGGCTACACCGCAGTCGGTTAAAAGGTAGTTCTTAAGTATAACCTCAAAATAATTGTAAACGTTATTAATTATTATAAAAAATCGTGGCTATTTAGACATAATTCTCAAACGGAATTATGTTTAGAGCATAAGAACAACCAAATCTAACTATAGTTTATTTTGGGACATCAAAAATAAAAGTCGAGTCCAGGCTCCTATATAAATTTGGCCATGATTCTTTTGATTATTTCAAATAAATTTTGGTATTTGGAATATTAAAAAAAACCAATCCATCCAGTAGAACTATTATAATATTTAATTTACATCTATACAATTATCGCGGGTGCAACAGTTTGACACACTTAAAGCTTCCTACAGGCAAAAGGAAGCATATATATTAATCAAATATCTCGTGAAGGGATACATTTTAACTAGTTTAACAATGATTCATAAATGAAAACCTTCATCAAATGTATGAAGGGCCACAAATAGGTCTGAAGTGCCATCGCGGGTGCCACTAATTTGAACCTCCATTAAGAACTGTGATGAGTTCATATGTGAGTAGTGATTATTGTAACACATTTACAAAATAACTTGCCTTTATTTCAAAAGAGTATAAAACAAAGAAACTATGTAACAAGATAAAAGTAATTATAGTACCAAGTACTAGATTCTAGAAATTATTAACCATTTCTACGATCGCGGGTGCAACTTCAAAATTTTTAAATCTCTTAAAGGTGAATTAAATCGTAATTCTCTAACAAATTTTAAAATTTTCGATATGGAATAAATATATATACTTGTAATTTGTAATAAAACTGCACCAAATTGTAGTTTTTTTTTAATTTTCAGTTGTTTATTGGCCTGACAAAATTAATCGTCTAATGGCCTGTTTCACCGCTTCCTGATAAGGTGCCCGATAAGGTTATTTGACAGATTTTCCATACTCCATCTGTCAAATTAAGTGGTGGATAGCCTTATCAGGAAGCGGTGAAACAGGCCCTAAATCTCTAAAACGGTTGAATAGTGTAATTTATACAAAAGATTTCGACGTATTGCTGTATAACTATACTACAACTAAACATAAATTTGAAATATATGGTATTTTAATTAAAAAATATGGGGAAAAACATCGCGTCCCTTAGATGATAATACTAAAAACGCTCTTAATTATTCGAATTCCATCTTTTACCGATAAAAGTTGTTTTGTTAGTAAATACACATCTTCTTACGTATATTCCTATTGAAAAATGTAACTAATAACACATTTTCAATTTTTTTTTTTAATTCTCTCTGTAGCGGAATGGCCCACCTACTCTATGTAACATAATATAATATGCGCTCTCTTGTAAAATGTTGTTTTTGGGCTTTACTAGGTTTTGAAATGGGACAGCCGAGTAGGTTCATTTAAAATCATAATATCAATCCAGGTAATCCCCTGGACAATTATAAAAATGCCCCGTGGGTCATGGCATACAGAATGTAAAGTAGTACAGTCTATCTCAAATCTCAATAGCTATGTCCTCACTGTGCACTTCCATCTTGAATTTTCGTCTGAATCTTCTTTCATTGAACTTTCGTATTGGCGCATTCAATAATTGAACGCGTCAACGAACGCAACGCCAACATTGTCATCAAAGAACAAAGCGCACATTGTGGACATAGCTAATGGTCATCCGAGTGCCATCATGATCTTGGAGGTGTGTAATATGTAAGGACCAAAGTCAGTAAATCACACATTTTATGACTATGTTGAAGCCATAATTATTCATCAATCATCATATTTTAATGTCACGCCGCAATACAAGGTCACAGTATAGCAATATCCCTACAGTAAACAAAAACGGTTGTGTAAAAGCAGAAAGTAGAGCTTTCATCAACATGTAAGATGTTATGAGTTAAACGGTGTCCGGTGTCGAGTACCTCATGCTCGGGTAATCGTTGCGAATAACCGCCGAATAGTTTTTGTGGATGATTCAAAACCAACACATCGCTTATCTATTAATCGTAAATGTTATTCACCTGAGTTCATAGAAACGTGTTACACACACCCACACGCACACTAAACAGATAACACAGATTCTCACACCGGCGCGGCGCGGGCGGCGCGCGGCGGTTTGAGTGTCCACGTGGTTCCTGGAAACTATTCTACAATGAGCCCTGTTAAACTCACTAAATTATTTAAATACAAAATAGCTATGACCCGTGGACTGTAAAGAGACTCATATCTACTAGCGAACCGCCCTGGCTTCGCACGAATATAAAATATTATGAAACATACATAATATGTATACGTATAGCCACCTACATAGCCACTGAAAAAATTATTAAAATCGATTCAGCAGTTTTGATTTATATTTTTAAATATTCATTATTACTACCCGTGGCCCGCATTGGTCGGTACCGCCGCCGCCGCCGCGCCGCGCCGCAAAAGCTCCGTCTCGCAATTTTTAAATTATTTTAAATACGTAATATCTTCGAAAATATTCATTATCATATTATATGCTGTAAGGGCCATAATAGTATATATGTCGTAGGATGATTTGATAAATCGAATTATTGCGATAATTCTAGGGACTTCGCGAAAACACGGATAATTAGACAATGGTGATTACATTTTTCAAACTTACTGACAAAAGGTAGTGTTTTCGCGAAAACACGAGTTGCCTTAGTATCATTGCACATTCTTAACGCTGATTGGCTTGATTTTACTTACTGGCCAACTCTTATTCTGATTGGTCTGATTGGATCTTTGAGGTACTACACCCATAGACTTATAAAGGGTAAGAAATGACAATGCCTGTTCATAGGAACTTTACTTTTTATTTAACCTTTTTCTTGGGTAAATATCTATCACAGAAAAGTTACTAGCCATAATATAAACGCAACTACGATTACGTTGTGTTTTTGGTTGTTTAAGTACATTAGCAGAGTTGAATCCTTCAATTGAAGCTATTACAATACTTATTCGACGGTCATTCCATCGTTTCGGGCATTACGTTTGTACAACTAAAGTTAACATTTTAATGTATTCTGAAATGATTTTGTAGCGATTAAAATGTCTAATTCTCTTCGTTTTTAGTAGCTTTATCTTAATTGTAAAATTTGTAGAGTTTAGCATAAAGATTAACAATTGTATAAGTCAAAAGTGTGCGTTTCGGGCGTTACCCGATTCTGCCTCTATGACATGACCACTGTTACATTTATATGAAATTCAACGAATTTTCTTAGGGAACCTTTTCTAAAAATTACAGGCCCCCAAGAGTATAATATTTACTATCCAGCTACCACATAATTACTGTTACATATAAGGTTTTACTATTCTTTTATGGGTTTTAGCTTCGTTTCGGGCGTTACCATGGTTTTGTTTCGGGCGTTACGAGTACAAATATTAAACACTTTATATTAAACAAAATTAGTGTTTGACTAATTTAGGTACTAGATAATAAATATACATTTAATATAATGAACTCTAGTTTAATATAAATAAGCAGCTTCTTGAAAAAACCGGATAAATGCGTATCGGGTCACGCGCATTGAGTGTAGGGTTCCGTTTTACCGCTAGTTTTTAAAAAAAATTGTTACTTAGTCAATGAATATGAATTTTTAATGCGGCGCCTTGATAATTTGGCTGTAGCGATATCAATTTTTCTCAGCAATGGCTAAAGCTAAGAAATTAAAGTTCATTGTCAGTATTCATCATGTCTTTGTCTTTAAATTACCTATAGCATAACACAATTGGTCAACTTTTATAACACAGACTAATAAAAAAAATACCTGTGTAAAAAAAGGGATTCCTATTTTGCCAACACAGGAGAGTGATTTAAGCTTCCAAAATTTGTACATAGATTGGTTCAAGCATACACTTTAGTCTTTAATTTGTCCAAAGCTTATATGAAATGTATTTATGGTTTTTAAATTACGCGACAAAAACCATTTTGTCGCTTACGCCCTTACCATTATTTGTTCTTCCATTGCTTGTTTTCTATGAGAGGCCGGGCCGGCATGTTATTTCCAAGTTTGGTTAGGACAATGCACGCTGATCACCTGATTCTCTGTTAAGTAAGTATGATCCATGCGTCGGATGGTTCTATCGGTATCAAATATTATATAGAAGAAATAAAAAACCAAAACATCGTTGAATGAAACCACTTTACTCCTTCATTATTTATCAAAAGAATATATAAAAAATATCTACTGCTTTGCAATACATAAGTTAATAATTTGGTTTTTTTACTTTTTTGAAATATGTATTATATTAAGCCTTAAAAAGGTTTTTTCTCCTATTTCGCCCTATCATGGACGCGGCGAGCGTCGTAACCGCCACCGTACAAGGCGCGCTGTTATGAATGTTATTTTAAATTTTAATGTCATTTACGTCGATATTCGCACTGACAGACAATCGACTAGCTAATTTAGGGAGAGAGGGCCCTTAATTTATAAGCTTTAGTCATTGCTGAGGTAAATCGATATCGCTTCAGCCAAATTACCAAGGCGTCGCCAACGTCGCATAACGACTGCAAGTTAGTACAGTCGTTAAAAGCGTCTGGTTGAAGAGTGCGCGCCGCGCCGGCTCCGCGCGGTGACTGGTGACTGGTGAGTACTGAGTGGTGAGTGGTGACACATCTCGGATAATTTTAGAGGCGCGTGCATCGTCCGTCATTCAACCGTACCGTACTATCTGACGCCCCTCGCTCTACTACATCCACCATTGATCCATCATCCACTACAAACGGCTCACCCGCTCCGGGTCCACAGGCATAGATAAAGTACAGAGTAAGAAATAACAATCGAAAATCCAATGTAAGATGATACCTCTTATAGAAAGACGTTTGAGTATGCGTCAGCGCTATGTAGGAGACGGCACGACGCCATCTATTATGAATTTTTGGATCTAACTTAATTTGAACTTCACGCATTTTCACCCTCATACAACCCTTTTTTCCAGTAAAAAAGTAGCCTATGTCCTTTCTCAGGCTTTAGACTATCTGTGTACAAAATTTAATTACAATCGGTTCAGTAGTTTTGGCGTGAAAGCGGGACAGACAGACAGACAGAGATACTTTCGCATTTATAATATTAGTATAGATTAGTATAGATTATTAAAGAGATTTTGTTTGTTTACTCATAGATCTAAGCTACTACTACTACTACTACTCATAGATCTATACTCCCGCGAGCGCACCCCCGCCTTATTAGCGCCCACTTCAAAACAGGCATAATTCGCAATATATTTTAATTTCGCCATAACTTCTAAACCAAACGTCCAACTTTAATCATCAAAGACCAGATATTATCTAAATAAACTGTACTTAGTGATGAAATAATTTATTTTGATAAGAATTATCAGCATTCAGAGTAAAATAAATGCGTTTAAATAAAGTCCAAAAAAAAACAAGATTTTAAAATAAAAAAATGGCTGTTGTGCCTCACTTGAAAAAGATAGGTATAAGGTGTCGAAGACATTTTTGTAGATATTTATAAGATCTACATATATATTTACTTAGAACATTGTATGGTTCTAGTTTAAATAATTCCTAAGTGTAAAGTAATATTTTAGTCCATAATTGCTGTCAAGGTGTGTCGGAAGACCGCGCGTATAGTTTAGGGGTCAGTTCACTTAGTTTACTTGGCGGTCCCGCGACACGCCGTGAGTGCAATTATGAACTAAAATACTACTTTACACTTAGGAATTATTTAAACTTAAAGTCAGTACTTAAATATTATTTCATTGCTTTTTAACGTTGTTTGGCGGGGTTTTTTTTTTAATTTTAATTTAATTTTTTTCTCACCACATAATATTATAAGACAGAAAGTACATAATTATAGACACAAAGTAATAGTATAATTATAGATACTTTATTAATTATAAACACAAATAAGGGAAGAGACCTAATGGCAGACACTTTAAGGAAACATGCAACATTTGAATGTTATCTATACTTAATATTATAAAGCGGAAGAGTTTGTTAGTTTGTTTGTTTGTTTGTTTGTTTGAACGCGCTAATCTCAGGAACTACTGGTCCGATTTGAAAAATTCTTTCAGTGTTACATAGTCCATTTATCGAGGAAGGCTATTATAGGCTATATTTTATCACGCTAAGATTAATAAGAATGAAGAAATAGAGGAGAATGTGGAAAAAACAAGGGTAAATTATTTGAAAGGGCTTATTTGAACGCGCTTATCTCAGGAACTACTGGTTCGATTTGAAAAATTCTTTCAGTGTTAGATAGCCCAGATATTGAGGAAGGCTATAAGCTATATTTTATCACGCTAAACCTAATAGGAGCGAAGAAATAGAGGAAAATGTTGAAAAAACGGGGAAATTATTTGAAAGGGCTTATTTGAAGGCGCTAATCTCAAGAACTACTGGTCCGATTTGAAAAATTCTTTCAGTGTTAGATAGCCCAGTTATCAAGAAAGGCTATGGCCTATACTTTATCACGCTGAGACTAATAGGAGCGAAGAAATACAGGAAATGTGGAAAAAACGGGGGCAATTATTTGAAAGGGCTTATCTTACGAACTAAATACTAGAGCATTTTCTCTGTTATTTGGGTCAGATAAGAAGTAGACCACGTGAAGGATCATATGCTATTTTTGTGGACTAATTAATTGTCTGTGAAATATCTAATTTACGCGGGCGAAGCCGCGCGGAACGTCTAGTCTTCTTATATATAAAAATGGATTTTCGAATGTGTTAGTCGCGCTAAAACTCTAAAACGGCTGAACGGATTGGGCTGATTTTAGTCTTAAAATATTCGTAGAAGTGGAAGGTTTTAAAGTGACACGAAGTTCACCGGGACAGCTAGTAAAATATATCTTTATGAAAATAAAGGATTGATAACTTCTTCCATGTCTTCAGTAACTCTTACAAAATAAAACTATTATATCTCTGACAAATCAATTAAACATATATTATTGGTCTTTTTGTAAACTTAGTCATAAGTCATAACTTCATAAGTACTAATAGATGACATCACAAAAAACGAACATCACTAATAGTAGACATAGAACATTACATTGCATTTTTTTCCTATTATTAGGTATTTATTTGACATTTTACAAAAGATTTCATTTACTTCATCATAGTAACTATAGGTGTACCAGAATCTGATGGCGTAAAGTGAGAAAATAAATTGACTCTAGTCTCTAGCAATACCGGGGTAATTGAAATAAAACATTTTGATCCTTTTCTTTTAGCAGCTAATCTATGTATTAAACATGCAAATATAAAAATTTATCTAATGATTTAGGATATTTTTTGAAAATTTGCTGTCAAAAATTGCCATCAGATTCTGGTAGACCTATACAATATACATGCATCAGAAATATTATCCACGTTGTCTCCAGATTCTATTCATTCTTCTTCCATGCTGAAACTATCTTTCCTTTTATTTTTATTTTTCATATTTTTGAAGTGAAATTTTCTTTAGCGGCGTTAAGCACTTTTGTGGGATGGGTAAAAACTGTGAAACTCGCGTCAGATTCTCGTGCTGATCGAAAAACTTTGGAAAAACCGTAAGACGGTTGGTGTGTTGGTGTGTTGTGCTTTGTGTCGAACTCGAACTCGGACTCGAACTCGAATTGGTTTCGAATTTCGATTAATTAAAAAAATCGATTTTTTAAACATTGATTTTCATAAAAAATGGGTTAAAAATTTAATCGATTGTAAGAGTTTCGATTAATTAAAAAAATAGATTTTTTAATAATCGATTTTCATAAAAAATGGGTTAAAAAATGCACAACGTCAATAATCAAGTTTTCACTTCTGCTGGCACTCCCGGAGTGCAACCCGTCTTTTTTTCCTAGCAGATTTATTTTCAGTCTTTAGTCTCCATGCTTCTTTTGCCTCTCCTTTTTTCTTCTTTCTTTTCTCAGCTCTCCTTTTTCTTTTTTTTTACTGCTAAAAAACTAAAGCAATCGATATTTAGATCAGTACAAGGTCTAATATTAGACACCATGTCCATTTTTAGGTGCAGTAGTTCTAAGTTCTTAGATTGGTAATATAATTATATTTTTAGAGAATAGTGATGATTTTTGCAGTAGAATAAAGTACAAAATAACTTTAGTATGTATTGCAAAACTCAAAGATGAGATCCATGTCAACCATTAGGTTTTTTACATTTTCAAGAACTAATAGTAGACACCCTTTATATTGTTAGGGAAAATGGATAAAAAATCTTAAATAAACATTAATTAGTGTACACAACATGACCATTAATCCAATGAAATCAATAGAAATTACAAAAAATCAAATAAATGTATTCAAAACTTACGTGCAAAATTTCGCCTTCCATAACCTATTTGCTAAGAAATTGCCGAGCGTGTGTTGACGCGGTCATACTATTTACGATAACTGATCCCATTTTAAAATTTTGTTCCCGAAGGCGTCTCTAATATATTTTTTCAATTCAACAGATAGCTTGAGAAGCTTATAAAATTTACTGTAGTTAGAAATAATTACAGTAATTCTTATTTTTATGGTATTTTTGTCATAAGTGTCATCTATTAGTTCAGTGTCTAGCATTAGGTCCTTCCCCTTAGCTTGATAGTCATTAGCACATTATCGGTAGATTTCATGTGGGAGAGTGGTGCCTAAACTGGGCGTGAGCCTGTATTTCAGGACACCAGGCCTCTATCCCAGATTAAGAAGCTCTACAAAAGAATAATTGAAATAGATGTTCCAGTTTTAGATTACATAGTAATTATTTATTTTTAAAGGTAGAGATGGTGAAGTCAGGTTAGTTTGAATTATGTAGTATGTACAGTGTATGAAATGTGTGTGTGTGTGTGTGTGTGTGTGTGTGTGTGTGTGTGTGTGTGTGTGTGTGTGTGTGTGTGTGTGCGCGCGCGCGTGTGTGTGCGTGCGTGTGTGTGGGTGTCTGTAAGAGTGAAAGCGATGTGCGTGATAGAGAATGTGTACTGAATGATATTGTCTATAGATTTGGGACTGTCATTAACTTTTCAGTGTCGTCGTAGCTCAGATTTATTGCCATAATATATTAGAGCCATTTGGTAACTCGGTTTTTACAAACTGCTTTTGTAAGATAATGTATTTTTTCATATTTGTTTATTTTATTGTATAGGTATCCCCCAATACAACAAAAGAAATGGTTACTTAAGCGGGTACTAAATAGTTTATTATTATTAGTGTTAACGGGATTGTGTCGTCTCTTCCCCTGAGATGACGTTTGTTCGTATGGTAGGAGACTGTGCTGTTTGAGTATTGTGTGGAGAATGAATAGTTGTCGTACTGTTAGTACCCTTGTCTTTTGGTAGAGGTCTTGACACTTATTCATAGAAATATATAGAAACCAGCAGTGTCGCGACGACACGTCGTCTGCTGCCGCTTCAATCTTTATGTAGCCGGCTTCCAACTTTACTTTTATAGACCAATATAATAATGTAATCATCGCAAGCACCGCGCGTGCCCCCGTAGCACTTTTGTAGCATATAATATATCAAACTAATGTGGGACAGTTAATAAAATCTTTATAATCGGGAACACATTTGGTTTTATTAGCCAAACCACCACAACATTGTAATCGGAAGAAATTGAAATCAAATAAAATATTCTGTCGTTCCAGGAGCTGATGTCAAAGCGACGAAGACGTTCAGGTAGCAGCAGCCGGCGGGCCGCGGCGCGCGCCCCCGCCCCCCGCACATGAGCACATGGCGGCGCGCGCGCTGCTGCTACTGGCGGTGCTGTGCGTCGCGCGCGGCGCCGGCCCCGGGCCCCCCGCCCCGCCCGCCTCGCCCGCCGCCGCGCTGAGCTTTCACCTGCCGCTCTACAACGTCTCCATCCCCGAGAATAGCGCGCCGCGGACGTACGCGGTGCAGCCGCCCGCCGCGCCGCCGCTCGGCGTGCGCCTGCCCGCGCCCGCCGCGCGCGTCCGCTTCCGCATCCGGCACGGCGACAAGGACAAGTTCTTCAAGGCCGAGGAGCGCGTCGTCGGCGACTTCTGCTTCCTGCAGATCCGCACGCGCACGGGCCAGGCCGACGTGCTCAACCGCGAGCGGCGCGACTCGTACCGCCTGGAAGTGCGCGCGACGGCGCAGCTGGCGGGCGGCGCGCGGCTGGAGGCCGACGCCGTTGTGGTCGTCGACGTCACCGACGAGAACGACCTCAGCCCGCTGTTCTACCCGACCGAGTACGACGTGACCGTCCCCGAGGACGCCGCGCTGCACTCGAGCGTCGCGCGGGTCTTCGCCGAGGACGCCGACCTCGGCATCAACGGCGAGATATACTACAGCCTCGCCGAGCCGACGGACCGCTTCGCCGTGCACGTGACCAGCGGCGTGGTGACCCTGACGCGCGCGCTGTCCGCGCTGGAGAGCACCAGGCACGTCGTCACGGTGCTGGCGCACGACCGCGCCTCGCTCATCGCGCGCTGGGATGACGCGCCCGCCGCGCGCGCCACGCTCGTGGTCCACGTCGCGCCCGCCAACCTGCACGCCCCGGAGATCGCCGTGCGCCACCTGCCGCTCCTGGTGGGGAACTCCACGGGCGACATCTACGCCATCGTCGCGGTGACCGACCGCGACGCCGGCGAGCACGGCCGCATCGCCGACCTGGACGTCGTCGACGGTGACCCGGACGGCCACTTCCGGGTCCGGAAGTCGGCACAGGAGGGGGAGTACGACGTCCTGGTGCACGCGCTGCTGGACCGCGGAGGCGCGCCGCGCGTCTACAACCTTACCCTGCGCGCGACGGACGCCGGCACGCCGCCGCGCTCCTCCTACGCGACGCTGCCCGTGACGCTCTCGAACACGAACGACGACGCCCCCGTCTTCAGCCGCGAGATCTACGAGGCGAGCCTGTCGGAGACCGCGCCGCCGAACACGCCGGTCATTCGCCTCAAAGTGACGGAGCGCGAGGGCGGCGCCGCGCGAGTCTACATCGAGATAGTGGGGGGCAACGAGGGTGGGGAGTTCGCGGTGAACCCCGACACCGGCGTACTGTACACCGCCGTCCGGCTCGACGCCGAGGCCAAGGCCCTGTACACGCTCACCGTGTCCGCCGTAGACCAGGGCGCCGCCGGCACCAGGTAATGAAAATTACTGTTATTTTAACTAAGTGTTTGGATTTGGAAATTAAAACGAGAAAACATACGAGCACAAAACTATATTCACAATGGCAGATACAAAAAGAGAGAGGACAAGGGCAATGACAGGTGACAATGACGTTGACAGATCAAATATGACAATTGAGACATTTATCTATCATCTATGGCACCATGTAGCAATTAATAAATAATTTAACATCCTCTTCTTAAGGCCGCATACAACGAGGATTAGTTAAATTTTGTGTTTTTATTTTCACTAGAACTTTGACCACAAGTAATTTATAAGCATTCAAACATTTTTTGTAAGTTAGTTACGTTCCTTACCAAGGTTAGGGTCTGCTTAAAATTTTGATTTAAATCCATTTACCACTAAAAAAATGTGTGTTAAAAATAATCCTTTCAAAATTTGATTTCTTCTAGAATTCAGCGAAAACAAACACAGGAATAAATATTTTTACGCCAAAATGTTTCAATCATGATTTCGGAGGCACCCATCAGCTTCGTTTTTGATAAAATATACCAATTATAAAGATAAATCGCTTTGTTTACAAATTTGAACAATCTGTTGGTATATGAGAGCAACGCCTGATCATGAATATTTGGTACAAAAAATCCACAGGCACTTAAGGCGGGATTATAGGCGACTGACATTTTAGAATTTGAGACAAACTAGCTCAATAGATGGCGCTCGAAAGGTACATATTTACATATCAAGCCGTAGTCGATTTTAGTATTTTCAGAAATAATGTGATCACGTGGTAAACTCGACATACAGAGTAATGATTAAAAGAGAGGCCATGTTCATAACTTATGCATAACTTGATAAACGAAATCTTTAATGAATTTTGTATTATAATCAAATGATGTATTTATAGATATTTAAATATGATGTTTGTTCTGTACTCACGAACATAAAAAATTATTTCCTCATAATACATATACAAATTACAATGTATAACAAAATAAAGTATTACCCATACATAGTTCGTCGCAAATGTTCATGATATTGGCGTATTTTCCATAGAAACATTGGAATTCAAAAGCTAATCTTTTAACGCTGTTACTTTCACAGTGAACTTTATATAAGGGACACATACACATCCCAAAGTATTAATACCGAAGTAGATTTAAAATTCGGTAAAGTAGATTCAAAAGTTCTTAACTAGAATAAAACAGCTCGCTTACTGCTGGGAAATAGGGAGCTTATTTTATGACCTCAATGAGATTCTTGTGCTTGGGTTTATTGCAATAGCTTTAATAAATAAGATGTAGAGTGTAGCCCCATGATGATCACTTATATCACCTGGAATCAACATACCTAACACCCTCCACAAGTTCAAAAACGATAACTCTACTTGCAGTAAAGGTAACGTTTTTGTTTTCATTATAATAATAATAATTATTATTCATTATACTTATGCAGATCACATTCATATTTTCTTTGTCATTTTAAATTTTTAGGAATCTGTTCCCAAAAGAGATATCCGTCTGTCTGTCTCCAGGGTGTATATCAAGTAAACTCGGTAGCTAGAGAACTTAAATTTTCAAGAATATTTTATTATTTTTGCTGTCACCAATCACCATAACAACAAAATATACACACACCGGCAAAATTAGCGGAACATAAGTAAAAAGGGCCACAACTTGAATTCAAGTGGGTCGGGCTGTGTGAAATCCTTTTTTATAGTTTCTAAGCTCATTTAAGAAATAAAATATTGAACAAAACTGGCAAGTTGACAGATTTTTATTGCAATTATGCCCTACGTGTTTTTCGATGATTGACGTTGTAAGTGTTTCTGATAAGAATGGCGTTTTTACCGGGGTGCAAGGCATGCCAGCTCATTTGATTGTTTGGTTTTTAGAAGAACACATTGCTTAGATACAAAATTAGTGGATTTTCCAGCATCTACGACAGCTAGAGCTGTAACCACGATAGAGAAAGGTCACACCTACCGTTCGGTCAGTCAGGCCTTAGGTGTGTCGGCTTTCGTGGTCCATCGTAAATTTCAACGCTACAGAGAGACTGGATCTTACGTTCGGAGACGAGAACAAGGCATATATCGGGTGGCAAAGGTTCAGGATAACCGTTTTGTAAGGGTACAAGCCTTAAGAAATAGACCTTAAACTGCTTTGCAGAGATGAAACCTATAGGAACAGGTCCGAGATGTACCTGTAAGTGATTGTACAGTAAGAAGAAGACTCAAAGAAGTTAAATTAAACTCAAAGGTGCCAGCAAGGGCACCAAAACTTGAGACAGGGCACCAAAGAGCCAGGCTAAGATTTGCGCGTGAACATCAAAATTTGACAAGTGAGTGAAATCGTGTGCTGTACAGTGATGGGAGCAAATTCTGTGTAAATTTTATTGACAGGCGATAAAGAAGGTGGATAAATCGTAAGGAACGCTATAGACCATCAAACTTAACGGAAACAGTGGTATATCATGCAGGCTTCGTAATGGTTTGGGGTTGCATATGATTTGGAGCCCGTACAGAGCTGATGATTGTTAATGATGGTACTTTGACAGTACAGAGCAATAGCACAGACATCCTAGAACTGCATGTTGTGCCTTTTACACAGTTTTAGGTAGTAACTCCAATTTTTTGCGCGTCCATAGAGTAAAAAAATCGGGCATTATGACCTAAATGATGCTAGCGTAGCCCAGGTGGAGAGGTCAGCACGGTCTACGGATGTGGATCCGATTGAGAACGTGTGGCACATCAATGGGTGTTCACCCATTACGTACGAATTAAAACTCCAGCTCCAAAATGTGTTCAGGAGCTCGAGTTGGCGCTACTGGAGGAGTAGAAGAATATCCCACAGGAAATGATTGACAATCAAAATGCAAGCATGTAATGGCGTATCCAGACTCTCTTCAGATCCATAGAAGGCATTACACGCTGTTAACATGGCATTTCTTAAGTAAAAATGAAGAATTTAACTTAAAAACTTACTACTGAAATTTCAAAGATTTTTCTTAATTTTAGATTTTTGCAGATTTTTTTAATTTTACACGTTTTTATGCCCTAAATTTATATAAGTTTTATTTTTTAATCATCAATTATTAAATTAATAAATAAATATATAAAAAACAGCGATTAATTTTCAAAAAAAATAAAATTTTATTATGTTCCGCTAATTTTGCCGGTGTGTATAGAAACAAGCGGTCTTACCACGTAGTAAGACCCAAGATATTTAAATGAATAATTAAGAGGTCTGAAATATATTGAAAACAAAAATACAATTTTTAGGCCTTTTCTGCTCGACATTAATAATGACAACCGGTAGCGGGTAGGTGTTTGAAATACATATTTACGAAATGTGTATCTTATTAAATTTAAACTTTAATAATAATCTATACTAATATTAGAATAGTCTATCTGTTACCTTTTCATGCCGAACCATTTTTTATGAAATTTAGTGAAGAACGGACGAAGGATACTTTTTGGTCCGGAAAAAAATTACGGTTCCTGTACATTGCATCAAATTGTCGTGAGTAAAGAATAAATAATTGCATAAATGCAATCTCTTTAGTTTTTACTTTTAAATGCCGTCGCGATTTTTATTCATAAATGATAAAATATATTTTTTTAATAAAATCAAATAAGGTTTTAGGGCATTTCATTTCGATCACATTATTTTTTCTTAAAGAATTTAGAATCCTTAGTTATTTCCTCCCGAGGTGCACCAAAATCATGGTGTAGTACTTTTAAATGCCGTCGCGATTTTTGTTCATAAAATATATATTTTTTGATAAAATCAAATAAGGTTTTAGGGCATTTCATTTCGATCACATTATTTTTTCTTAAATAACTTAGAATCCTTAGTTATTTCCTCCCGAGGTGCACCAAAATCATGGTGTAGGTATCTACAAAATATCTAGATCTATCCGCGTGATAATATTATTTTTACGATTTCTTGTGCAGATTTTATTACTCCAGTGCTAAGATGTAATAATTCTTCCTATTGCTATGGATTGGACATATCATATATCATTTTACAATGTTTTGACATGTATACGTAAAAATCTGTCTCTGTGTTGCGGTAATCTGTACATTGTTTTCTGACTAGCTGTAATGTTTACATTTTTTGACTTTCAAACCTACCAAAACCGTAAAAATGATCGTTTGGTGAATATAAATTATCGAATAGCATCTTATTAGGTAGTCTCTCGCCAAATAATTTAGGTTACAAAGCAATATTGTAGTATTTGTAAACCAAAAATGTTGACTAGGTTCCGGAATAAAACCCAGTTACTGACCACTGCCCAAGACGTCAAATTACGGCGCTATTTTGTACTGGTATTCCACTAGTATTAGATAAGTATGACGTATTATAATTACATTTATACAAGAAACGTATTCGACAATTCACTGGCAAATATTTCGAAACGAATCAACGGTATGGGACCACGGCGATTCTAGACGTAAAGAGCTGCCAGTATACTGGGATATATTTGTGAACATACTCTAGGTTTTCTATGA
The DNA here is from genome assembly GCA_937595015.1 of Polyommatus icarus. Lineage (NCBI taxonomy): Eukaryota > Metazoa > Arthropoda > Insecta > Lepidoptera > Lycaenidae > Polyommatus > Polyommatus icarus. Next base: position 23,828,465 of record OW569326.1, read on the forward strand.
TAGACAATCAGCCTCTGACACACAGATTTGACTGATGTCCTTTATTTATTTTCCATCAAGTGCCTGTGGATTTTTTGTACCAAATATTCATGATCAGGCGTTGCTCTCACATACCAACAGATTGTTCAAATTTGTAAACAAAGCGATTTATCTTTATAATTGGTATATTTTATCAAAAACGAAGCTGATGGGTGCCTCCGGAATCATGATTGAAACATTTTGGCGTAAAAATATTTATTCCTGTATTTGTTTTCGCTGAATTCTAGAAGAAATAAAATGTTGAAAGGATTATTTTTAATGCGCATTTTTTTAGTGGTAAATGGATTTAAATCAAAATTTTAAGCTGACCCTAACCTTGGTAAGGAACGTAACTAACTTACAAAAAATATTTGAATGCTTATAATTACTTGTGGTCAAAGTTCTAGTGAAAATAAAAACACGAAATTTCACTAATCCTCGTTGTATGCGGCCTTAATGGAAAACAAATAAATGACATCAGTCAAATCTGTGTGTCAGAGGCTGATTGTCTATCATAGAAAACCTAAAGTATATTCACAAATATATCCCAGTATACTGGCAGCTCTTTACGTCTAGAATCTCCGTGGTCCCATACCGTTGATTCTTTCCAAATATTTGCCAGTGAATTATCGAATACGTATTTCTTGTAATGTAATTATAATACGCCATACTTATCTTATACTAGTGGAATACCAATACAAAATAGCGCCGTAATTTGACGTCTTCGGCAGTGGTCAGTAGACTGGGTTTTATTCCGGAACCTAGTCAACATTTTGGTTTACAAATACTACAATATTGCTTTGTAACCTAAATTATTTGGCAAGACTACCTAATACGATGCTATTCGATAATTTATATTCACCAAACGATCATTTTTACGGTTTTGGTAGTTTTGAAAGTCAAAAAATGTAAACATTACAGCTAGTCAGAAAACAATGTACAGATTACCGCAACACAGCGACAGATTTTTACGTATACATGTCAAAACATTGTAAAATGATATATGATATGTCCAATCCATAGTGTGGGATATATGTGTGGAGGCCAAAGGAAGATCTTCCGACCGATCTTCACTTCAATAGCAATAGAAAGAATTATTACATCTTAGCACTGGAGTAATAAAATCTGCACATGAAATCGTAAAAATAATATTATCATGCGGATAGATCTAGATATTTTGTAGATACCTACACCATGATTTTGGTGCACCTCGGGAGGAAATAACTAAGGATTCTAAATTATTTAAGAAAAAATAATGTGATCAAAATGAAATGCCCTAAAACCTTATTTGATTTTATCAAAAAAATATATTTTATGAACAAAAATCGCGACGGCATTTAAAAGTACTAAACCATGATTTTGGTGCACCTCGGGAGGAAATAACTAAGGATTCTAAATTCTTTAAGAAAAAATAATGTGATCGAAATGAAATGCCCTAAAACCTTATTTGATTTTATCAAAAAAATATATTTTATGAATAAAAACTAAAGAGATTGCATTTATGCAATTATTAATTCTTTACTCACGACAATTTGATGCACAGGAACCGTAATTTTTTTCCGGACCAAAAAGTATCCTTCGTCCGTTCTTCACCAAATTTCATAAAAAATGGTTCGGCATGAAAAGGTAACAGACAGACTATTCTAATATTAGTATAGATTATTATCCGGCGAGTTTCTTACGCCGGTTCTTCTCGCCGGGATAGTTCCCGAACCGGTGGTAGGCACCAGTAGCATCAACATTCTGAAAGCATTTGCTACAAATCTATTCGGAAATAAAACAATTTTTATTTATTTTATTTTATTTTATTAAAGTTTAAATTTAATAAGATGCATATTTCGTAAATATTTCAAACACCTACCCGCTACCGGTTGTCATTATTAATGTCGAGCAGAAAAGGCCTAAAAATTGCATTTTTGTTTTGAATATTTCAGACTTCTTAATTATTCATTATATTTTGTTTCTATATTTTGTTGTTATGGTGATTGGTGACAGCAAAAATAATAAAATATTCTTGATTATTTTTCCGACCCAAATATCGACCATTACAATTGCACCATTCGACGTCACGTGGTACAACCTACATGGTATTATACTGATAATTTTTTGAAAATTTTCTCTGGTTACCACGTGACGTCGAATGGTGCAATTCTATTGGCCGACATTTGGGACGGAAAAATAATCCCCCGAATACCACACGAGCTTCAAAATTATCTGGCATTTCCCTCAAGGTTCCCTGCAAACAAATAAAGTCGTCAAGTTTTTCAGGAAAAATCACTCGCGCTTCGCGCTCGTGATTTTTTAACCTGAAAAACTTGAATCCTTCATTTGTTTGCAACGAACCTATAGGGAAATACCCGATAATTTTGAAGCTCTTGTGGTATTATAAGTGAAAATTTAAGTTCTCTAGCTACCGAGTTTACTTTTCGTGAGTAAAGAATTAATAATTGCAGAAATGCAATCTCTTTAGTTTTTACTTTTAAATGCCTTAGCGATTTTTTTTCATTAAATATATTTTTTTGATAAAATCAAATAAGGTTTTAGGGCATTTCATTTCGATCACATTATTTTTTCTTAAAGAATTTAGAATCCTTAGTTAATATTTCCTCCCGAGGTGCACCAAAATCATGGTGTAGTACTTTTAAATGCCGTCGCGATTTTTGTTCATAAAATATATTTTTTTGATAAAATCAAATAAGGTTTTAGGGCATTTCATTTTGATCACATTATTTTTTCTTAAATAAAGTAGAATCCTTAGTTATTTCCTCCCGAGGTGCACCAAAATCATGGTGTAGGTATCTACAAAATATCTAGATCTATCCGCGTGATAATATTATTTTTACGATTTCTTGTGCAGATTTTATTACTCCAGTGCTAAGATGTAATAATTCTTCCTATTGCTATGGATTGGACATATCATATATCATTTTACAATGTTTTGACATGTATACGTAAAAATCTGTCTCTGTGTTGCGGTAATCTGTACATTGTTTTCTGACTAGCTGTAATGTTTACATTTTTTGACTTTCAAACCTACCAAAACCGTAAAAATGATCGTTTGGTGAATATAAATTATCGAATAGCATCTTATTAGGTAGTCTCTCGCCAAATAATTTAGGTTACAAAGCAATATTGTAGTATTTGTAAACCAAAAATGTTGACTAGGTTCCGGAATAAAACCCAGTTACTGACCACTGCCCAAGACGTCAAATTACGGCGCTATTTTGTACTGGTATTCCACTAGTATTAGATAAGTATGACGTATTATAATTACATTTATACAAGAAACGTATTCGACAATTCACTGGCAAATATTTCGAAACGAATCAACGGTATGGGACCACGGCGATTCTAGACGTAAAGAGCTGCCAGTATACTGGGATATATTTGTGAACATACTCTAGGTTTTCTATGATAGACAATCAGCCTCTGACACACAGATTTGACTGATGTCCTTTATTTATTTTCCATCAAGTGCCTGTGGATTTTTTGTACCAAATATTCATGATCAGGCGTTGCTCTCACATACCAACAGATTGTTCAAATTTGTAAACAAAGCGATTTATCTTTATAATTGGTATATTTTATCAAAAACGAAGCTGATGGGTGCCTCCGGAATCATGATTGAAACATTTTGGCGTAAAAATATTTATTCCTGTATTTGTTTTCGCTGAATTCTAGAAGAAATAAAATGTTGAAAGGATTATTTTTAATGCGCATTTTTTTAGTGGTAAATGGATTTAAATCAAAATTTTAAGCTGACCCTAACCTTGGTAAGGAACGTAACTAACTTACAAAAAATATTTGAATGCTTATAATTACTTGTGGTCAAAGTTCTAGTGAAAATAAAAACACGAAATTTCACTAATCCTCGTTGTATGCGGCCTTAATGGAAAACAAATAAATGACATCAGTCAAATCTGTGTGTCAGAGGCTGATTGTCTATCATAGAAAACCTAAAGTATATTCACAAATATATCCCAGTATACTGGCAGCTCTTTACGTCTAGAATCTCCGTGGTCCCATACCGTTGATTCTTTCCAAATATTTGCCAGTGAATTATCGAATACGTATTTCTTGTAATGTAATTATAATACGCCATACTTATCTTATACTAGTGGAATACCAATACAAAATAGCGCCGTAATTTGACGTCTTCGGCAGTGGTCAGTAGACTGGGTTTTATTCCGGAACCTAGTCAACATTTTGGTTTACAAATACTACAATATTGCTTTGTAACCTAAATTATTTGGCAAGACTACCTAATACGATGCTATTCGATAATTTATATTCACCAAACGATCATTTTTACGGTTTTGGTAGTTTTGAAAGTCAAAAAATGTAAACATTACAGCTAGTCAGAAAACAATGTACAGATTACCGCAACACAGCGACAGATTTTTACGTATACATGTCAAAACATTGTAAAATGATATATGATATGTCCAATCCATAGTGTGGGATATATGTGTGGAGGCCAAAGGAAGATCTTCCGACCGATCTTCACTTCAATAGCAATAGAAAGAATTATTACATCTTAGCACTGGAGTAATAAAATCTGCACATGAAATCGTAAAAATAATATTATCATGCGGATAGATCTAGATATTTTGTAGATACCTACACCATGATTTTGGTGCACCTCGGGAGGAAATAACTAAGGATTCTAAATTATTTAAGAAAAAATAATGTGATCAAAATGAAATGCCCTAAAACCTTATTTGATTTTATCAAAAAAATATATTTTATGAACAAAAATCGCGACGGCATTTAAAAGTACTAAACCATGATTTTGGTGCACCTCGGGAGGAAATAACTAAGGATTCTAAATTCTTTAAGAAAAAATAATGTGATCGAAATGAAATGCCCTAAAACCTTATTTGATTTTATCAAAAAAATATATTTTATGAATAAAAACTAAAGAGATTGCATTTATGCAATTATTAATTCTTTACTCACGACAATTTGATGCACAGGAACCGTAATTTTTTTCCGGACCAAAAAGTATCCTTCGTCCGTTCTTCACCAAATTTCATAAAAAATGGTTCGGCATGAAAAGGTAACAGACAGACTATTCTAATATTAGTATAGATTATTATCCGGCGAGTTTCTTACGCCGGTTCTTCTCGCCGGGATAGTTCCCGAACCGGTGGTAGGCACCAGTAGCATCAACATTCTGAAAGCATTTGCTACAAATCTATTCGGAAATAAAACAATTTTTATTTATTTTATTTTATTTTATTAAAGTTTAAATTTAATAAGATGCATATTTCGTAAATATTTCAAACACCTACCCGCTACCGGTTGTCATTATTAATGTCGAGCAGAAAAGGCCTAAAAATTGCATTTTTGTTTTGAATATTTCAGACTTCTTAATTATTCATTATATTTTGTTTCTATATTTTGTTGTTATGGTGATTGGTGACAGCAAAAATAATAAAATATTCTTGATTATTTTTCCGACCCAAATATCGACCATTACAATTGCACCATTCGACGTCACGTGGTACAACCTACATGGTATTATACTGATAATTTTTTGAAAATTTTCTCTGGTTACCACGTGACGTCGAATGGTGCAATTCTATTGGCCGACATTTGGGACGGAAAAATAATCCCCCGAATACCACACGAGCTTCAAAATTATCTGGCATTTCCCTCAAGGTTCCCTGCAAACAAATAAAGTCGTCAAGTTTTTCAGGAAAAATCACTCGCGCTTCGCGCTCGTGATTTTTTAACCTGAAAAACTTGAATCCTTCATTTGTTTGCAACGAACCTATAGGGAAATACCCGATAATTTTGAAGCTCTTGTGGTATTATAAGTGAAAATTTAAGTTCTCTAGCTACCGAGTTTACTTTTCGTGAGTAAAGAATTAATAATTGCAGAAATGCAATCTCTTTAGTTTTTACTTTTAAATGCCTTAGCGATTTTTTTTCATTAAATATATTTTTTTGATAAAATCAAATAAGGTTTTAGGGCATTTCATTTCGATCACATTATTTTTTCTTAAAGAATTTAGAATCCTTAGTTAATATTTCCTCCCGAGGTGCACCAAAATCATGGTGTAGTACTTTTAAATGCCGTCGCGATTTTTGTTCATAAAATATATTTTTTTGATAAAATCAAATAAGGTTTTAGGGCATTTCATTTTGATCACATTATTTTTTCTTAAATAAAGTAGAATCCTTAGTTATTTCCTCCCGAGGTGCACCAAAATCATGGTGTAGGTATCTACAAAATATCTAGATCTATCCGCATGATAATATTATTTTTACGATTTCTTGTGCACATTTTATTACTCCATTGCTAAGATGTAATAATTCTTTTTATTGCTATGGATTTCACATATAATATATCATTTTACAATGTTTTGACATGTATACGTAAAAATCTGTCTCTGTGTTGCGGTAGTCTGTACATGTTTTCTGACTAGCTGTAATGTTTACATTTTTTGACTTTCAAACCTACCTAAACCGTAAAAATGATCGTTTGGTGAATATGAATTATCGAATAGCATCTTATTAGGTAGTCTCTCGCCAAATAATTTAGGTTACAAAGCAATATTGTAGTATTTGTAAACCAAAAATGTTGACTAGGTTCCGGAATAAAACCCAGTCTACTGACCACTGCCCAAGACGTCAAATTACGGCGCTATTTTGTACTGGTATTCCCCTGGTTTTAGATAAGTATGACGTATTATAATTACATTACAAGAAACGTATTCGACAATTCACTGGTAAATATTTCGAAACGAATCAACGGTATGGGACCACGGCGATTCTAGACGTAAAGAGCTGCCAGTATACTGGGATATATTTGTGAACATACTCTAGGTTTTCTATGATAGACAATCAGCCTCTGACACACAGATTTGACTGATGTCATTTATTTATTTTCCATCAAGTGCCTGTGGATTTTTTGTACCAAATATTCATGATCAGGCGTTGCTCTCACAATCATTGCTCTCACATATCAACAGATTGTTCAAATTTGTAAACAAAGCTATTTATCTTTATAATTGGTATATTTTATCAAAAACGAAGCTGATGGGTGCCTCCGGAATCATGATTGAAACATTTTGGCGTAAAAATATTTATTCCTGTATTTGTTTTCGCTGAATTCTAGAAGAAATAAAATTTTGAAAGGATTATTTTTAACGCACGTTTTTTAGTGGTAAGTGGATTTAAATCAAAGTTTTAAGCTTACCCTAACCTAGGTAAGGAACGTAACTAACTTACAAAAAATGTTTAAATGCTTATAATTACTTGTGATCAAAGTTCTAGTGAAAATAAAAACACGAAATTTCACTACTCCTCATTGTATGCGGCCTTAATTGCTAACATACATTAAAAATTAAGCTTGAAATTTATCCTCTTCTAAACACCAAACCCATGGCCCTGGAACAGTCATCAGTCTTCTTTTGTGGTACTGGTTTAGTAAGTATGTCAGCAACCATGTTTTGTGTCCCAATGTAGTTTAATTCAATTTCATTATTGGAAACCTTTTCTCGAAGAAAGTGATAGCGTATGTCAATGTGTTTGCTGCGAGCACAGTATGAGTCATTGCCTGCAAATTTAATCGCACTTTGATTATCACAATTTAAAACAGTACCTTCAACTGTTAAGTTGAAATGCAATTCTGATTCCAAATTTCTCAGCCACATTGCCTCCTGAAGAGCAGTAGCTAATGCCATATACTCCGCTTCTATCGTGGATAATGCAACATTGCTTTGACGCTTTGTGCACCATGAAATTGAAGCACCCTGAAACAAAAAAATGTAGCCGGAACCGGATCTCCGACTGTTAATATCCGAAGCCCAATCAGAATCACAATATTTAATGGAATCAGGCGTTACTTTGCGGAAATCCATAGCTTAAAATTTAGTTTGTTATTATTTTTAGCAATATTCCGCGAAATAAACTTCACCACCATGCACGCGCGTTTCGCTCCAACACCGGAGCATCCTCAGGATGTGGACTCTACGAACAACGTCCGTCAAGACAAATAATAACAAACTAAATTTTAAGAATCACAATAGCCAAACATCCTTTTTTCTTCTGTGTTTTTTCTAAATTTCAGTTTGTAATATTGAGAACCTTTTAAGCAGCGCAATATTCTCTTGACTGCCAGCCAGTGTTGTAATTCTAGTTTGTTGTTAAAACTACTCAATTTATTTACGGCAAAGCATATGTCCGGTCTTGTCCCTTGAGATAAATAAAGCAAACTTCCAATTGCTTCCTGATAAGGAATATCTTTTAATATGTTTTTTCCTCTCCTGTACTGATTAACTTAGTACTTATATCACATGGCGAATAAACTGGATTACATTCTGTCATTTTAAAGCGCTGCAATATCTTCTCAATATAGGCAGTCTGATCAATTTCAATTTCATCTCTGGTCTCGTTTTGTTTTATCCTCCGACCAATGAAGTGATTCACAGGTCCAAGTATCTTCATATTAAATTTACTTTTGAGTTGTTTTTTATTTCTTCTCCTTTCTGAATATCGTTGTAAAAGATTAATAAGTCGTCGACATATATCAATATGTAAACAACGCTTCCACCTTCATTTTTATAATATACACATGGGTCCACAGATGTACTTTTCATTCCTAGATTTTTTAACACAGATGTAAGTTTCAAATTCCATTGACGACTAGCTTGTTTTAAGCCATAAATAGATTTGTTTAATTTGCATACTTCTTGTCCATGTTCATATGAAGGTGGCTGATTTATATAAATTTCTGTATCTATATCACCTTGCAGGAAATCCTATCCTATCGAACTTGTCTCCATCGAACCACATAAATCTGAGTGGATTAATAGAAGTAATTCAGAAGCTCTAGTTCCAATATTTTTAAATGGTTGTCTACTCATTTTACCTTCTAATTAACCTTAGATAATTTAATTCCTTCTGCACATTCTGTTATTTTCTGCAAGTCCGCAAAATTGAGATGTCCCATCCGTTGATGCCATAGATTTATATCGCTCTCATCTACTGTAGATAGCAATGCCGGTGCTTCGGTAACATTATTTAATAAATACATGTTATTGCGATTTATAGCTGTCAGAATCAACTTTTTATTTTGATATATTTTACAACCATCTTTCTCAAAATTTACCTCACTGCCGATCCACACTCGCGCGCGAAGGCACGCCGCGGACCGCGGCGCGGATCGCGGCGCGGATCGCGGCGCAAATCGCGGCGCGGATCGCACATTACTACCAAATCCTCTCAAAGTTCGCGACATGTCCGCAGTGTAGGCGTTCTTTATTTGAAAAATTTCCCGCGCGTCTACTTTTTTCATAATATGGCACTCGGCTGTTTAAGAATGGCCAGTGTCAAGTAAAATATGGCGGGAAAAATAATCGTGAAAAGTTTACAAAAAGTTGTTTTTCCAGATGATCGTCAAGTCAAAAGTCTAGTAAAAGTCTAAAAATAGTATTTTAAAAAGATAAAACCGACTTCAACGTAAATAATTACGTAGCATTAAAATTCCCTATCTCAAAAACTACTGAACCGATTTTGATGAAACTTGCAGCATTCCCTAAATTGAACAATACCTAGTACAACAAAAAAAGAATCACTTAAATCGGACTTGTAGTTCCAGAGATATGCGCGCACAAACATAAAAACATACATACGTACATAAGAATAATAATAAGAATACTTTTATTTCCAGCATCACACGAAACATCATAATAATAAACAGTATTGAGTGGTACAGTTATTGTGATCTAGTTACATTAATATCATAATATTATAATGCTGTGTGATGCCAAATACATACATACATACACTTTCGAAATTTGGCACATTTGTTCAGAAGCTGCTATAGATTAACATATAAAAAAACTGGACAGTTCTGGAAATATTACATATATACGCGTCGAATTATTGATAACCTCCTTTTTTTGAAGTCGGTTAAAAAGTAGTCAGTAAAGTCAACGAGTCAAGTCAGTTGTTTTAGTAAAGTGGTAGACCCTTTACTAAAACTTTCGACGGAGTTTTGGAGGGAACACAAAATGGCACGTTTCTTGAAGTTGTATCACTTGCCCACACTTGTGCACGACATCAAATTTTTAATGTTTTTTTATGAAATAAGGGGGCAAACGAGCAAACGGGTCACCTGATGGAAAGCAACTTCCGTCGCCCATGGACACTCGCAGCATCAGAAGAGCTGCAGGTGCGTTGCCAAGGCTGGCAACGCACCTGCAGCTCTTCTGATTAAGGGGTAGTAGGGGAAGGTAGGGAAGGCAATAGGGGAGGGTACGGAAGGGAAAAGGGTAGGGGATTGGGTCTCCGGTAAACTCACTCACTCAGCGAAACACAGCGCAAGCGCTGTTTCACGCCGGTTTTCTGTGAGGACGTGGTATTTTTCCGGTCGAGCCGGCCCATTCATGCCGAAGCATGGCTCTCCCACGTCAACGCCGGTTTTCTGTGAGGACGTACGTAAATCGTAATACGTAATGGTTAATATTCTACCAACATTACACATTAAAAACCGAAATAACACAATTTTAGGAAAATAATACAAAAACACAACGGCACTCTTTCGTATTCCCAGCAAAATTCCGCGCGTCTACTCTTTCTTGACAGACTGTATTATCTGTTCACTAAACAATGCTGGCATGTCTTGTATGGCAAAAGCCCTTATTAAAATAAAGATTAAAAAAAAACCCTTTGTCGCGGGACAAAAAACCGACAACATTCGGGGAACGGGCCGCGAAGTGCGAGACATATGCGAATCGGATCCACACTCATGCTTCGCAGAAATTTCGCGGCGCCGTGGCGTCGCGCACGGTCCGCGTGCGAGTGTGGATGCGGCCGGGGAACCAGCCGCGAAGTGCGAAAAATATGCGAACCGGATCCACACTCACGTTTCTCGGAAATTTCGCGGCGTCGCGCGCGGTTCGCACGCGAGTGGGGATGGGGCTTCACAGCATTGAGATGTAAAGAGTTGACACCGCAACGCAATGCTTGGTCACATTCAAGAGACGCTATATAGCCGCAGTGCACTTAGTCGGCCGCGAGCTCTTCTGCGCACTTGACGTATGACAATTATAAACAAACAAAATAAAAGTCACAAAAATGCCTTGGTGTGTCCTAAGATATTGCAAAAATAATTCCAAAAATACTTCCAAATGCGACGGCATAGCATTTCATCGGTTAGTTTTCTTATTTAATTATTTTCAATTAAAATACGAACATTCAATTACTAGGCGAAGACGCGCGCCATTTCGCATTGTCATAGAGTAGTAGATTCAGAGGGGAATGTAGGCAGAATACAGATATATATGATGAGACGACGATGAATGAAGTATTCACGGAGACGAGTTTGTATTTTGGTAATATAAATACGTTTTTACGTGTACATTATACATGCGTACATTATAATTGTATTTATAAATATTTAAGTAATTTAAATAAGGTAAGTATGTAGTGGACTTTGGATCCATACTTATTTTAACTAGCTGTCACGGCAAACGTTGCTTTGCCATAATATAAAGTATTTCGTCCATATTATTTTATAGAAGTGACTATAAATAAGTATGTCACCATGGCAACGTCGACCGCTATCCCGTCGCGCAAAATTAATGGTCGCCGTCAGTCTCAGGTTGTAATAATTTGCTATTATTTATTCAACAAATGCACTTATTAATATACTAGCTTAAAAGTAAGGCCAAGTTAGCCTCGAAGTATTTTGGTGTTCTTAATAGAGCGCGACAGTAGGGATTTCAGTCCGGACCAACGCCTACAACTCTACAAGGCGCAGGTTCGGCCTCATACGGTGCGCCAAAATACCAACTACTCCCTCTGTATCGTATCCAACGATGTACGCTGCCTAATAAGTGCTATTGTGTATTATTGTACGAGTATTGAATTTGAACGAAGGGCCGCTCAAATTATTGACTGCCATAGTGTTTTAAACAGGCTGGACCTCTTGGAATTGTGCCGAGGTGTAGCTTCGCTCTGCATCCTCTATAAATTGTATCACGGGGAGTGCTCTGAGGATCATCCCATCACCTTGATAAGTGTCATCACCAAAACTATGGAACGAACTATCACCAGAAGCATTTTAAGAACAAGGCATATTCCCACGCTTCCGCAGCTATTCTGAATTTACGAGTGCCCATGGGCGACGGTTGTTGCTTTCCATCAGGTGACCCGTTTGCTCGTTTGCCCCGTTATTTTATATAAAACTAGCGACCCGCCCCGGCGTCGCACGGGTATAAAATATATAGTCACAAAAAATATGCCTATAGCCTTCCTCAATAAATGGGCTATCTAACACTGAAAGAATTTTTCAAATCGGACCAGTAGTTCCTGAGATTAGCGCATTCAAGTTAGCCCTTTCAAATAATTTCCCCCGTTTTTTCCACATTTTCCTCTATTTCTTCGCTCCTATTAGTCTTAGAGTGATAAAATATAACCTATAACCTTCCTCGATAAATGGGCTATCTAACACTGAAAGAATCATCAAAATCCGTTGCGTAGTTTTAAAGATTAAAGGGAACAAAGGGACATGAGGGAAAAAAAGCGACTTTGTTTTATAATAAGTATAGATATAGATAGAAATCTAATTAACTTCTATGTCCTTGAGAAATCGTACTTGATGTTGATTAGTGAAAAAACGGTGTCTATATATTTTAGCGACTTGTTATATTATTATTTCGTTTATTTCTGCATGACTAAAAAGTTGGATTTCACTTAACTATTTTTAACTGAAATCCAATTCTTTAGTCATGCAGAAATAAACGAAACTTTGTTTGTATTCTCCTATCTTAGGTGAGCCGCCGTATTGGATGTAGAATGACATTACATTCGTTTTCGAGTTATTCTCAAAAAGTTCTTTCATTTAATATCCATACTGTTATTATAGGATGGCAAAGAAAATATATCTATTCCGCTATCTTGGATGGTCGGCCATTTTATATTTATTAGTGATGTCACATACTGTATCGTGCATTGTCATTCAAACCAAACGTGTATACAAAATTTCAGCTCAATCGATTGAAATATTATATGTACATACATACTTACTTCGAAATTGAGTTCAAATATTCCACCCGAACTTACATAATAATGTAAATAATAATATTATACAGAGCAAGTTAAATAAAAGCTTTTAATAATGTTTAGTAAAAATCTTTGTTTTATTTTATCCACTTTCAAATAGAGTCTGCGTTCATTCGAGTGTAGGCACAAAACTTTGTCACTTCTGCGGTACTGATCAATAGCCATCACCGCCCCGCCTCTCACCCCGCTCATTCTTCAAGTGTGACATGTTTTTTGTTGGCAATAGCAACTCCATACATCTCAATGCCTCACAGCCATTATTTACCATTTGACTTACAGATAGTAAATTTGTTGTCAGAGAAGGTACAAACAAGACATTTCTGACCTGTATTTTGCGTATTATGCCATCTGAGTCCTTAATATTAAAATCCACATTGCCACAACCCTTCACTGCCACCGTTTTGTTATCTGACACTTTGATATTATTTATTGTAGAAGTTGAAACATTGTACATCCATCTCTTGTCCCGACACATGTGCAGAGACGCTCCAGAGTCGACATACCAGCAATTTTCATCCAACTCAGCAGCAACTGGAAATGCAGCATAATAAACATTTTTAGAGTTATCTGATGTTGTTTTACATGCCTTTTTATCTTTAAAATAACAGTTTTTGCTTATATGCCCATACCTATTACATACAAAGCACCGTGGGCCTTTAGGCTGCTTTTTCTCATGTGAATTTTTATATGACTTAGACATAATATTTTTATTTGATGACTTAGCATAGTAGGCCACTGAATCTGATACTTTTATCTCCTGTAACAACTTAGTTTTAACATAATCTGCATTAATAGACACACCTGAGCTCTCTAAGGCCATTATCATCGGTTTGTAGTAATCAGGGAGGCCAGCGAGCAACAACGTACCCAGCCACTCGTCTCCTACTACAAAATTTATATTATGTAATTTATGAGCTGTTGTCATTACCTTATTATATGTCATATGTCATAGTCCTCAACACCATAACAGTTGTCCAACGTTGTTGTTATCAAGTCACGCAGTAATCCTACTTTCCTGCTTAGCCCTGAGTCATCGAAGACTTTTTCTTTTCATACCTGCTTAGCTGAAGTCGCTTCCTGAACGAAGCCGGGTTACATTTCAGATGAAAAGAAAAATACGAAAGCACGGTCAAAAATCATTTTATTGATAGAGCCAGTGAACTATGTCCAGTTCACTGGCTCTATCAATAAAATGATTTTTGACCGTGCTTTCGTATTTTTCTTTTCATCTGAAATGTAACCCGGCTTCGATTCAATTTCTTCCCATAACTAACTCTTCATGTTCCGAGTAATTTTTAACAGCGAACTTCCAGGATTGATAATTTTCTCTCCCAACGAGTTTTTCAATCGTTCCCATTGATATTTGTGAAGCCATTTTGTGATAGCTGAAAGATTTGCTGAAAGAACAAAGAGATCGCCACGCGGCCGGCGAAGTCCGTAGGTTACTATTTTTTTATCTATTTTAATCACCGAAATTACTGATCCAAACACTGAATTTATTTTATTTAACGCGGACAGGGCTCAAAACCTAATGAAAATTACTGTTACTTTAACTAAGGGCCTGTTTCACCGCTTCCTGATAAGGCTATCCACCACTTAATTTGACAGATGGAGTATGGAAAATCTGTCAAATAACCCTATCGGGCACCTTATCAGGAAGCGGTGAAACAGGCCATAAGTGTTTGGATTTGGAAATTAAAACGAGAAAACATACGAGCACAAAACTATATTCACAATGGCAGATACAAAAAGAGAGAGGACAAGGGCAATGACAAGTGACAATGACGTTGACAGATCAAATATGACAATTGAGACATTTATCTATCATCTATAGCACCATGTAGCAATTAATAAATAATTTACCACCAGGAAGCAGTCCTCGGCGAAGGTGAAGATAGCGGTGCTGGACGCCAACGACAACGACCCCGTGTTCGAGGACGAGGACGCGGAGGTGGCGCTGGCCGAGAACGGGGCCCCGGGCGCCGAGGTGGCCCGCGTGCTCGCGCGCGACGCCGACTCCGGCGAGAACGCGTACATATCGTACAGCATCGCCAACCTGCAGCCGGTGCCCTTCGACGTGGATCACTTCTCCGGCGTCGTTCGGACGACGCGCCTGCTCGACTACGAGAGCATGCGGCGGGAGTACGTGCTGCAGATCCGGGCGAGCGACTGGGGGCTGCCGTACCGCCGCCAGGCCGAGATGCGGCTGACGGTGCGCCTCGAGGACGTCAACGACAACCGACCCCAGTTCGAGCGCGTCGACTGCGTCGGCTACGTGCCGCGGGGCTCGACGATCGGCTCCGAGATAGTGACCCTGTCGGCCATCGACTTCGACGCCGGCGACGCGGTCTCGTACCGCGTGATCGCCGGAAACGAGGACAACTGTTTTTCGCTCGATTCGACCACCGGGGTTTTGATTCTCTCGTGCGACCTCGCGGACGTCCGGGCGGAGACGCGAGTCCTGAACGTGACGGCGACCGACGGTACGCACTTCGCCGACGCGACCGCGCTCACCCTCCACCTGGTAAGCGGCGCCGGGCGCGCGGAGGCCGGCGCGCTCGAGTGCCGCGACACCGGCGTCGCCCGGCGCCTCACGGAGACGCTCGCCGCGGCGGAGCGGAGCAACGCCCCCGTCGACTTCGCCGAGGACTTCCCGCCGGCGCCGTCCCGCTACGGGGAGAACCTGCACTACCCGGAGTTCGTGGACTTCCCGGTGGAGGTGAAAGTGAACGAGTCGGTCGCGCTCGGCACCTCGCTGGTGCACCTGCACGCGAGCGACCGCGACCTCGGCTACAACGGGCTGCTCGTGTACGCCATCTCCGGCGGCGACGCCGACTCCG
Organism: Polyommatus icarus; assembly: GCA_937595015.1. Classification (NCBI taxonomy): domain Eukaryota; kingdom Metazoa; phylum Arthropoda; class Insecta; order Lepidoptera; family Lycaenidae; genus Polyommatus; species Polyommatus icarus. The sequence goes on from OW569326.1 coordinate 23,844,403, forward strand.
CCTTCCGCATCGACCCCGACACGGGCGAGCTGACGGTGATCGGCTACCTCGACCGCGAGCGCGAGAGCGAGTACTACCTGAACGTGACCGCGTCTGACCTGGGCGCGCCGCCGCGCTCGGCGTCGCGCCTGCTGCCCGTCACCGTGCTCGACGTCAACGACAACCCGCCGCGCTTCGAGAGGACGCTCGCCAGCATCCGCGTCACCGAGAACGCCATCAACGGCACCGCCATCTTCCGCGCCAACGCGACGGACCCCGACGGCGGCGCGTTCGGGCGCGTGTCGTACGCGCTGCTCGGCGGCGAGGGCGACTTCTGCGTGGACGGCGAGGGCGCGGTGGCGGTGTGCGCGGCGCTGGACCGCGAGCGGCGCGCGCTGTACGAGCTGACGGTGCGCGCGACGGACGGCGGCGGGCTGAGCGCCGAGGCGGTGGTGCGCGTCGCCGTGGACGATGTCAACGACGCGGCGCCGCGGTTCGCGCTGGCGGCGTACAGCGCGCGCGTGCGGGAGGACGTGCCGCGCGGCACCGTGGTGGCCGTGCTGGAGGCGTTCGACCCGGACCTGGGCGCGGGCGGCCGCGTCACGTACAGCCTGCCCGACCAGCCGCCGGAAGACGTCGCCTTCACCGTCGACCCCGCCTCGGGCACGCTGCGCACCGCTCGCCGCCTCGACTACGAGGAACGCCAGGTGAGAGTTGAGACGCACGTCCCCGCTCCTTGTCTTTCCGTTGGCGCGCTATATTTTAGTTGAGGGCAAAGTTTTTGATAATTTAATGAATGGTGCTTTTCGAAAAGTAAGTAAAAAGAAATAATAATCGGCCAAGTGCGAGTCGGACTCGCGCACGAAGGGCTCTGTATCATTTAATAGAGAGTAGGAAAAGTCTTGAGTTATACATTGAGTAGTATTTATTCGAGCAGAGTTTCACCTTACACGTTTCAAAGTTAATTACAGAATGAATCAATCATGGCTGGTTTTTATACCATTTGAACACAAAGGAAAACGAACTTCCGTTGACAATTCAAGTATAGTAAAATCATATAAAATACATTAAAAATTAAGAATGGCCAAAAACTAGTTAATTATATTATTCTAAATATTAATTAATGTACTAAGATCATGTCACCAATCAATATGTATTAAATCACATTATATTTTAAAGATTTTATTCTTCATTTTAAAAGTATGTAATCTCCTTTAATTGGTCACTCAATTTCAGATACGTAATTTATTTAGAAATTGTATAAAATTAAAAGAGTATGCCCAAAACGTCAGTACTTTGGCCTGTCACAAACCCAAAAACGTTCAATCAAGAGACTGTACATCAGATTTTACGAGTAATTTCAGAAAACTCGATATACAATTACAATATTTAATGTACGTAATAATGAATGTCACGACTTTCATAATGTAAAAATATTTACAATGTATTTAAAAAAGAGAGGAAACTTTGTCATAGGTTTCATTCGTCGGTCCTTTGTGTAACTTTCAAATGCGAAAAAAGCACGTATACATGGTCAAATACCTATTAATTATGTTTAGTTGGCAATATTGTCAGCTCAGAACTGCAGCATTTCTTTGCCACTATTACAGTATGAGTGCTAGCTCGTCGGATATGACATAATCTTGCGCAGGACCAGTCAAAAACTCAGTACTGTGGGTAATCGTTAATTTCTTATAAGGATGATTCTACGATAAGAGGTAAAATGAACGGCAATCAATATTAAATAGGTTTTTTATTCCATATTGCCCAATCCTTTACAATCAATTACACCATTTTAATGTACTTCAATGAATAGTCACAATTAAATGCTGAAATATTATACTTTTTTCCGAAATTGCCAACAAAGTCCAAAAAAGTATCTACCCTGGCCTGTCCCTTTGTCGATTTTAGTTAAAGTTACTGCCGCACCTGATTTGTTTGTGGGATTTCTAAACTAAAGCATGGTAAGTATGAATTTGAATAAATATACTATAATAATTTTAAGAAAAAATCCAAAAAAGTATGTTTTTTGTGTTATTTTCTGAACTTAAATTTTGTCCCGAATTTTTTGTGTCTTTACCCTGGCAAATTTTGTTCCACTACTACCAAAATAAAAATAAAACGGAAGTATTGCAAATTCCTCTCAAGGACATCTAACGACGTGAAGTTAGCCACAAATAACAAGCGAGCCGTTAGAGGCCGCCATTTTGTTAGTTGTCGCCACGCGTCTGTGCGGTGTAGTGGTCTCGCAAAGTCATTGTGTCTCTCCACTGGTAAGTCATAAAAGTTATATTAATGATTTGATTCATTTGTGTTATATTACATTTATTCAATAATAACGTACTAATTCAAGTGGGATATTTAATTAAGCCAAAAATATTATAAGTCGATTACAATATTTGAATTTATCATGAAAATGTCTTTCCCCTGGCGTATTTCCCCTGCCAAGATACATGCCAGGGAAGAGACTTACTAGCCAGGGGAGATAAAACATACCATATAATGTAGTCACAAAGTAACTTTACATATAACAGAAAAGTATAAATTGCAATAATCGGCCAAGTGCGAGTCGGACTTGCGCTTGTCTGTAGAAAATACGAAAAGAAACATTAACTTTAATTATAACCTTAAATTTATGTCGAAATCATCAGTCCTTTGGCGTCAGTCCTTTGCCTGAAATCGTGCCAACGGACTGACATGTTGCCACAGTACTGATGTTTTTTTCTTTAAGATCACTTTTATCACAACAATTAATGTGTGTTAACCATTTGTTTATTTATTTTAGTGTAAAACATAATGGCGGCGGTAATTTGTGGTAGACAAAAGACAAATTTGACTGAAGGATAATATATTAAATAAGAAAAGAGAAGCTGAAAAGACTTTCTTGCCGAGAATCAAAATACCTCTTCAAATAAGATGAATTGGCAAAGAAAAACATATTATATTACAAAATGTACTTTAAAAAAGGAGAAAAGGCAAAGAAAAAATGTTAAAGAAACCTCAAAAGCTAACGGTTAACTTGAAAAAATTGGTCAAGTGCGAGTCAGACTCCAGCACGAAGCCCTCGTGCCATAAAATGGCTATTTTCGTATGAGAGCTCCTTTTAAGTGTTTATTTTATTTTAATTTAATCTACTATTAAAGAAGAAAGAAAATAGTATTTTGTGAACATATTTCAATTGCCCACCTGGTGCCATTATTGACATTGAGTTGAAAGGACAAAAAAGTATATTCGTTGTATAGGAGACCCCTTAAATATTTATTTTCTTATAATTTTATTGTTTATTATTAAAGTAAGAACAATATTGAGTATTTCTATAGTATTTAAAATTACCTGGTTGCATTATTGACATTGAGCAAAAAAGGGCACAAAAAATCACGTTTCTTGTATGGGCGCCCTCTTAAATATTTATTTAGTTTTTATTTTTGTATTTTCGTTATAGCTGCAACACAATTATATGTCATTTGTGAAAATAAAAACTATCTAGCCGTCGCTGTTCTTGAGATACAGCCTGGTGACAGACAAATAGATAGACAGATGGAAGTACTGACGGACAGATGGACAAAAAACGAAAACTTTAATTTTGTTGTTTGTTGATATTAATTATTAATGTTACATACTTTAAGTAAAATACTTAAAAGTAAAAAAAAATATGTTTTGAATGTAATTATGTTTATGTTAATTGACAAAATTCTTATAAAGGTTGTGCTTGTGTTTTCCCCGTATTATTACAAAATATTTTTCGATATTTAACTTACTAAGAACTTGATACATTAAAATAATGAAAGTGATATAATTATAGTTTATAAGCGTTTCATAAATGCCACAAATGTCATATATTTCTAATATGTTTGCATTATATATCAGTACTGTGTCACCCTCGTCAGTCCTCTGGCAGTCAAATTCAGAAAAATCGAAATATTTTAAAAACTACTCTAAAAAATGACTGTCCCGATTTGCAACAATATATTCATTATATTACCCATCTTATAAACCCAAATATGTCTAAATTTACCATAAAAATTACAGTAAGCAAAATATCCCTAAAAGTTTCCCAATTTTTGTAGAACCACCCATATATGTGAAAAGGAAGTTATAACGGAAGTAACTAATCTATTTGTCAAAATCAAGTACCTTACTTATTACTATTTAAAATATAATTAACACTAATCAAAATTATATAAAGTGACTAACATAATATTATACCGATTTAACTACATAAATATAATATCATGTAGCTTGGCCATTGACATCCGCTAACACATTATAGAAAAAATTGTGTGTTTTTGTATATGAGCCCCTCTTAATTTTTTAATTTATATTAAAATACTAGCGTTCCCGGCAAACGTTGCTTTGCCATAATATGAAGTATTTCGCCCATATTATTTTATTGAAGTGACTAAATAAGTATGTCGCCATGGCAACGTTGATCGCTATCCCGTTGCACAAACAATGGTCGCCGTCAGTCTCAGGTTGTAATAATTTTCTATTATTTATTCAACAAATACACTTATCAATATATAAAGTACCCAGTAGCCGATTCTCAGACCTACTGAATATATGCATTAAAATTTCGCTGACTAACATTGTGACACGAGAATTTTATATATAAGACTAGCTGTTGCCCGCGACTTCGTCTGCGTCAGTACTGCCGTCCTTATCATTAACAACGCATCTGCATGGCGGCAACTTTCGAGTAATTCGCGCTTAAAGTTTTATTCTTTTTTTTTATTGTCCCTTTGAAACTAACGGGAATATTCCAAATATTTTTATTTTGTTTGGTGCCTTTAAATGTTAACTTTGCATATGCGATGCTATATTTACATATTTAGTTATTTTTAATATTTTTAAAGACGGATAATTGTTTATGACTAGAAAACATGGATTGCAATTATAATGTTAATTGACTAAGCATAACCAACGCATGTGTGACAGTTGCGCTGTTTATGTCTAGGAAATGCATAATTGTGATGCTTATGCTTAGCAAAGATAAGGGAATTACTTACATTTAAGTTGCACATACGTTCAATGTGACTAGCAAAAAATGATTTGGAGTCGTATATTACGATGACCTCGTAGGCAGCGCAAAGAATTTCCGTGCTTTCAAACGTTTTTGTCATAAATACTATTGGAAACAATCGAACACAAGTTTGCCATTATATATAAATGTCTTTTTTTATGAAGTAGGCATATTGTACTAAGTATAATTTAAATTTTTTCCCGTCGTGCTTCCCCCTTCGTTCGGACATCAATGTCATTGCAATTTTGGCTGTCTCCCGCTTTGCTTGGGGAGGCAAATTGGATATCTCCTACTCCTCCTACATTTCTTCCATGAACCGGTACATTATTTCTTAACCCTTAATCAGGCCACATGTGCACTGGCATTAAAAATATTTTTAAATATGGTGTGGTCTTAATTTTTACCTGTGCAATATATATCTAAGAACTGTTTCTTAAAAAATATTAAAATTAAGACAAAAACTAAGTGGTCGCATTATAGTAGGAGATCCGGCCATAGAATGACCTTCACCCATCGTATTACGGGATGAAAATGATTTTTTTATAAAATTAAACATGTTAAAAAAAATATTTACAGGAGGTTGTCTGAAAAATTTGGTGCAAAGTGTAATTAATTAATAATTAAAAAATGTTTTTTTTTTTAAACATTACATTCATTCCCTTACGCAAAAAAACTGTATACTAATCGAAAGTATGTAGCTCATAGAATATGCAAACGCTGGGTTGACTTTTTTTTTCCGGTGCAATTATCAGGTAGGCAGCTATATACAGGTAAATCGATACTAGTAATTTTCAACGATCCACTTACGCGATAAACCTTATATCAAAATAAAGATAATTTTATTATGAATATAATGACATAAGGTTGAATGAATGTAATGTTTAAAAAAAACATTTTTTAATTATTAATTAATTACACTTTGCACCAAATTTTTCAGACAACCTCCTGTAAATAATTTTTTTAACATATTTAATTTTATAAAAAAATCATTTTCATCCCGTAATACGATGGGTGAAGGTCATTCTATGGCCGGATCTTAGACTATTATGTCCCTGTTAAGGAGCTCTCTGGCGTTTTATAATTTGTTTTCATTATCCCTATTTTTACTTAGGAAACTGCATACTTTGAACTTTGATCTCTTTCTCTGTCATATGAGGTGGTGAACTATTCACAAGAATTGAAGAATTTTGAATACTTACCTAAGATTACTGTTTTGTATTTAAATGGAATATAAAAAAAACATCTCTTGTATAATGGAAACAGTGTCCATATCATACTAACGCCAGACGGGCATATAATTATCACTCACTTAGAATAATGATTTTTCCAAAAATGAATTGTTTAGTAAAAAATTTTTAGCTTCATACGAAAGATACAAATATTGGTTATCAAAAAAAGGTTTTATGAATTTAAAAAAATAAAAAGATCACTATAAAACTCCAATTACCTAGGTGATCGATAAATCGTAGTATGCCTGATTAATGTTTAATTTATTAATTGTACTTAGTTTATCACAATTATTTTCATGGTAATTCTTAAACTAATAAAAGTTGTACTAAAATATGACTAAAATAATTGAGATTGCTATGCATCTATTTAAAGTTGTTTTCTTTTTTGTTCGGTTACAAAAAAATGCATGTGAGCTGATCCTTAATCCTTAATCTGTGTCCTTAACATTCTTTGCTAATCATATTGAACGTACAGTTCGACAAGGCTTAAAATGAATATGTCAATGAATGATGTCAATAGGCGCTGCTGGTAAAGGAGAACTATCAAAAATTACGTTTTTGTATGATAGCAATTAGCAGCGTTAGTTCTATTTCTCGCCACGTTCATTTAAAGCGTTTCGAACTGTATGTGCAACTTAAATGTAAGTAATTCCCTAATCTTTGCTAAACATAAGCATCACAATAATTGTGCATTTCCTAGACATAAACAACGCAACTGTCACACATGCGTTGATTATGCTTAGTATTTCATACGTCGAAATTGTAAGTAAGATAGTCATAAAAAACGCATGTTTGCTTATGATGTATATTACTATTAATACGTTTGGAAAATAACACGTACGCTGTTTATGACTAACAATAAAATGAAAACTATAGAAGATATTAAAAAACGAGTGATTGATCCTGGTAGATCTCGTTTCAACGATTCCGAATATACTAATAACTCAATTTCGTAAAAAATGTCGATTGCGTTGTTTATGCTTACGACGGCAGAATAGCATACATAATTAATTTTTCCCATATTAGACCATTTTCCATTAATTCTTCCACCGATTTGTCGCAGTTTTTTTTATCGCAATTGCAATATGGCCTAGAGCCATTATTAACATAAATAGACTATAGAGTTCCTAAGATTAGCACGTTAAAACAAAAAGTACAATTAAAAAAAACGGCCAAGTGCGTGTCGGGCCACGCGTAATATAGGATTCCGTAGTAGTTTTTGAAATTATTTTGTATGGTCAATGAATGTACATTTATAACGTGTTTAACAATACTAACAATATCATCTCAGTTACTTTCAAAGGAATTTGAACGAAAAGTTCCTTTATATTTCGCCGAATATTTTTTTTTAGTTGATCGACTATTACTCAATAATTACTTATGAAGTCTTCTTAGCCGTGACAGTTTTCCTTTTAAATTCACCATATTTCCTACTCCCATGAATTTTTTCACATTTCCAGAAACAACCGTTTAGCTGGTAGAAGGGGGGACACTGGACTCTTAACGATTTTTTCCACTTTAAAACTTAATATTTCACAAATGGATCCCTAAATTGGATTGGATTGGATCATTATTTGAATCCAGCCTGTTGCGAAACTTTGCATGAACAAAATTTGAAGAAATAACTCCACGGCCAAACAACCATTTTCCTGACTCACTGAAAAGATTTATTTCGCCGACTGTATAATATAAAATATTTAGAAAAAACTAATTGCAAAACATTTATTTACCCTACTGTAAGTACAATTATATGTCTATTATTCGTGCTATTATTGATAATAATATATTGTAACCCACTGACAAACATTAATTTTCCCAACCTCACAATGTGTGGTGCGTAATTTGAATAAAACTTACTGCCAAACATTAAATTCCCTACACTATCGCTATCGCCGCGTTTAGGCAGCGCACACCAAAATAGCTCGCAGACAATGTTTTTTTTCTGCTTGATATTTTTGTTATAATAATAGTATGATATGATAAGCGATGTTACTGTAAAGTTTCATCAAAATCTTTTCAGTAGTTTTTACGTGAATATTAAAAAAAAATCTAATCAGTAGTTCTAACGATCACACGGTGGGGTGGACGCGAAAAAACAATATCATCCCCGCTTGATGTGCTGGGGAGGTACCATAAAAATATATATTTTTAAGATTTTATATAAGTACCACTTTGTCGGCATCATTCCGAATTACAGCTATGTAGGCCCTATAGTCTCTGAGCAAAACCACGGGCAGATAGACGGACAGACGGACAGACTGAAACTATATTAAGTGTTCCTTGTTGACTACGAAACTCTAAAAACGGGACCTTATTACTAAGACTTCGATGTCTGTCCGTCTATCTGTCTGTCTGTCCGTCCGTCTGTCTGTCTGTCTGTCTGTCCGCTGTCCGTCTGTCCGCTGTCCGTCTGTCCGTCCGCCCGTCCGTCCGTCCGTCCGTCCGTCCTACTGTCTGGCTGTCTGTCTGACAAAATTAAATTTTCACAGATTGTGTATTTCTATTTAATTAAGTAGGTACTAAAAACTAAATACATATAGTTAATATTTAAATCTTGATTTTTATTGGCCTTTTTTGTTCGATATCAGTTAGGCACTTGAAATTTTCACAAAATCGTTAATTATTCTTAATTAAATTTATGTACTTAATAAATTAATAAAAATATTAAAATAAAAAATAAGGCGGGCTCCCTACAAAAAACATAATTTTTGGCCTACCGACTCGCACTTGGCCGATTTTTTTGTATAAATGGAGGATTTAGGGCCGGTAAATGATTTAAAATAAAAAACTTTGTATTTTATGTTTAGCCAGACATATTAGCTAGAGCCTTGATGATGTTTGCTTGCTAGGTTAGTTACAAGATTTGTAAAAATTAAAAAAAAATAGTTATTGCCTTATTGCCTTTGTTATAAAATGTTAGTTATCTGGTTCTTTCACTCACGTCTTCAATTATTATTCAGTATGGCTGAAATATTACGATTAGGATTTGCAAATCACAACAGAAATATGGTGCTCGCAGCTCCATTGCACAGAAATTAGTTTATCAAGTTATCTTACGTTTCACCGTAGTAAAAACGCTGCCCTTTCCCGGGTCTAAAAATATCTCTAAGTATGCCGAATGTTATCTAAATCGGTTCAGCGGTTTAATTAAATAAAAAAATAACGTATATAAAATCGTATATTTTTTTGTCTTTCCCAAGACTTAAAGTATCTGCAAAGTGCAAACCCATTAAAATCGGTTCAATAGTTATCTGTTATAGGCTTTAGCGAAGGGGCTACTGCCCACTTTTAGAACAAATTATGTTTTAGCGCCCCCAATTTTTTTAATTTGAAACGTATCCAAATGAAATAAACACACCGGCATAATTAGAGGAACATAACAAAATTTTATTTTTTTTTGAAAAGTATTCGCTGTTTTTTTTATATATTCATTTGTTAATTTCACAATTGATGATTAAAAAATAAAACTTATATAAATTTAGGGCATAAAAATGTGTAAAATAGAAAAAATCTGCAAAAATCAAAAATTAAGAAAAATCTTGGAAATTTCAGTAGTAAGTTTTTAAGTTAAATTCTTCATTTTTACTTAAGAAATGCCATGTTAAAAGCATATAATACATTCTATGGATTTCCAGAGAGTCTGGATACGCCATTACATGCTTGCATTTTGATTGTCAATCATTTCCTGTGGGATATTCTTCTACTGCTCCAGTAGCGCCAACTCGAGCTCCTGAACACATTTTGGAGCTGGAGTTTTAACTCGTACCGTTCACCCATTGATGTGCCACACATCCTCAATCGGATCCACATCCGTAGACCGTGCTGACCTCTCCACCGCTACGCCAGCATCATTTAGGTAATAATGCCCGATTTTTTTTTACTCTATGGACGCGCACAAAATTGAAGTTACTGCCTAAAACTGTATAAAAGGCACAGCATGCAGTTTTAGGATGTCTGTGCTATAGCCCTGTACTGTCAAAGTACCATCATTAACAATCATCAGCTCTGTGCGGGCTCCAAATCATATGCCACCCCAAACCATTACCAAGCCTGCATGATAGGCCACTGTTTCCATTAAGTTTGATGGTTTATAGCGTTCCTTACGATTTATCCACATTCTTTATCGCCTGTCAACAAAATGTACACAGAATTTGCTCCCATCACTGTACAGCAACACGATTTCACTCACTTGTCAAATTTTGATGTTCACGCGCAATGATATTCAACATATACAGATCTGACGTTCATGCTATTTTCCGGCTTAAATCTGTTCCGAATAAGTTCCGAACAATTTTCAAATTCAAAATTGCAAACTTTGACAAATTTGACAGATAAGTGAAAAAAAAGAAACGAAATGCCATTTACATAAAAGAAGTCGAACTGCAAAGTTTCTTGAGTAGTGTGTTTTCGCGGGTTCTGGATCACGATTCTGGGTCCACCCCTCCCCCCGCTCGCGGCTCGCAAACTTTCTCAATCACTTTTTGTCGGTTTGAGCGGCGACATCGCCTAAAAAAAAAAGAGTTTGGTGTCAAAATAGGGGTTTTGAAGCACGCCCGTTCGATTTATGCGACCCGTTTCTGCGTATTTGCACTAGTTTCAAAGTTTGCTTTCGTGTTTAACCCTCATTATCTGCTATCACCACGTTCCATTGTTCCTTCATAATTACAATCGCTACTTATTGCATTGTTATGCTCGCCTCAGTGTCCTATTGTTCGACCTGGCTTATCGCTTACGTCACCTTGCTTTCTTACAAGATTTTAAATAAATATGAATGATAATTAACTGATGAATTATTGCAAATTAAAAGTACCTAATAATTAATTATTATGTAGGTCACCCGATCATTCGATGGACTTCGTAAACATACGACAACGCGGTGCGCAAACTGAGTCTTTTAGATTTTAAATAAATATTAATGATAATTAACTAATGAATTATTGCAAATTAAAAGTACCTAATAATTAATTATGTAGGTCACCCGATCATCCGATGGACTTCGTAAACATAGGAGGCCCTGGCGCGCAAACTGAGTCTTTTTTTTAACAATATAATTAAAGCTAAGGTTTTAACCTTAGCTTTATTTATATTGTTAAAAAAAAAACTTTGGTTTACTTTCAAACCAATTATTTATTTCGTATTACATACCACAGTTCATAAAATAAGATTCAAACATTTTATTCAAAAACATATAATTTTTAAGTGTGTCACTACCAAATTCAGTCTGAAACTCTGACAATGACTTGTTATGAAACTTGTATAATAAGTACATTAAACAGTACTCTCCACACACAGAAGTCCAATCACTTTGTAGCCTGATAGTATTATAACGCCATTTCCTTGCATTTCTATTCAAAAACATTTTGTGCATTCCCGTAGGGAAGCGACCATATGTATCAAAATATTCACCGATGCCATGTTTGTCTATATGAATAGCTACCCAGTGAGATCCTGGTTTTGAGTCCGGGTCCAAATTGCTTATAAGATATGTAGGAGTCGTTATATGCATTGGCAATTGATTCGCGGCATATACGCTATTTTTTAAACTTGGATGAATCTTTTTTAAGTATGATTTTAGTTGTAAAGTATCTATTATTCGTTAAAAAAATCTTATTCATTCACTTTATCATATGATTCACACGCAAGTGAAATAAATAAGGTAAGACAATCTTATTTAACATGCAATTGTCTGGGGTTTTTAATAAAAATGAAAGCACAACTTTACAATAATCATTTATTTGCACATTAAAAACATATTACAGATTGAGAACTTAATAATACTTAGAAAGATAATACAATATTTATTTCTTAGCTACTATAGTCAACGTTTATATTACGATTTTTATCTATTTCAATAACATTATCAAATTCTGCATAGACAACGCAATTTATCGTTTGAGGAACTTCTAATCTAACACTACCATGTCTAATAAGATTCCAATGACTCTAGAATTGGCTGATAAATCAGGTATGAGATCAAATGCTAACAAACAATAACCTTTCGGATACTTATCGTGAGATATACCATTCCCTTCGTTAAGAAAATGTATTCCTGTTCCTGAGAATAATGTATGATAGGTTGCAGTAAAATATTATTATCGAAAGATGGTTGTAAAGCTTTTGAAGGAATTTGCTGACCGTCAATATATAAACAAAAGGAATTCATTTTATAATTCTCAAAATTGAACGGATTTTTAGACAAACAGCCATTAAATGCTGAATTATTTACAAATCCAACAATACATCTCTTAGGGTCTTGACCCAAAAATATATTGTCTAATGTCTTGCCCTGAACCCCTGACGGTATCGTTAGAACTTTTACTTCGGCTCGAGTTATTGGATATTTTGCAGTTGTGGTGGCTAAAACTTTTTGATGGGCAAGTAAGACGGAAGGGTTAATTTTTGTCCTTCGAACAAGGAGAGTCGCATCTGTAATGTTTATTTTGTATTTAACGTCATCTGTTGGAGCCATGAGGTTAAACGATTCACGTGACCTAACCAATTTAATATTCATCTCAACACCATTAATTAAAAACTTTGATTGATTGAATATGTCACCATGGAGATGTCCTATCATTTCAACTTCCTTACTTTCTAAAACTAATTTTTGTCTTGTAGTAAAACCTGAATTTTTTTCATCGGTTGAATCCATTTTACCAGCAGCATCTTCATACCAAAGACTACAAGTCAAATGAGATTGTTTGGCGTCGGGTGAATAATTCAAAAGAGTTTCAATGTATGCTCGATAAGCATATGTATTGTTTGGAGGTGAAACTAATTTTTGATTCAAATAAACATCGAGTTGACTAAAAACTGAATGAAGCCAATTGTTTACAGGTGCTACAACAGTTGAAGCTGCCAGTTTTGAAGAATCTTCGTTTAACACTTTCGCTTTTAAATGAATGAGTGTATGGGATAAGTCTATATAGTCATCGCCAGTTCCAGGAACTTGAAATTCTATGGGTCCATCGTCGGCTAAAGATGATATTGGTTTGTAGTGCACCCACATTCCACTTTCGATGCTTGTTTGTTTTGATGGTAAAGCACATAAATCTAATTCAGACTTTATACATTCACAAGAGTGACTATGTAAGAAAGACATTGTTTTTAAATTTATGAAAATATATCTCCTTGATATTGACGAGTTAACTTTCTTTTCATAACACCTCTTCCTTTAGCATTCGATGAAGGAATGACTGCTCCAAGACATTTTCCTTTTTGTTATATAGCCTGTACCAGACATATTTAATTTATAAATTTTTTGATCTGCTCTTCTTTTCAAATTTGAACTAATTTCCTTAAGTCGTGATTTTACTGATTCATCCATGGGTCGTGCTTTCGCCATATCAGATAGGAATCCAACACCCGCACTCAAAGCTTCTTTTCCTATTGCTTTAGCACCACTCGAAAGCAAAGGTAGGACGGATCGAAACAAACCTCCCAAAAAGCTTCCAACACCATGACCACGTTGATAAGGAACTCCTTTATATATTACACCTATTCCAGAACCAGCTTGATGAGTATAATAATTTTCATATGGGCAATTTATAATATTATTGTGATGATGCATTATAACTTATAACTTTCTGAAGTGCAGTTTAATACACGCTGTTCCAAACTGGAATGGTATCTTTTGACCAGTGCTTGATCTTATATCTATTTCAATTGTATCAAATTCTCTACGCATGACTGGTAAGTAGTGAGGGGGAGAAAACACATGCATCTTATTTGCTCCATATATATATTTTGAAGGGTCTAGTGGTGTAATTCTAAGTAAAGAGGTCATTACATCTCCAACAATCTGTGGTTCCACTATATCACAATAAACAAATAGTTGTGATGGAAGCCCCAGATGTAAGTTTGCAGGGCATTTGCCAAACGTTTTTTCTACCAAATTCCTACTAGGCTCAAACCCTAATTGAATGCCTAACTTAGGTCACAATGTTAAGGACTTCAATGAATCATCTGCGATTGTCACAGATACAAACTTAGATATTTCATCGTAACGAAAGGTATTATTTTCTCTTATATTATTTAAAGCTTTTAAAATGTGATTAATATTATCATAGTTGGTTGCAGGAATGTGTTTTTTGTAGTGAACAATAGAAGGATATTTTTCATTAGGCATTATCATATTCTTAGAAATATAGACTATGTTTTCTTGTTCTTGAACAGTAAACATTGTACACGGAAATTGAAATTCAACAACACCAATAGCCCATTCTCCTTCTAATTTAATTGATTTTGGTAATTTTGTTGAAAACTTTGTTGTCATATTATCTGGAAAATATTGTATTGAACTGTTGCTCAGTAACGTTAGATAAAAACTTCATTTCATTATATCTGTTTTAAATGAGATGCCAAAATCCAACTATTAAATTTATCAGGATAACCTTTCCACTTGACAAGCACTTGCCTTCTGCTACCGGAATATCGAGAAGTTATTATTTTATCTATTTTGTATTCTGAAGTTGGGCTAGGCGGTGTAATTTTTTGTAATTCTCGTTCATAAAAAGTACCTTCTATGTCTTCATTTTGCAAATCCCTCAAGGTGTATACAACCCATGGTGATCTTGGGATGACACTCGAAATAATAAAGATTTCATCGCTCCAGTTAGATTCATATCTCTTTTGGAATATATGTTTATATTTTGTGATTCTAACATAATCACCGACGTGAAACTTTGGTAAGAAGGTGTCTTGTGGTGACCTTTTATTTTCTCGAGCATACAAATTATTCCAAACAGTCATAATGTTACTAGAACTTACATCACATGGAGACATTTTAATACTTGAATGAAAACTATGGTTATATGCATATAATAGTTTGTTATTATTTTTAGCAATATTCCGCGAAATAAACTTCCACCTTTAAGTAAATGAGTGAGTGCACGCATAGGCATGCGTACAGCACCTCCCTCCTCCCACACTGCCTATGCGTACATTCGGATGCAAGAACTTGCAAACACCACCACCACACAAGCAATAATGTTGGCAAATCCGTGCAAGGCCCCTCACCACCATGCAGGTTGAATACCTCGACGCGCGTTTCGCTCCAACGCCGGAGCATCCTCAGGATGTGGACTCTACGAACAACGTCCGTCAAGTGCCGCCGCCGGCCAAAACACCGCCTTTTATACCCTATCAAGCCCCGCTACCATCCCCATTACCCCCACTACCCTCACCAGTACCCCCGAACATATTAATAAGCGGTGACGTAGTCAAGCAAGTTTGGTCATTCAACAATGCAAATCTGTTATTTTTCTTTTCTTTTATGATCTCTAATTGTTCCAACATGCTCAGCCGAAAGCCTTTATCGCATTTATGTAAAACTTTATAGGAATGGCCATCGGGCACGGTATGATTACTATCTAAAAGATGTTTAGCAAAATGTGACTTATCAGGATGACCATTCCTATAAGCCGCGATATGTTCTTTATACCGAGTCTCAAATCTGCGTCCAGTTTGACCCACATATACACTATCGCATTCAGGACAATCGATCTTATAGACACCGGACTGATATTTTTCATCAATCCGGTCTTTGTTATGACACAAATTATGTTTTAAAGTATTATTTGTCCTGAATGCGACATGCATATCGTTGTTTTTCATTATTTTGGATAAGCGTGCAGATACCTCTCCCATGTAGGTCAAACTGGACTTATATCTAACTATCTCCTTATCAATAGGACCTGCGTACAGAAACTTAACCAGTTCTTTCTTGTTTATATTTTTCAAAATATTATTAATAATTTTTGGACTATATCCGTTGGATATCGCAATTTGGAAAATGATATTAAGCTCCTTTTGATGATCTTTACTAAGAGGGATCGATAATAATCTATGAATGTAACTATGAAAGGCCGCGAGTTTGTGTTGCCAAGGATGACATGACGAAGCATGAAAGTAGTATTAGTATATGTCGGCTTGCGAAAGATTCCAAAACTGTGTTTGTTATTAACTCTAGAAATAGACAAATCGAGAAAATTTAGGGTGTTATTATCTTCACATTCTAATTTGAATTTAATTTTAATATGTTTCTTATTTAGTTCTTTAACAAATACGTCCAGTTGTCTCTGTGTACCTGTCCAACAAAGAAAACAATCATCTACGTATCTAAAGTAATATAAAATACTTTTATTAACGACGATATTTCTTTGTTCAAAATCGTCCATAAATATTTCGGCCATCAAAGGACTTAAATCTCAATAAAAAAAACTATTTTTATTTGTTTCAAGTCCCGATCCTTCGGAAGTAATTTTATATACTCTTTGGTTTTTAAAATTACGGTTACCCTGGCAATAACAGAGTAGACAGATTATGTTTATTGTGGCAAAAAGCTACGAATGGGGTCTCTAATGGCTGGTTTACACGTATTAAGTAGATAAGTAGTTAACTAAATTTTAACTTAATTTTAAGTTACTTAATTGCATGTAAACACACAATTTAGTAGCAAGTAGCAAGTTGCAACTAAATTTTAACTTGCTACTTGCTACTAAATTGTGTGTTTACTTGCAGTTATTAACTTAAAATTTAGTTAAAATTTAGTTAATTACTTATCAACTTAATACGTGTAAACCAGCCCTAGCTCTCTACGTCGCTGCAAACGCTGTCAAACGCTGTAAAGCGCTGAAAACTATTTCGTGCTTTTTAACGACTTTTAAGGATAAATTTCAACAAACGATGAATTACATCTTACATAAAATACATCAAATAATAATGATGCAAATTTTCGAGCAGATCGGACTAAGGAATCGAGTTGTCCCATACTAACTTCATCCCCCCTTTTCACACCCTTAGGAGACGAATTTCTAAAAATCCCTTCTTATCGCACGCCTACGTCATACGATGAACACGCCCTCCAAATTTCAAGTATCTGCAATCAGTGGTTTAGGCCGCAGCGTGATTCCATTTTCATGTCATTCAGGACAAAGCCTTTTATATATAATGACTAGCTGTCCCGGAAAACGTTTCTTTGCCATATTAAGTATATAAAGTATTTTTTTTAATTTGATCGCAGCGCTAACTGTCGGGACAGACTAAAATTAAAATTCGAATTCGAATATTATTTAAAATTTGACACTGCGATGGTAGCGCCGTCTGTCGGATCCAATGTAAAACATTCCAAAATCAACAACTACTAATAAATTAAAAATTAATTAAAACATTACAATAATAATTGTATTATAACTGTACCTGTAAGTAGTTATAATTTTATATAATATTATTTTATTTTTTTTCATTTCTGTTTATGCACGCCCTATCTGTTGTTTGTGATCAAATTTCTCTTCCTAGGGCTGCTGGAAGAAATTTCTTTAGAGATAAGCAGTACCTGTTGTGTCGTTTTTCTTCATGAGTATAATTTGTTAAAAGTTTTTGTGTGCAATAAACTGTTAAATAAATAAATAAATAAATAAAAAAACATTGTCCAGCGGACATAATTGTGAATCTAAACCATTCCCAGATCCCCTTGAACACACACAAAAAATTTCATCAAAATCGGTCCAGTCGTTTGAGAGAAGTTCAGTGACATACACACTCACAGAAGAATTATATATTTTAAGATATAGATTATTATTAAATATATTAAAGAACACGTATAAAACTTAGGATTGTGTGAAAAATTTAAGTACCTATCTGTTGCTATTATTGATTATGAGCAAAAAAGGCCAAAAAAATTATGCTTGTTGTATGGGACCCTTAAATATTAATTTTATTCTATTTTTAGTATTTGTTGTTATAGCGGCAACATATATGTAACACAATCTGTGAAAATTTCAACTCTCTAGCTATTGCCGTTCTTGAATTACAGCCTGGAGACTTCTTAAATATATTCTGGAACGTAGAAACAGCATAATACATACTCGTATGTTCAACTCGAATATAACGGCAGGTGTACGGTGTGACGGTGCGAGCGACGGACGGCGGCGCG
Source organism: Polyommatus icarus (assembly GCA_937595015.1). Classification (NCBI taxonomy): domain Eukaryota; kingdom Metazoa; phylum Arthropoda; class Insecta; order Lepidoptera; family Lycaenidae; genus Polyommatus; species Polyommatus icarus. Next base: position 23,862,563 of record OW569326.1, read on the forward strand.
CCGGCGCTGTGGTCGGAGGCGACGCTCATCGTGGAGGTGGGCGACGTGGACGAGAACGCGCACGCGCCGACATTCCCCGCGCCCGCCATCGCCGCCGCCGTGCGCGAGGACGCCGCGCCGCCCGCGCCCGTGCTGCGCGCCACCGCCGCCGACGCCGACCCGCCCGGCCGCGACTCCCGCCTCGCCTACTACATCCTGGCCGGCTCCGGCATGCCGCACTTCGCCGTCGACGACACCGGCACGCTCCGCACGCAGACGCCGCTCGACCGCGAGACCGCGCCGCATTACTGGCTGACGCTGTGCGCGCAGGACCACGGTCTCGTGCCGCGCCACTCCTGCATGCACGTGTACGTCGAGGTGGAGGACGTCAACGACGTGGCGCCGTGGCCGGAGCGCGCCGAGTACGTCGCGGTCGTGCCGGAGCACTGCCCCGCCGGCACGCCGGTGGCCCGCGTCACCGCGGTGGACGGCGACGCGGCGCCGGCACCCGTTCGCCTGCGCTATTCCATCGCGGCCGGCAATCCGGACGGCCTGTTCGCCGTCGACGAGCTCACCGGCGCCGTCACGACGACGGGCCGCGCGCTGGACCGCGAGGCGGCGGCGGCGCACGCGCTCGAGGTGGCCGTGTCGGACGGCGAGCTGACGGGCTCGGCGCGCGTGCGCGTGCTGCTTGCCGATATCAACGACCACGCGCCCGCCTTCACGCAGAGCTACTACGATGTGCGCGTGCCCGGGGCGGGGGCGCGAGGCGCGGCCGCCGGCGACGGGGACGAGGACGACGCGGCCGGCGACGACGCCAGCTCGGAGGGCGAGACGGAGGACGACGGGGAGGAGGGGGAGGGCGCGCGCTGGGAGCTGTGGGACGGCGACGAGGCGGCGGCGGGCGCGTACGCGGTCACGGTGCTCGCACTGGACGCGGACGCGGGCGACAACGGCACGGTGCGCTACTACGGCCGCGCGCGGGGACCGGCGCGCCGCCTGCTGCGGGTGCACGCGCGCTCCGGCCGCGTCTACGTCTCCCCGCGCCTCGATCTAGCGCCGCCCCGCGCTCACGAGATTGCTGTAAGTCATCTTTTTATTTATTTTCTTTATTCAGAACAACATACAGTCATATGATAAAGCACTGTTACATATAAGTTTAACATTAAAAAGACCTTTAGGTTCTTAAATTAAAGTTAAAAAAATACAAAGATTGGTTGATCGTGTGTGGGGGTCGTGTCACCTGTGTAATGTTACATAAAATTAAAGTGTTTGTTAAGAGGCCGGGTACCCTTGGAATTTCTCATACAAACGTAATACCAAAATCATTTTCTCATACGAAAATATTTAACATGTTTGAGTTATTTTTCAGTTTAAAATAGTAATTACCTAGGTTCCTGCACAAAAATTTACTACAAAATATTTAAACTCTAAAAAATATTTTTTAGTAATTAAATATTTTGTAGTAAATTTACTATTAATTTATATATTTTTTAGTGTTTTACTCTATTTTTTTGTGTTTCAATATTTAGTAGTAATTTTACTAAAAAAAAAAATTGAACAAAAAAATTTTTTTTTGTGTTTAAATATTTTGAAGTAAATTTTTGTGCAGGAACCTAGGTAATTACTATTTTAAACTGAAAAATAACTCAAACATGTTAAATATATATATTAGGGCCCTAGCCCTACGACAAAAGTTTTGGGATCAGAAAACTAGTTCTACTAGGGTTCGTGTATGTGTACGTGTGTGTGTGTCATGTGTGTGTGTTGTGCGTTTATAAGTATAATTTTATAATATACATAATAATAATATAATGAATATATTGTTGCAAATCGGGACAGTCATTTTTTAGAGTAGTTTTTAAAATATTTCGATTTTTCTAAATTTGACTGCCAGAGGACTGACGAGGGTGACACAGTACTGATTATATAATGCAAACATATTAGAAATATATGACATTTGTGGCATTTATGAAACGCTTATAAACTATAATTATATCACTTTCATTATTTTAATGTATCAAGTTCTTAGTAAGTTAAATATCGAAAAATATTTTGTAATAATATGGGGAAAACACAAGCACAACCTATAAGAATTTTGACAATTATAATAAACATTTTTTTTACTTTTAAGTATTTTACTTAACAGTATACATTAATAATTAATATCAACAAACAACAAAATTAAAGTTTTCGTTTTTTGTCCATCTGTCCGTCAGTACGTCCATCTGTCTATCTATTTGTCTGTCACCAGGTTGTATCTCAAGAACAACACCGGCTAGATAGTTTTTATTTTCACAAATGACGTATAATTGTGTTGCAGCTATAACGAAAATAAAAAAATAAAAACAAAATAAATATTTAAGAGGGCTCCCATACAAGAAACGTGATTTTTGTGCCCTTTTTTGTTCAATGTCAATAATGCAACCAGGTAATTTTAAATACTATAGAAATACTCAATATTGTTCTTACTTTAATAATACACAATAAAATTATAAGAAAATAAATCTTTAAGGGGTCTCCTATACAACGAATATACTTTTTTGTCCTTTCAACTCAATGTCAATAATAGCACCAGGTGGGCAATGGGCATTGTCCAAAAAAAAATCACATGTACTTTTTATATTAAAATAGGGTATTTTAAGAATATAAATTAAATAATTTTGAAAATCATTGGCTAGTTTTTTCTCAATAAATTTTTAAAGTTTCGCTCTGACGTCATCATCGGCGGCCAATTGACCTCTGCAGTATGTTTTTTTTCGTTTCAATCTTATTTATAATGGCTGGTTTGTCAAATATAAGTTATCATTATGTGAAAGCTGATACGAGAAGCTTACCAAAAGTTCGAAACGTAATGTTGGTCGAATTTATTGCTAATTTAACGCCATTGAAGGTCAAACTAAGGTTAAACATATTTGTTCAAAAATATAAGTAACTAATGGGTATTTTTTTCGTTTATATACAGAAAAGCGATCACTGACCTTATTCCTCGAAATGTTTTTGTAATGAGCAAAATTAAAAAAAATGGACAATCCCCATTGAATTGTTCACAAAATACTAATTTTTTTTCTTCTTTAATAGTAGATAACAAAATTAAAATAAAATAAACACTTAAAGGGAGCTCTCATACGAAAATAGCCATTTTATGGCACGAGGGCTTCGTGCTGGAGTCTGACTCGCACTTGACCAATTTTTTCAAGTTAACCGTTAGCTTTTGAGGTTTCTTTAACATTTTTTCTTTGCCTTTTCTCCTTTTTAGGGTTCCGTACCTCAAATGGAAAAAACGGAACCCTTATAGGATCACTTTGTTGTCCGTCTGTCCGTCCGTCCGTCTGTCAAGACCCTTTTTCTCAGGAACGCGTGGAGGTATGAAGCTGAAATTTATATCAATTACTCAGGTCTACTGTCCCTTGAAGCTGTGAAAAAATCAAACTTCTAAGCCAACGCAATCAAAAGATACAGCCGTTTATGCCGCAAATTTTCGACACTTGCAAGGGAATCAAAACCTACAGGGTGCTTCCCGTGAACTCAGAATCTTGAAATTTGGTACGAAGCAACGTCTTATAGCATAGATAAAGGAAAAATTACGAAAACCATAAATATTTAGTTACATCACATAATATATATTTTTTTTATAATTTTAAACTTACTACCCATTTCCTCATAAACGCGTAGAGGTATTAAATTGAAATTCATACCAAATACTCAGGTCTATAATACCTTTAAGCTGTAACAAAATCAAACTTCTATGTCAACGCAATCAAAAGAAACAGCAATTTAAGCTGCATATTTTGAAACTCGCAAGTACTCGCAAGGGAATCAAAACCTAAAGGGTACTTCCAGTCGACCTAGAATCTTGAAATTTGGCATGAAGCAACGTTTTATAGCACACATAAAGGAAAAATTCCGAATTCCGAAAACCTTAAATTTTTAGTTACATTACAAAATATATATTTTTTAATAAATATAAACTTATTACTTTTTTCCTCATGAACGCGTAGAGCTATCAAGTTGAAATTCATATCAAACGAACTTTGTAAACCTTGCAGGTTTGTACGGAACCCTCGGTGCGCGAGTCCGACTCGCACTTGGCCGGTTTTTTTTTTTTACTTTCAGTATGCTTCGTTCCATGCTTCTTTGGCAGGTTTTTATTTTTGACTTTATGCGGTAAGTGAATGGCCATGTTTGACTAGCATATATTAGTGAAGGAAGAATGCACGAGTCCATTATTTTTTGTTTAATTTCTATCGGCATGTCGCTCTTTAATATTTCTTTTAAGCTCCAAAATTTCTTCCAGGCTATTGTACTTCTTCTCTCAACTTCTTGTTCATTTCTTTCTTTGTGAAAAGAGACAAGCTTTCTAAGATAGACATAAGAATCGACATAGTCCAGCGCTTCGTTTCGAATGTATATTGGTTTCCTGGTAGAGTTGGTCATTATACAAGTTTTATTGCGGTTTATTTCAAGACCCACGCGTAGACTTGCAGCATGTAGAGAACTAACCATTGATTGTAGTTGGTTTAAACTTTCAGAAAGCAGGACTATTTCATCAGCAAATCTTAAGTGGCTTAAATATTTATTGTTGATGTTAAGGCCGACTCTTTTCCAATTAAGGCTTTTTATAACTTTTCCAAAACGGCTATAAAGATAGTAAGAGATATAGGGTCCCCCTGACGAACTCCTCTTTCTATAGGTATTGAACGTCCAGTTTTTTCTAGTCTAATTTTGTTCTTTCCATTTCTATACAGGTGTTGGAGAACTTTGATATATTCAGTTTCAATATTTTGTGAATGTAGAGATTCCCATATCGATTCATGAAATAATGTGTCAACATTGGTCAATATCATTATACAAATATGACGAATAACAGTTGTCCAAGCAGGGATCCCTGTGGTACACCGCTCGGGATCCGACGCCACCTAGAGGTGCAGTTATTGATTGCTACTGCTTGACTGCGATTGGTAATATAAGACGCAAACCATCTGAGTAAATCACCATGTACACCGGTCTCCGCTAATTTTTGTAAAAGTTTTTTGTGGTCAATTCTGTCGAAGCATTTACTATAGTCGGTGTAGACGACGTCGACCTGGGCCCCTTGATCCATAGCGTCGGTCAAAAAGTCATTAAGTTGGACCAAATTAGATGTCGTGGATCTGCCAGGCAGAAATCCGTGTTGGTACTTCCCAAATGAGTTTTTAACTGCTGAAAATAGTTATCTATAAATTAATTTCTGGAATAGCTTCGCAGCAATACATAATTTAGATATCGGGCGGTAATTACACGCATCAGTTTTAGACCCCTTTTTATGGACCGGGGTGATGTAAGCTCTTTTCCAAATTTCCGGTACAATACATTAATTTAATGATTTTTGATAAATAAATTTAAAATTTTGTAGGTCTAACTGTAAGGAATGACAATCATCTATGTTTGAGATTGCCTTATATATTTTAGTATCATCGACGTAGATTATGTGTTCACTGAAGTTAAAAATAGTGTCAATATCGTTCAAAAAGAAAATGAAAAGTAAGGGACCTAGGTGCGAGCCCTGTGACACTCCGGATGGTATAGGGAGGAAAGTCGACGTATATCCCTTTATAGCGACTGCTTGGCTTCGGTTAGTTAAATATGATTTTATTCACCTTAGTAAATCCCCATGTATACCCAACTTTTGAAGCTTAGAAATTAACAATTTATGATTGATTTTGTCAAAACATTTGGAAAAATCAGTGTATACTGCGTCTACCTGCCGTCCCTGGGAAATATTATTAATAATGAAATCTGTAAAAGTAAGTAAATTTGTGTCCACAATACGTCCTTGGAAGAAACCGTGTTGCCTGTCAGATATAAGATTATAAAAGTCATTTCCCTACAACATTTTTTTCATTACTATTTTTGCTTACTATCCCAAAAATTTGTATTACCGTCAAATCAAAATCACAAGCCTTATTTTTTGTGATTAAAGCGTAAAGTGTCCGACTTTTGAAAAACCTAAGCTCGTCATTTAGCCAATAAATAATCTATATATGCATGTAATACGTTTCTATTACAATTTGTTTTTGAAATAAGAATAAACGTTTCGATGTTCTGAAATAAGACATTTATTATTATTCTCTATACTACAACAAGACTACATAATACTATAACATAACATAATTTAACCATACCTGAAATAAGAAAAACGACAATTAATGTTTATTCCTAACTATTTTTTCTCTAAAATATGAAAACTGTTGAAAAATACGAAAATCAGTTAACACTTGAAAAACTTGCTCGGTAATCCTTGTCAGTTGTCACAGAAAAATCTCCTTCGCCTTCTACTCTTGACATTTGTCACATTGTGACATTTAATCAAATTTTTGCCACTATGAATGGACACCAATTTTAAATAAGGAAATATAATATTTCCTTTATATCTCCCCCCTCAGGAAAAAAAATCATAAGGATTTTTCAGCCAAATCCATTAGGCACTGCTGTCGAATGTTTTCTCCAATTCAGGAACTGGGATCAGCTTTGTGATGTGAAAAATATTAGATTCTGCCCCCTTAGACAAAGTATCTTTCGTTAAAAACGATGACGAAATTCGTTATCAAAATGTATGCGGTTTGACATTAGCCATCGCTAAATGACATTTCGCTTGCGAAGACTAATGTCAAATCCCATACATTTTGATAACGAATTTCGTCATCGTTTTTAACGAAAGGGACTTTGTCTACGGCCCCTGTTTTTTTATGTCCAGTATCTACTCTAAATATAGTGATAGATAGTTTTTCTATAATTTTATATGGTCCAATTCTTAGTTCGTCTAACTTCTTTCTGTTTAGCTTATTTCCATTTTCTATGTATACATAATCACCTACTTTATATTCATGAAATGTCCTGTTTTTGTCAAATATTTTCTTATTGTAATTATGTGATTTAAAAGTATTTTCCAATGCTCTGTTTTTGTCTCGAATCCAATCATTTTCAGATATTTTATTTTACTCTTTCGGTAAAATAGCAACATCTCTTCCAAATAGTAGGTAGCTTGGTTTATAGCCAGTGACCGTGTGTGGGGTATCATTATATAGCTTGACACATTCTTGGGCTATGGTTGTCCAGGCTCTTGTATTTCCCTGTTCATTAATTTTGCATCTAATTTTATTCACTAGCATCTCACTTTAGCCTCTCATTTAAGCCATTGGAAAATGGAGCATTAACCGCTGTGAACACAAGAGGTATTTGTTTTTCGTCTAAATATTTCTTGAAATCCTTTGAATTTATCCCTGGGTATTGGTCCGATAGTATCATACCAATATTGAAAGTTTTAGGTATTTTTGATACTAAACTGATGAAATCATTAGCATTCTGTGTTTTGGAGGTGAGAATAAATGCATGTCTTGTGAAATGGTCGACTAACAAATGAAGATATCTTTTTGTAGATCTCGAACCTCCAAAGCCCCCGATAGTGTCTATGGAGACAATCTCGAAATGTTTCTTTGCTGGGCCCAATTGTGACATCATACCATATTTATGTTGACCTCTCGATTTATTTTTTACACATATATCACAGTTTTTACAAATTTTCTTAATATTTTCTAATAAATTCTTTGTTATATAATATGGACTTACAGTATTTTGCATTTGTTTCATTCCAATATGACCCAGGTTATTGTGCAATTTCTTCAAAAACTTCATGCTAAATTCTTCTGATAAAATAACTTTTTCCTTTTCTCTACTTTTCTTAAAGTAAATATTGTATTTTTCAATCAATTTACTTTTGTTATTTTGAATATCAACTTTTTTATTTTGATCTAATTTAATATCTTCCAATGTAATTAAGTTGACAGTTTTTAGTTTTTCTTCTATATTATTATCTGGTTCTAATACTGCATTCCTGCTTAGACAGTCAGCTTCTATGCTTTGTTTTCCAGGAGCATATTTTATTTTGAAATCGTACTGTGACAAATAGTAAGTTAAATCACCCAAGTCTTCATCTGGTCGAGCTTTTAAGTTGTAAGTTTTCTAGTGGCTTATGATTGGTGTAGACAGTGAATAATCTTCCTATCAGCCAAAATTGCCAATACTTCACTGCTTCTTTGATGGCTAGGCATTCAAGGTATATCGCTTTTTTCTTCTTCTCTGCATTATTAAGCTTCCTTGAGAAATAAGCCACTGGCTTTTCTTCGCCATTTGGTTGTATCTGTTTCAAAATGGCACCAATGCCTTCCAATGAGGCATCTATATATATATTTATGGGTAAATTCTTATCATAAATTTCTAGTATAGGTTTTGAACACAGTAACTTTTTTATAGTATTAAATGCTTCTTGAAATTTTTCAGACCAAATACATTTTTCATTTTTCCGAAGCAAATTATGCAAAGGGTCCAATATTTTAGCACTGTTTGGTATAAATCCATGGTAAAAATTTATTTTTCCTAAAAACTGTCGTACGCTTTTTTGAGTTTTAGGGACTGGAAATTCCATTATTGAAATTAAGTTATCATTAATTGGCCGAATAGAATTGTCTTGGATTATATGTCCCAAATATTTTACCGAGTCAGATGCAAATATGCATTTGGTAAATTTTAATCTAAAACCTTCTTTAGTAATTGCCTCCAGTACTTGTGTTAGATGGCTAATGTGGTCTTCAAATGTTTTTGAATATATCAATATATCATCGATATAATTAACTGCAAAGCCGATTAGATGATATTATCTTAAAATTGTACTCAATATCCTTTGGAAAATAGCTGGTGACGTTTTGAGTCCAAATGGCAAACACGTCCATTGGTAGTGCCCTTCTTGGGTAACAAAAGCTGTTTTCTTTCTGTCTTCGATACGTAGGGGAATTGCCCAGAACGCAGAATTTATATCTAGGGTTGAAAAATATTTACAGTCTCTCGTTTTTATCATCAGATCTTCAATAAGAGGAAATGGTCGGGCATGTGGTACCACAAATTTATTTAATTCCCTGAAATCTATACACAGTCTTGACTTTTTGTTGTCTTCTTTTTAACGCTAGGGTAACGGGTGCAGCAAATGGGCTGTACGACTCTTCAATAAGTTTATTTTCCAGTAACTTAGCTACTTGTGCTTCTATTTCTTTCTTGTCATCTACTGTGCATTTATATGGTCTCTTACAACAATATTTATCCATTATCAAATCTATCCTTGATTCATACCCATTAACTGTACCGACATCATATTTGTCCTTTGCAAAAACATTTTTATATTTAGAAATTAATTTAATTATTTCATGCTGTTGTTCTTCTTTCAAATGCTTTATCTTTATATCAAAATCTTCTTGTATATATTCATTAAAATTAATCATGTTCTGTATATTTTGTCTCTTATCATTTTTTCTTATGTTTTTGTAACTTTCACATGTTGGTATAGATTTATGGATGTTCAGATTTTGTGAAACTATTAAATTTTCATTTTGAATCAATTTATACTCTTTTATCAGGTCCAATCCAATTAAGAAATCATGATGCATTTTTTTCTCATTCATAACATAGATATCAACATTTTTTTCTAATGCAAACATTTTAATTTTCAATTTTACCAAGCCACATGTTTCCGTAACACCACTAATTGTTTTTAAACTTCTTTCATTCTTGCCAATACCTTTTCCTTTGAATTTTAGGAATCTTGAATTTATTAATGAAACATTTGAACCAGAGTCATACACTCCATATAGTTCAAGTTTATCATCCAATTGTAGCTTGACATATATTGATGGTGTTACAGTTCGTTTTTTTGGTCAGTTATCAATTCAGTTTCAATCACAGAGTTGTTTACATGTTTATCGTCTCTTCTTTTAACTTGTCCATTTTCATTTACTCGAAACCAGCAAGTAGCTTCCGGATGGTAGCGAGTACCTTTATTCAACTTGTCACAAATTTTACATGGACTTTTCTCTTCATTTTTATTACTCAAATACTTCTGGTTTTCATATTTCCTTGGAGCTATTTTACTTCTTCTATTCATCAGGTGTTCATATTTACCGAGCTCATTAAATAAATCTACTGTGTCTTTTAAGGATTCCCTGTCAATCTTGTTTAATATGAATTCTGGTAAACCAGCAGCAATGATATCAATTAAAGTATCTGTATCTATTGATTTTCTCATCTCCAATAATATTCTCTCCTTTCTCATTGCGTAATCCACTAGTAAACCCTCTTTATATTTAAAAGATAATGCATATATCACTGGATTCCAACCTTTATTGATAAATGAATGACAAAACTTGTCTTTCCATTGCGACCAATCTGAATTCATTGATAATTTTATAATCATTGTATTGTACCAGTCTAAACAACTTTTATCCAAAAATAATCGGAGTACTTCAATTTTACTTTCATCGGTTGTGACCTCACACCGAGTGCACTCTTTCTCAAACATCTCAATACATTGACTTGCATTTGGATTTCTTGTTGTAAATTTTTCTATCACAAATTTTTCTGCAATATTTTAAAACGACAATTAATCTTTATTCCTAACTATTTTTTACTCTAAAATATTAAAACTGTTGAAAAATACGAAAATCAGTTAACACTTGAAAAACTTGCTCGGTAATCCTTGTCAGTTGTCACAGAAAAATCTCCTTCGCCTCCTACTCTTGACATTTGTCACATTGTGACATTTAATCAAATTTTTGCCACTATGAATGGATACCAATTTTAAATAAGGAAATATAATATTTCCTTTATATGCATATTAAAATGTTGATATATTTTGTAGGTGCGGGCATGCGACGGCGGGCGGCCGGCGCGGTGCGCGGTGGCGCGCGTCCGCGTGCGGGGCGCGGCGCGGGGCGGGGGCGGGGCGCCGGTGCTGCGCGCGCCCGCCCCGCTGCAGGCCGCCGAGCTCGACGCGCCCGGCTTTCTCCTGGCGCTGCTGCAGGCCACCGACCCCGACGGCGACGCCCTCTACTACGACATCGTCGGTCGGTACACCTTCTGCCGCTCATTATATTATGGCGATTTTGTAATAAAGAGACGGCACTAACCTCTCGCATGATCGCATCGTAGACGGCGATCCGGACGGCGACTGGGTGGTGGGGCGCGAGGACGGCAGCGTAGTGCTGGCGCGCCGGCTGCTGTGGGAGCGGCGCGCGGCGTACGCACTCAACGTGAGCGTCACGGACGGCGCGCGTACGACGCACGCGCTCGTGAACGTTACCGTGATCAACGACGCGCACGAGGGGGGCGTGGCGTTCGAGCGCGAGCAGTACGCGGTAGACGTGTCGGAGGCGGCGCGGGTGGGCGAGGCGCTGGTGGCGCTGCGGGCGGCGGCGGCGGGCGGCGCGCGGCTGCTGTACGGCGTGCTGGCTGCGCGCGCGCCGCGGGACCTGCCGCTGTTCCGCCTGCACGAGCTCACCGGCGTGCTGGACCTGGCGCGCCCACTCGACCGGTGAGCGTTCAGGGGTCATTTTCGTTTCGTCGAGTGTTTTTTGTCGTCGAGTTTGCCCTCACGACAATAGGTAAACTAGCGACACTAGAACTTTTCCTCCGAGTAGTTATTATTATTAGCATTCAGAATTATTTGTATGGTGGTTTTTAGCAAAACTGTAGATTTATTGAAGCTCATTTCTTATTTAATTTCAATTTTTCAAAGAGCTGTCACTAAGAGAACACGTAATTCAATCTCTCGAATTCGAAATTATTGTAACACGCGTAATAGTGCCCAGTTCTAAGAGAAAAGTTTTGTGACTTGAAGATTTCCACTAAATTTCCGGTTTGAACATATAAAACAAACAAAAGTGTGCTAAAATTTTACATTAATCAGTGATCTAAAATAGTGTTTGACAACCCGTTGTGTTAATTTTTCAATCTACCGCCGAAGCGGCATGATGGCTAAACAGTAACCATAGAGAATCGTAGTGTTGCCATAATTAATTTCGAGTTGCCATATCAAAAACTGAGTGGTCATCCTAAAATCTGTGTTGTCATCTTAAAACCAGGGTTGCCATCTTAAGACCTGAGTTTCCAGCCTAAAATCTGGGTTGCTGTATTTAATCAGTTAAAACTGGCCATCGGATCACAGAATACTTTAGGCGTAACATATTCACTTTGGCTTTATTGTCTTTTCAACTGCAAGATTTAATTATTGACTTATTGCTCTTTATACTTGTATTAAACATGAGCGTACAGCAAAGCCCATCTCAAGGAAATTCCGGGTCGGAACCTGACCTTTCTAAGATGCGGGAAGAAGCCTTCACGAAACATGTTTCTCTCAAAAAAAGAAAAAGCCCAGAATGTAGCTGCAACTTTGATGAAAAGCTTTTAGATTTGCAAAAAAATTTAATGCTGTCTATTAACGCTACTCTCGAAACCCAAAATAATAACATTAAAGGTACCTTAAATGCCTTACGTAATGACTTGGGCACATTTAAGGAAGAATTGCAAAACTTGAATGAAAAAATTCAAAATCTAGAATCTAAACAGCTAGCCTTAAAAGACGATATCCGAGATTTAAAATTATCTGGAACAATCAATAACCAAAAGGTAGATCTGATTAACAAAGAATCTTCCGAAATGCAAGATGAAATAAAAGTCTTAAATGAAAAGCTACAAGCAAAAGAGCAACAAGGAAGGTTAAACAACCTGGAAATATCAGGTGTGCCCGTTCTTAAAGGGGAAAACCTTTTCAATATTGTTAATAATATTGCTAATAAAGTCGGCTTCAATTTGGCATCGACCGATATTGACTATATTCATCGAGTTCGACGCTTTGTCTCCAAAAATAATTCAAGCGAGGAGGATGTCATCGGCCAATGGCCTCAAAATGCAGCAGCTATCCCTAACATAATTGTGAGATTTACACAGAGAAAACGTAAAAATGAGATGTTGGCAGCGGTGCGTGCGCGTCGCATGTTAAACACCATAGACGCGGGTTTGAACGGTTCGTCTAAACCCATTTTTGTAAATGATCATCTCACGCCATCAAATAAACTTCTCTTCAGACGTGCTCGCGGCTTGGCCAAAGAAAAGGATTACAAATATGTATGGCTCTCGGAGTGTAAGATCTTTCTACGTAAAAGTGATGTTTCAAAGGTTATCCTCATATCTAACGAAAAGGACCTTGCGAAAATACAATGACTATACTATAATTATGTTTTGCCGAATGTTACCACATACTCTTTTAGCCTTGTTAAATTCCCAATCTATTTTAGTATTTTTTACTCCACGAAAAAATGTCGAACGTTAATTTCTTTGTCTGTAGATTATAGCAACCCATTATTTACTTTGTTTTGTGTTGGTGGAACAATCTATAGTAATATTATCATCACTATAAAATCTAAGTTTAAAATACGATAACATTAACCTTTCCATTTATCACCAGAACGTAAGGGGCCTCCGCACGAAGTCACACTCTTTCCTCGAAGCTGTTCTGTGTAATAATTATGATATTATTTGTATTACCGAATCGTGGCTGAATAACAATTTCCATAACGCAGAATATTTTGATGACCGATACGAAGTGTTTAGATGCGACAGATGTCCTTGTGCTAGCGATCGCGAAAGAGGTGGCGGAGTGGTTATTGCCATTCGCCGAGAGCTCCATCCATGGCATCGTGATGAGATGCGCGCGGCGCCACCGGCCGAGGAAGTATGGATCTCCTTACCGTTGCTTATGAGTGCTAACAGTACTCCCACTTTTGCGTCCTCCGCTGCTCGTCACCTTCATATCATTTGCACATACATAGCGCACGGTTGTAACCACGAATCATTACTTTCTTCTTTCTACGATAGAGTAAGTGATTTTGTTATAAGAAATCCCGATGATTTAATTCTGGTCCTTGGTGACTTCAACGTCTCCCATGCACAGTGGTTCGTCAACAACAAATCCATGACTTTAGAAACTAATTCCAATAACTTGGCCTGCCTTACTGCTGACTTTATGAGTCTGTCTTCTATGTCGCAATATAATACTGAATTTAATCAGAATATGAGATTGCTGGATTTAATCTTCAGCAACAAACACTGTATTGTTTCTCCCTGCGAACACCCACTGGTAGAAGAAGACCCACACCATAAATCATTACTAGTAACTACCGAACTAAGTGTTTCAACATCACTAAAATCATCGAAAAGCATTAAGTATCAGTTTCACAAGGCTGATTTTGAATCTATAAGGGCAGCCTTATTGTCTGTTGATTGGGAAGACAAGCTTTCTAGTCTCTCTGATGTCGAGAGTATGGTGAGCTTTTTTTATAAATTCTTAAATGAAATCATAAACAAATATGTACCCAAATGTAACGTCAACGTCAAACAAAAATTTCCACCTTGGTATACTGTACCTCTCATAAAACTATTTAAGGAAAAAGAAAAATTTCACAAAAAATGGAAACAATACGGTAGCCACGGAGATTATCAAACTTTCTCCATGTTGAGATCTAGATTTAAAAGATTGTCTAATAGTTGCCATAAAAATTTCATCGCACTCTCTCAGGACAACATAAAAACGAATCCAAAACTATTCTGGTCATTTGTTAAATCAAAGAACGCGACAGGCGATTTTCCAGCTAAAATGATGTATAAAAATAAAACTCTGTCAACAGGCCCTGAGATCTGTGATGCTTTTAATGAGTATTTCCATTCCGTTTTTGTTTCAAATGATATTGATCGTCAACAATCACCTAATACAGCCTCCCATTCAACAATGGGTATCGGCAACATCTTCATAACTCCTGTACGGTGTCATAAATCACACCGTAGCATTTTTACTTAACAATGCATTTTACAGTCAGTACGCGTTTAGAATCAGCAAGCACCGCGCGTGCTCCCCAGCACCTTTATAGCAAGCATATATCAATCTTATGTGGGACAATCAATAAATCTTATGCTCGGGAACATTCTGGTTTTATTAGCCAGAACCCCCACATAATATGGTCCTTCGAGCTTTGTGACCTTCCGCGATTTGGCCAAAGCAGGATCATTCGCGAGTGAGGGATATCAGTGACAGGAAATCAGTTCACTAAATCAGCATTCAGCAGACAGTACAGTAGTGGTGTAGTGGCAAAAAACAGTGTAGCAGAGCAGTGGTGAAGTTAAAATTTAAATAGCAGATCAGTGTAGCATTATAGTGTAACAGAACAGCAGTACAGTGGAGTAGCATAGCAGTGTAGCAGGGCGGTGGACTAGTGATATAGCAAAACAGTTTCCCGCGAATCAGTGTTGTGGCAGTGGGAGACGAGAATCAGCAGCAGCAGCAGTATTCAGCATAGCAGTGTGGTTCCTGTCTGCAAGCAGCAGACAGCAGCGCCAGCATTAGCATCTCATCAGCAGATCATCACGCTCTACAGGGCGTGAGCAGCAGCAGCAGAGAAGTTCCCGAGCAAATCAAGTAAGATCTTTCCATTTTTTTTTTACTTTGAGCAACAAGTTACGAAAATGGAGGATATTTACGAAAATCAAGAGCAGTTAGTAGGTGCGATTGAGCAGTTGCTTGCGTCTTTCAAGAAGACGGGGCGAGAGCGTAGGACACTAGAATACGTTAAGCGGAAGCTACAAACCCTTGACGAATATTGGGAAGAATTTAAGCAGAATCGACAGCAATTAGCAGGATACGTAGATGAAAATTCTGAGCCCATGAAAAGTCTCAATGAACGGGCTACCAGAAACTACGAGATCACGAAGTCAACTTTAAAGCAGTATCTCTCGCAAGTGACTTCGCCAGCCGTAGCACAACCAGAGGGTAAGGTACTTGAGGTCCCGAGTCGTGGAGCAAGCCCGTTACCTATCCCTGGTCCATCAACAGCAGCATCAGCAGAACGGGTGTCAAGGACAGTCTCCCAAGGAGTCGACAGCAAAACATCAGAAATGTTACGTAAGCAGATGACGAACTTCAAAGCATTTTCACGAACGGTAAGCAATATTGACCTGGAAGCATTAACAGAAAAGTGGCAGTTTGAAGACACGTTGCAGCAGTTACAGATGAGATGGGCAGCAATCGACGCTCAGCATTGGGAGCTCGATAATGAATTAAACGGGTCTAACCTAGAGTACGAAAAGCAATTTACAGCACACGAGAAGAAATTTAATTTTATCAAGGAGAGCATTAACAAAAAGATGTGGTCAACGTCACATAGGGAAAAATCAACCCCTAAATTAGACATCCCTACATTTGGCGGTAATTATCACCAATGGATGTCATTCCAAGATTTATTCAGTGAGGCCATTCATAACAATCCCTCACTGTCTCAGGCCCAAAAAATGCAGTTTTTAAGGAGTAAATTAACAGGTGAAGCTGAAAGGCTCATACATCATTTACAAATTACATCGGCGAATTATAATATTTCTTGGGAAATTCTTAACCATAGGTATAACAATAAACGGCTCATATTTACTTCGCACGTTAACATATTGCTAGGGCTTCCAACTATTCAATATCAATCAGCAGCGCAGCTTAAAAAATTACACGACACAACTAAAGAATGTTTGAATGCATTAAAGAACCTGGGAGTCGATATCAGCTCATGGGACCCCTTATTGGTCCACCTATTAGGGCAAAAATTGGACAGTGAGTCGTATACAGAATATTTGGAATCAGTTAAGAATCCTCGAGAATTGCCAATTCTAGAGGAATTCGTGAATTTTTTGGAATCGAAATTCACGGTACTCGAATCTTCGCGCAGAAAACAAGAGCATGGCGTATTTAAGCAACCAGCATCATCAAATCAGCAGCAGAATTTTTCGCATCAACGAAGACTTCCTCCGAGCAATTTTAAATCAAGCAACAATAATTTTTATTTTAATCATAAGTCAAACTTAAAGGCTTCGCATGCAACCAAGGTAATTTGCGGACTTTGCAAAGGCGAACACGGTTTATTCTATTGTTCAAGGTTTCAAAAAATGCCATGCGATCAGAAATTAAAAACCGTAACCCGGTTGCGTTACTGTGTGAATTGTTTATACGAACACGATACTAAAGAATGTTTTTCCAGTAAAAGGTGTCGCTTATGCACGGGATTTCACAATAGTTTATTGCATGATGCATGTACAAAACCCAAACCCAGCACTTCTTCGAACCATGTGGCGAAAGCTCATCACGTGTCTCAACCAAACACGTGTGAGGTCTTACTAGCAACAGCAATGGTTGGTGTGAAAGCAGCAAATGGAGATCAGCATCATCTTAGAGCCCTCATAGATTCGGGTTCTCAAATTTCAGTAATTACAGAGAGAGCAGCGCAGATGTTAGGATTAAAACGACGTAGGTGCAAGGGCACTATCTTCGGCGTCGGCGAGCATGAAAGCAGCAGCAAAGGAATGCTTACTATACAATGCAAATCATTGCACAACAATTTTACATTTAGCATAGACGTCATCATCATGAGCAATCTTATCAAAAATCTTCCAAATGTAAATTTACCTAAACATTCATGGTCATACATCGAAAGCATTAATTTAGCAGATCCAGAATATTACATAAAACGTCCGGTAGACTTACTTTTAGGAGCAGATGTCTACTCCAAAATTTTATTAGACGGTATTTTGAGAGGTCCAACTTGCGAGGAACCCATAGCCCAGCAGACTTACCTTGGCTGGATCCTCTGCGGCTCCGTCAAATCATATCAGTGCAACGTCATGTTACATAACAATTATGACGACTTGCAAAGATTTTGGGAATGCGAAGACATTTCCCAAGAAAAGGAGATGACGTCAGAAGATGAATTTTGTCTTCAATATTTTTCTAAAACAACTAGAAGGTTGGAGGATGGAAGATTTGAGGTGCATTTACCTATCATAGAAGAATTAAAGCATAAATTAGGGTCATCAAAAACTACAGCATTAGCACAGTATCAGAGTTTAGAAAAGAGATTTCATCGTAATGAAACATTAGCAAAAGACTATAAAAGATTCATGCAGGAGTACATGGACTTAGGTCATATGGAACGATCAGCATCTGAAAGAAAAATTGAGTTCTACTTACCTCATCATGGAGTCATCCGAGACAGCTCCACTACAACGAAACTGCGTGTAGTATTCAACGCATCAGCAAAGTCTTCGAGTGGATATAGCCTAAATGATATAATGTACAAGGGGCCCAACCTTCAGCAGGATCTACAGCAAATAATTTTAAAATGGCGCCAGTTTAAATTTTCTTACACAGCAGACATCGAAAAGATGTACAGGCAAATCTGGGTGTTTCCCGAAGATCAAGCATATCAGAAGGTATTTTGGCGGGAATCTAAAGATCAACCCGTGCAAGCGTATCAATTAAAAACAGTTACTTACGGAGAAAAAGCAGCAAGTTTCTTAGCAATAAATTGTTTAAAGCAGTTAGCAGCAGAAGGGAAGAAGAAGTATCCAGAAGCGGCGAAAGAAGTAGAAGAAAGCTTCTTCGTAGACGATTTTTGTGGAGGTCATCATACTTTACAGCAGAGCAAGCAATTACAAGCAGATTTCATTGAGCTTTTAAAATCAGGAGGTTTCAATTTACGAAAATGGAAGTCAAATGACCAGCAACTTCTAGCAGACTTACACACAGAGCAGTGTGACAAGCAGACGTACGAATTTAAACATATGGAGTCGACGAAAACCTTGGGTCTAAGCTGGGATCCCCAAGGTGACGTGTTTACATTTCAATGCAAAATAGAATATTCTGAAGCAGAACCAACTAAGAGGTCTCTATTGTCCGAAATATCAAGGTTATACGACCCCTTAGGTTGGCTAACGCCATTGAGCACGACACTGAAACTATTATTTCAAAACGTTTGGCAATCAAAAATTGAATGGGATGATAATCTCCCGCAGGATATTAAAATAAAATGGCTAGAATTACGCCAAGAGTTGCAAAACATAGACACATTTAAAATACAACGATGGATCGGGACTTCTGAAAACGACAAGATCGAGTTTCATGGATTTTCCGACGCCTCTAGCAAAGCATTTTCGGCGGTAATTTACTGCAAGGTCATAAAAAATGGCGAATCATCAGTTTCATTATTAGCGGCCAAAGCACGGCTTGCACCCTCAAGTAAAGTTCAGACCATCCCTAGATTGGAATTAATGGGAGCTGAACTATTATCAAAATTAATGAGCAAGGTTCAAAAATGTTTACATCAATACAAAGCAGAAGTGTATGGCTGGACGGATTCTACAGCAGTCTTAGGGTGGATACAGGGAGACCCATCACGATGGAAAACATTTATATCCAATCGAGTCAGAGCAATAACGCAAGTAATGCCAAAATCATGTTGGCACTACGTTAAAACAGACGAAAACCCGTCCGATCCAGCGAGTCGTGGTTTAAATGTGAGTCAGCTGAAAGAAGATAAGCTCTGGTGGAACGGCCCATCATGGCTGCCGTCATTAACAGTTAAAGAGCAAACATCATACGAGACTACATTAGAGCTAAAAAATCAATACAAACAATCTAATACTATAATTCATACGGATTCTCAAGCATTAAACATAGTCGAACAATTATTAAATAAGCATAGCAACATAACTCGAGTTACTCGTATACTTGCATGGATACTACGAATAACAAAGCACAAACAACGCCGCGAAGGATATCTCACATTACGAGAATTACAATACGCAAAAATGCTTATTGTAAGGAATGTACAGCTGGAGCACTTTAATGAAGAAATCAAACTATTATTAAATAAAAGACCATTACCATCGAAAAGTAAAATTTTAAATTTAAATCCGATTTTAGACGACGACAAAATTTTACGAGTTGGTGGCCGTCTCAAGAACGCGAGTGTAAGCACTGAAATAAAATATCCTATCATCTTACCTTACGAAAGTCGACTTACAATTTTACTTATACAGCAAGCACATGAACTTACATTCCATGGCGGTCCACGAATTACATTGGCCAATCTTAGGCAGAAGTATTGGATCATTGGTGGTATAAGAGCAACGAAAAAGCATATCAGGAAGTGCGTGATCTGTAGGAAACACGCACCTACTTTAGGTCAGCAGCTCATGAGCGATCTTCCGTCGACACGTGTTAACCCGAAGCCAGCATTCTATAGCACCGGAGTAGATTTGACAGGATACATCGATGTAAAAGCAAACAAAGGACGAGGTAATAAGACGATGAAAGGATACATAGCATTATTTATTTGTATGGTCACAAAAGCAGTACATATAGAGGTAGTATCAGACCTCACGAGTTCAGCATTTTTGGCGGCCCTCAGTAGAATGGCAGCTCGTCGCGGTACGCCTCGTCACATCTTCAGTGACAATGGCACTAATTTTGTAGGAGCAAATAGATTGATGCAGGAGCAATTTCAAAACATTTTCGATGATAACACTTTAGGAGAGATAGCAAGCATGAATATCACTTGGCATTTCAATGTAGCGAAGTGGTGCCAAGCATCAGGTTTATGGGAAAGAAACATAAGAAGTTTAAAGCATCATTTAAAAAGGGTTGTAGGTGAGCAAAAACTAACATATGAGGAATACGCTACCCTATTAGCGAAGATAGAAGCAATCCTAAACTCTAGGCCCCTCTGCGCGCTCACAGAGGACCCAGAGGACTTAGACTATTTGACACCAGCACATTTTCTAGTTGGTAGAGCAGATTTAACTATTATAGAAACAGAGCAGGATGCTAGGTCAAGATGGCATTTGATATCAAAAATATATTTCGATTTGTGGAAGAGATGGAGGATCGAATATATGACCCAACTTTCAGTTAGATCAAAATGGCTAAGAGCACGAAATAATCTACAAGTCGGCGAGTTAGTCACTATTCAGGACGAGAATATGCCCCCCGGCAAGTGGCTCATGGGGAGGGTATTGGAGCAGCATCCCGGAGAAGACGGATTAGTTCGTGCCGTCACTCTGAAAACAAAAAACGGAATTATTAAAAGGCCAGTAGTTAAATTATCATTGTTACCTCTCTCGAACGCAGCAAGCAGCGACCGTGAAGAAGAATCTGAGGAAGGAAAAGAAGAGCAAAAGCAAAGAAAACCTATCAAGCAGAGTAGTTTCATGTCCATGGCAATAGCATTTTTATTTTTTATGTCGATTGTAACGACTTCTTATGCAGCTACAAATTTACCTAACAACATGTCTCTATATTTCGATTATACCGGAAGTTCAAAGGTCATTCGGGATAAGTGGACTCTCATAGCATACTACAATATGTCTCCGTACTGGGAAGGATTCACTGCAGCAAAAAAGTTCATAAATTACACAAACATAATATGTACTTATATTCCCGACTACGACTATTGTTCCACAATTACGCTCCAATTACAGCACGAGTTCGAGGAACTGGATCACTACAATCGTTTGTTATTAAATCAGCGTTTTAAGGCGCGTGCGAGGAAGCGCCGGGCGCTTATCAATGGTGTCGGTTACGCCGCCAACTATCTGTTCGGAGTATTAGACGAGAGATTCGCGGAACAGTATAGGAACGACATTGAGCTTATCAGACATAATGAGCATCACCTTAGCAACTTGATACAGAATCAAACATCAGTCGTCGAGGCACAATACAATTTACTGAAACGCACAGAACAATCGATTCAGCTTCAACACAAGTCAATAAACAACCATCTTGAAGATTTGTATAATTTTACTAATTCTCTTAAGTCAGAACATATTCAGATTTCAGACGTTCAACATTTTTTACTGTCGTCATTCACGGCGATGAACTTATTTCAAAACCTGAAAAGAATTCAAGATACAATTTTAGATACTATCACAGATATATCACATGGCAAATTTAATATGCATTTATTAACTCCGGAACAAATTAAAAGCGAATTACAATTCATAGGGAGTCAGTTGACGAAGGATATCACGTTACCCATTGACAACATACAATCAGACTTACGGAACATTTACAGTTTACTTAGAATTAAAGCAAGAATGTTAAAGGATTATTTTATATTCGAAATATCGTTTCCATTAACTAATAGAGAAGCATACAACGTTTACAAAATTATTTCGATTCCTAAGCAGATAGCAGGAAATGCGATCACTGTCCTCCCAGTAGATGATTACGTAGCAATCAATTTAGGAAAGGATTCCTATTTTACCCTTTCCACATTTGAGCTTCAATTATGCTTCAATAACGAGCAAACCTATTTATGCCATCTCAGCAAGCCCATACATTATCTCCCACCAGATGAGAGGTTCTGTAAGATCGATGTAAGAACAAAGCAATGTCTCGTCAGCAAATCAGCATGCAGAGATCAGTGGATACAGTTGAAGGAGGATTCCCAATATTTTTATTTTTGCTGCAACACATATCAGGTCAGAATCATATGTTCAGATCGTGTTAGCACAGATCAGCTGAATGGGGCTGGAATATTGAGCATCGAGCCTAACTGCATTATAAAGGGCCGAGACTTCACTATGTACTCTCAGACCAACTCCAGGAATGAGATCAATTCGGATTTGGGCGTTATTGCACCCAAATTTCATAATATTAATCATATGATCAACCAATCACATTTGCAATATTCGAACATCCTTGACTACAGCGAAATCGAGATTAATAACTCAATCAGTCATTTAGGTAAGCAAGTTGAAGAGTTGAAAGTCGCCACTAAAAATTTAAAGACATCAGACAGTCAGATATCAGGTCACGACGTTCATCAATACAGCATCTCGTACAGCCTGCTCGCTGTCGTGGTCGTAGCAGCGGCATTCGTACTGTGGAAGAAGTATAGAAAGAGATTCAGCAGTGTCTCCCCTCGAGCAGAACCTAGTGTAGTGTTTAGTGCGCGAAAGCAGAGTACGGCTGACCGTCAGCCGAGTGAAGTGTGTAGTGTAAATACCAGGGACATAGCAACCTCCCCTATATTTACGAGATGTCATTTTCCTTCAAAATCATCCTAATTTTTGTATCTTTTCGGCTCGGGAGTATGTACGGTGTCATAAATCACACCGTAGCATTTTTACTTAACAATGCATTTTACAGTCAGTACGCGTTTAGAATCAGCAAGCACCGCGCGTGCTCCCCAGCACCTTTATAGCAAGCATATATCAATCTTATGTGGGACAATCAATAAATCTTATGCTCGGGAACATTCTGGTTTTATTAGCCAGAACCCCCACAACTCCATCACGGGTTCTAAATGAGCTTAAAAAAGTGAATGTCTACAAAGGTGCAGGTATAGACAACATTCATCCTATTCTCATACGTAATTGCGCGGAAGAACTAGCGAAACCAATAACGTTAATCTACCAAAAATCCTTAGAAACCGGAGTATTTCCTGCAGTTTGGAAAGCGGCCTTGGTTACTCCTATCCCAAAAAATAACCTTAAGCATCTTATCACCGAATATCGACCCATTTCAAAATTATGTGTTCTAGGTAAAATTCTCGAAAAAATGGTTACATCTGACATTGCACAGGCGGCTGGTAGTTTCATCTCCCCCAACCAACATGGATTCTACAAACATAGAAGTGTTGAAAGTAACTTGATTACCTTTACTGAGTTTCTAGCAGAAACAATGGAAAACAATGCTCAGGTTGATGTCGTGTACACCGACTTTTCCAAAGCATTTGATAAAATCAACCATAGCATACTCATTGATAAACTCTCTGCAGCCGGTGTATACGGCAGCCTACTGAGATGGATTCAGTCCTACATTCTCAACAGAAGTCAAGCTGTCTGCGTGAAAGGATTCTCCTCACAGTTTCTTCCTGTGCCGTCCGGTGTTCCACAGGGCTCAGATTTGGGTCCTCTTTTATTTTTATTTTACATTAACGATATTGGTCAAGTCTTTAAACACAGTCATCATCTGGTTTACGCGGATGACACAAAATTCTACAAAATTGTGAAATGTCAAGGTGACCTTAGTAAACTTCAACTTGATATAAATGCGTTGCGTGATTACTGCTCGAAAAATCAACTTTATCTTAATGTTAACAAATGTCATGTTATATCTTACACTCGGAAAAAGAATCCTCTCTGCTTTAATTACCACATAGACAATACAACTCTCAAAAGAGTAACTCACATAAGAGACTTAGGTGTTGTGATGGACTCTCAGCTCTCATTTAATCATCACATAGACCACATCACAAGCTCTGCCTTCCGAAGACTTGGATTTATACTTAGAATAAGTAAATCCTTCAAAGACTATAACACATTAAAAATTCTTTACTTTTCTTACGTTCGATCTATCCTTGATTTTTGCACAACTGTCTGGAATCCTTGTTACGACATTCATATTAATAGACTTGAAAAAATCCAAAAAAAATTTGTCAAATCACTTAGCTACAGGAATAACGCAGTAACCACTACATATACCGAAGCCTTGCGCAAATACAATTTACTTACTCTATCCGACCGGCGAAAATCATTTGATATTACTTATCTCTTTAAAATTATAAATTCCTTAATTGATTCTTCAGCGCTTCTTGGCTGCTTAGAATTTTCTTGTCCATCTCGTATTCGTGTACGCTCCTTACGTAAAATACCTTTGTTTGTTCCACCCCGTCGCAATAAAAATTATACTAGAAATTCATTCTTTTATCGTTCCACCAATACTTATAACAAAGAATTTTTAGAACTAGATTTATTTAATGTATCCCTCAACACACTAAAGAATAAGCTTAAAGTTATGTTATCTTCCTATCTTTAAGTAATCCTCACCTTAATATTTTCATCTCATGTCTTAATATCGAAGTTTGTTTTCTTTGAGTACCAATAACTTCTTCTCTATTGTATTTGTATAATTCTTGGGCACTGTAGGTCTATAATCTTAATTATTGTTAACTTAATGTAAATTTTATGTACATACACGACTGTTTGTTGCCATAATAAAAAAAAAAATAAAAAAAAAAATTGTTTGGCATTCTAGATTCGAACGTTTTGTATGTTATACTCAAATAAGTAAAAATCATTAACTTTTATATCGATTTAAAAACAGTTTGTCGTTTTTTTTTTTGTTCTGAGTCCCGACTCTTTTCACAAACTATACTTGACTTTTAAATATTCCAAGTAATGCGAGGTCACACTATGACGGACAGGTTTACATTTGTGGGTCGATTAATTTACTGCTCGCATCTCACGCACGAAGATCCGAAATGATCACTGTGTACCGAACAGGGAGACGGCGGCGACCCACGAGCTGACGGTGTGGGCGCGCGACCAGGCGCCGCGCGCGTCTGTGGCGTTCGCGCGCGTCACCGTGCGCGTCCACGACGCTGACGAGCACGCGCCCGAGTGGGGCCGGCGGCTGTGGGAGGCGCGCGTGCCTCGCACGGCCGCGCCCGGCGCGCTGCTGGCGCCGCTGCGCGCCTCCGACCGCGACGCTGGCGCCGCGCCGCCGCGCTACTCGCTCGCCGGCGACGCCCGCGGCCTGTTCGTCGTCGACGACAACGGCGACGTGCGGCTGGCGCGCGCGCTGCCCGCCGCCGGGCCGCGCGAGTACGCGCTCGCGGTGCGCGCCGCCGGCCCGCCGCCCGCCGCGCGCGCCGCCACGCTACCGCTTCACGTCATTGTGGTCGAGCCCGACGACGCGCCTCCGAGGTAGGATCACAAACACGACGATGAAAAAGAAATAATTCCCGCTCGCTATAATTTCCAAAAGGGACTCGTTTATAATAAACTAGATGACGCCCGCAACTCCGTTGCACCAAAATTCGTTTATCGCGCAAGAGCCGTACATTTTTCCGGAATAAAAAGTATCCTATGTCCTTTCCCGGGACTCAAAGTATCTCCATGCCAAAGAACAAAGGCCATCCGCCTAACATGCTTGGACTATAAAAATCTTATAAAACGTAACTTGATGAAACATATGTCATTTCAATTGCCTATTTAAATGTAACATAGCACGGCATTCAATATATTTTTAAAAGCTGGGAGTTTCAAGTAATTGTGTATTAAGTTTTTGAATTTTGAGGTTATAAAGGTAGTTAATAATAAGCTGTACTATCATTTTGAGTTATGGAATTAGTTTAAATTATATGAAACACACGTCAGATTTTTAAAAATAAAAGTAGGAGGCAAACGAGCAAACAGGTCACCTGATAGAAAGCAACTACCGTCGCTCATGGACACTCGCAAAATCGGTATACGCTCTCTTCTTGAAGATTTCAAGAAGAGAGCGTATTTAAGCAGATATGACCTGCTTAAATACGCTCTCTTCTTGAAATCTTCAAGAAGAGAGCGTATACCGATTTTGCGAGTGTCCATGAGCGACGGTAGTTGCTTTCTATCAGGTGACCTGTTTGCTCGTTTGCCTCCTACTTTTATTTTTAAAAATCTGACGTGTGTTTCATATAATTTAAACTAATTCCATAACTCAAAATGATAGTACAGCTTATTATTAACCCCTATAAATGACAGAATATGCGTTCAATAAAAAAAAACATTATCCTGCGTTAAAAACGCAAATTCAATATTCATATTTTTAGAGACGATTATCTTTGTTTTCCCAGCTTCTAAAAATAAACTGTTTTAATTTAATTATAGCATTTTACCTAAACTAAATTTTAGTAATAGTTCCACCTAGGTAACAAGAACCTTTTTTTTAGTCCATTTTGGCCATTGTTCTTTCAGCAAAATCGGTTCAGCGGTTTGGGTGTGAAAAGGCAACAGACAGACAGACACACTTTCGCATTTATAATATTATTAGTATGGATTAATGAATACAAATAAAACATAGTAACGTCGGGACGTGTTTCGGGTGCAGGTTCGTGTCGGACGACGTCGTGGTGGAGGTGTACGAGAACTCGGCGGCGGGCACGGTGGTGGCGACGGTGGAGGCGCGCTCGGCGACGGCGGTGCGGTACTGGCTGGCGGGGGGCGGGGGGCGGTTCCGCATCAACCCCGCCCACGGCGCGCTCGCCCTCGCCGCGCCGCTCGACTACGAGACCCGGGACCTCTACAACCTCACCGTCACCGCGCAGAACATGGTCAGCACCCCGCCACCCCCGACTCCTTTCACGGGTTCGATTCCCGCGTTAAAAATATTGTCTTCGAGTTTGGTTAGGACTTAGGTCGCTGCAGGTCGACTGACCGACCAGAAAGACGATCCGTGCGTCGGATGGACTGTTTATATCCTCTTCGGGATAGACATATTTTAGAAAGTCCCGATTCCTATCCCCTTTTAAAATATTTTTATGAACACTAGGGGTGGGTTGCACCAACTTACTTAAACTATCACTGTAACACTGTAACTTTAACTATAACTTTCACTATTTTGCCTATAACTACAATCACTGACCTCCATTATACAAGTACGCTGGACTAATGATACCCTTTGAAATGACAGCTATTTTTTGTGCCTATTTGAAGCGGAATCAGCTTCCCCATTATTCGGGGTAGGAACTGAAGTTTGAAATTTGCCACATTGGCGCTGATAGCAGTATTGGGAGTATTTGGAAATAATACTAGTGATGTACAACTGTCTTTTCTATTATCGATGAAATGTTTCCAGATTCAGGTAATGTCGACCATTAGGACAAAAATATTAAATTGAATAATACATGCGCTATATATTTGTATTAAAGATTACAGACTTCTTCTCCGTAATTTAGATAGGCGTAATAAATTAACAACGATTTCATACGTAGATAACGTGAAGTAGCAGTACGCCAGTACCTTTCTATAATACATTTATTTTTACCAGTTAGCACTGAGTACGAAAAACTAAAACCAAAACTGAAGATAAGCTTCTAACAAAAACTTTGTTGTATTGTATTTTCTAATTTCATTTCTAATATTATCAAAGTAGTGCTAAAGTGTATCGTATTAAAGCTGAACAGAGCTGAATAAGTGTTCTGTGTGATTAGACCCTAACTAATCTATACCATAATATAGTGTTATAAAGCGGAAGAGTTTGTTTGTTTCAACGCGCTAATCTCAGGAATAGCTGGTCCGATTTGAACAATTATTTCAGTGTTAGATAGCCCATTTTATATATTTTATCACGCTGAGACTAATAGGAGCTAAGAAATAGAGGAAAATGTTGAAAAAAACCGGCCAAGTGCGTGTCAGGCCACGCGCGATATAGGGTTCCGTATTACCGCCAGTTTTTTTTTAATTTTTGTATGGTCAATAAATGTACATTTATAACGTGTTTTACACTACTAACAACATCATCTCAGTTATTTTCAAAGGAATTTGAACGAAAAGTTCCTTTATACTTCGCCGAATACATTTTTTTTAGTTTATCGACTATTACTCAATAATTTATGAAGTCTTCTTAGCTGTGATAGTTTTCCTTTTAAATTCAGCATATTTCTACTCCCGTGATTTTTTTCACATTTCCAGAAGCAACCGTTTAGCTGGTAGAAGGGGGGACACTGGACTCTAACGATTTTTTCCACTTTAAAACTTAATATTTCAAAAACGGATCCCTAAATCGGAAAATGATCTATGAATACTCATGATATTTTTAAAAAACCTATCCAACGACACCCCACACGATGGGGTGGACGCGAAAAAAAATTTTCATCCCCGCTTGATGTGTATGGAAGGTACCATAAAAAAAAATATTTTTTTAAGTTTTCATGTACCATTTTGTTGCCATCGTTAATATGTGCATTCATGCCAAATGACAGCTTTGTAGGTCCTATAGTCTCTGAGCAAAACTGCGGACAGACAGACAGACGGACGGACAGACCGAAACTATAAGGGTTCCTTGTTGACTACGGAACCCACATCAAGCGGGGATGAAATTTTTTTTTTCGCGTCCACCCCATCGTGTGGGGTGTCGTTGGATAGGTTTTTTAAAAATATTATGAGTATTCATAGATCATTTTCCGATTTAGGGATATGTTTTTGAAATATTAAGTTTTAAAGTGGAAAAATCGTTAGAGTCCAGTGTCCCCCCCCTTCTACCAGCTAAACGGTTGCTTCTGGAAATGTGAAAAAAATCACGGGAGTAGGAAATATGCTGAATTTTAAAGGAAAACTATCACGGCTAAGAAGACCTCATAAATTATTGAGTAATAGTCGATAAACTAAAAAAAATTTATTCGGCGAAGTATAAAGGTACTTTTCGTTCAAATTCCTTTGAAAATAACTGAGATGATGTTGTTAGTAGTGTAAAACACGTGTACATTTATTGACCATACAAAAATTAAAAAAAAAAACTGGCGGTAATACGGAACCCTATATCGCGCGTGGCCCGACACGCACTTGGCCGGTTTATTGACAGTTCTCCTTTACCTGCAGCGCCCCCGCCCACGTTCATTTAAAGCCTTGTCGAGCGTCTATGGTTAACAATTTTGAGGCTTGAATTTTTTAAAAAACAATTGAAAAAATTATAAGCATGTCTTATTTTATTAATTTTTTCTTTTATTTTATTTAGCTCAGGTATACTCATACTCAAATACTCAAATACTCAAGTACTCTATAGAAAACACTTCTATTTTTCTTTATATTCTTTATTCACTTATACTCATATTTTCTTTGTAACTCTTAGATTTTCTTCAGTTATAACACAATATACACATATTATTTTATTTTATTGGTAAATTTGTCATATTTAAAAATATCAAGAAAAATATACTTCCAAAAAGGCCGAAAACGTTTTAAACAGTGACCATAAGCCAGTCGCTTATGTTCACATGGCCGGTTACAATTTTACTAACTACGTATGTTACGGGAGAAAACATAATATAAATAACTCTCGTGTCCTGCACACACTTTCGAGTTTCGGGCGCTACAAAATAAGTCTTGCGGAGCTGGCCCGGTTGCGATGACACCGGCCCCCGCTGGGGGTCACCGCCGCTATCACAGCTCGCTCACTCTGACCTCCTCGTGTATGCGCAGGGCGGCGGCGAGGCGACGGCGCGCGTGACGGTGCACGTGCTGGACCGCAACGAGTTCCCGCCGGTGCTGGAGCGAGCCCACTACCGCGGACGCGTCTCCGAGGTCAGGCAACATTATATTATTATACTGAGTGCGACATCATATTTTACCAATGAACCCATATAGACCCGCCGTGCCCAAACGAGGACACTTTTAAAATTACTTATTTTTTTTGTCATTCAAGTTTATACTTATTTTTATTGTAAGTTTTAATTTGCTAAAAGTGTATTTTCTTATTCTTAGAAGGTACAAATAATATAAATATAGTTCACAGTGTTTTATAGTGAATTTTCTGAAGCTGTTTCTAAGATCCGAAATGACGTCAAGTTACAAACGATATGGAAAAAAAGAAAACGACGAGTTTGACTACCGTTTTGACCAACTAAATCAGAATTTGTTCTACATCGGCTGGATTATAATGTCTATGCAATCAGGGCAAGCCATAACAGCGTTTTTCTTCTGGAAAAAGTAATAAAGAATGTAGATTTTAGCTTCCTACATTTTTATCAAAGATATAAAAAGGATATGCGTGGGGTCAACTGGTCAATCGATTTTCTTGCATTGTTATACGAAACGGTAACTGGTAGGTCCTGTTTACGCACATGCTGGATTGCATTGCCACTGCTGCAGTGGCAAACGCATGGCGGCTGTGTCATAAAGTAATAAACACAAGAATTGAATCAGCTCCAATTTCGGCGGCATTTGGTCGTCATTACTTGTGACATACAAGCGGTAGAATCCTGCAACCAGCAACACATATCTGTACTGCCAAACCTGCAGCATGAAGGGCCACTTTCCCGATAAACTATCCCAAAAATTGCGTTGTTCTGATGGGCTGACATTACGTCATGAAAAAGGTCAAAGGCAATTTGAGAAACGTGTCAAAACACGGTACATTCATAAAAGATGTATCGAAAATTTTCACACCGTTTGATCCCATTGGCCCCATTTGAGGACGGCAATTTTTTTTATATAAAAAATAAAAAAATATTAAGTATTTTTGTGTTTTCCTAATAATTTTATTGGTTTCTATAAATTAATAAAGAAATTTTATATTTTCCACGGCTCAGTTTCATTTGGGTCTAAATGGGTCCTTCAGGCCCTGCGCGAGCACCGGTGATCGCGACAACAAAAGAATACCATAGGAATTCCTAGAACCTCCGATCGAATTTTTAAGAACATAAACTGATTTAAACCAATATGGCGGCTAACGCCCCAGTCGCGTTTGGACAAGTTTTTGGATTTAAGCTACGAACTATAAAAAGTAGCTTGTTATTCGTAGGATTGAAGCTATTTATGGCCTCTCCTAATCATAGTTAATTCCAGTTAAAGTCTAATGCTACTGGGGTATTTAATAAAATTTTCAAATTATACTTTTTACGATTAAAGTTTATACTGTATAGCCACTCTAGGGTCGCTTCGCTCACACTCTAATGGAGGCACTTCACATGGCTATTTGTATTTCAAATTCAAATTCAAATTTATTTATTTGCATGAATGTACATAAAATAAAGGTCTTAAAAGTAATAATATTAGCGCCATACATTCTGCCAGTAATGTGGCGTGCAAAGTCATAATTATTATTTAAATATACATAGTTTAGTTCATATTAATTACATTTGATTTAAAAATTATATCACAGTCAAGTTAAGAAAATAATAATAATATTACATTAATGTCAATAAAATATATCAATTATAGTATCTCTAGGCTATTAAATGTCATTTTTCAACCAAATTTCAATTAAATAATATAAGATTATAATAATATAAACAATTAATAAATTAGATAAACAATTAATAAATTAGAACTTAATCAGCATTAACATTAATATAATTTTTATTCACGAAAGAGATCGTCGACACTGTAGAAGCATTTTTCTATGAGATAGTTTTTTAACGCATTTTTAAATTTATGAATGCTGTTTAATTCTTTAATAGCCCGTGGTATTTTATTGTAAATTTTCGTCGCCATTCCGAAAATATTCTTTCGAACCAGTGAGGTTTTAGATTCAACACAGCATAACTTAATATGTTCGTATCTTTTAGTATTGAATCGCATAAATAATGAAAGATTTGTTCGTACAAACACAGCTACTTCATAAATATAGAGACAAGCAAACGTAAGTAATTTATATTTTTTAAAATAAGGTTGGCAACTCTCTATTGTTCGTATATTTGCTATAACTCTAATACATTTCTTTTGTGATTTGAATATATCCTCACGCATTGTAGAATTACCCCAGAATATAATTCCATACCTGAGAGTAGAGACTACGAATCCATGGTACGCAGCTAGTAATGCTTTTTCATTAGCTACTTTGGAGATCGTGAATAGGGCATAAGAAAACTGATTAATTTTTTTGAAAGTCTTTTTCTATAAATATTCCTAAAAACTTTGTGACTTCTGTGTCGGTAATTTTTTCTCCATTATAATTAATGTTTAAAGAATTTATTAACAGTTTTCTTTGTTGAAATTTCATTATTTGAGTTTTGCTTAAATTTATCATTAAATTGTTTAATTTTAACCAATTGACAATATCATTTAGGCTTTTATTTATTTCGTTTTCATAAATTTTAATGTCATTGCAAATAAAAACTACAGTGCTGTCATCTACAAATAGTGTCATAGAGTAATTAATGCTACGTGGCAAGTCATTTATGTATATCAAAAATAGGAGGGGCCCTAAAATACTACCCTGAGGAACGCCAATGTGTGTTTTTCGGGGCTTTGACACGTACCTACGTTCAGTTTTTGTTTTTGTACATATACTAGTTATTTGAGTTACTTGGATACGATCGGTCAGAAAAGATTTTATAAGGTTTAGTACGTTACCTCTTACTCCATATCTATTTAATTTTTCTAAAAGTATGTCATGTCGTACATAGTCAAAAGCTTTGGAAATATCCATGTAAAGGGCTGTAACTGGTATCTTTTTGTCAATAGCTGAAACAATTGTATTTAAAAAATTATACAGGGTGTCCCAGAACTAAACGTCAAGCCGAAACGGGGCGACAGGATTGATTGTAACCATCATGAGAAAAATCACAAAAAAAATCTATCCTATGCAGTTTGAAAATTATGGGCATTTAAGAAAAACCTAAAAATTTGGTCAAACTGTAACCATTTTTCGGTTATTGTGGTTAATTTTTATTACTTTTGTTCATTTAAACTTTGGAATCGTAAACCTAAATAACATTTCTAGAATCACAGTCAAAAATAATGACACAATTGCCCCAAGTTTCCTAGAATTAAGACTATTTGTTAAACTATGAATTTAAAATTTTCAAAATTTGTCGACTTTGAAAGTCGTCCTTTAAAAAAAATGTACTAGAGTGCCTTGGCAAGTGCCATAAAAAGTTGGCGCATTTAATCAGGATTGTAAAATGGTACAATACCTGTTAGTTTCGTACTAAAAAAATGAGTAAAAAATTAAAAACCTCAAGTAACCCGATTTTTGCTAACCCATTTTAGTCAGTTAAAATGTTTTTTATTCGCACAAGCTGTTGGTAGGTTCTTAATTTTACGGCAAAATGATGAGAGAGATGGGTAGTGGACATGTTTGCCATGAGTGAGCAAGACAGTCCCGCCACTTTTACGAAAGTCAACAAAAGTAAAATCAATAAAAAAATCTTGCCCTAGTTTAGTTTAGGTTTATTGGAATAAAAGTCAGATAGGGAAATAACATTTTTTATTACAACAAATGTTCAAATTGTTTACCATCAGCCTCAATACACACCCTTCATCTTCTTATAAAAGATCTACTTATTAGCCGGGCATATCCTCGAGAGTTGATGTCCTCAGCAGCTTGAGAAATTCGTTCACGCAGCTCGGCTACGCTCTCAATGGGCTTCGAATAAACTTTTTCTTTGAGAACGCCCCAATAAAAAAAATCCAGTGGATTTAAATCTGGGGAACGGGCTGGCCACGAGATAGTGCCTGAACGTCCAATCCACCTTTCCGGATATTCCTGGTTAAGGAAATCTCTTACTTGTACTGCGTAATGTGCTGGGCAGCCATGTTGTAATAAAAAATGTTATTTCCCTATCTGACTTTTATTCCAATAAACCTAAACTAAACTAGGGCAAGATTTTTCATTATTTTATTGATTTTACTTTTGTTGACTTTCGTAAAAGTGGCGGGACTGTCTTGCTCACTCATGGCAAACATGTCCACTACCCATCTCTCTCATCATTTTGCCGTAAAATTAAGAACCTACCAACAGCTTGTGCGAATAAAAAACATTTTAACTGACTAAAATGGGTTAGCAAAAATCGGGTTACTTGAGGTTTTTAATTTTTTACTCATTTTTTTAGTACGAAACTAACAGGTATTGTACCATTTTACAATCCTGATTAAATGCGCCAACTTTTTATGGCACTTGCCAAGGCACTCTAGTACATTTTTTTTAAAGGAGGGCCTTTCAAAGTCGACAAATTTTGAAAATTTTAAATTCATAGTTTAACAAATAGTCTTAATTCTAGGAAACTTGGGGCAATTGTGTCATTATTTTTGACTGTGATTCTAGAAATGTTATTTAGGTTTACGATTCCAAAGTTTAAATGAACAAAAGTAATAAAAATTAACCACAATAACCGAAAAATGGTTACAGTTTGACCAAATTTTTAGGTTTTTCTTAAATGCCCATAATTTTCAAACTGCATAGGATAGATTTCTTTTGTGATTTTTCTCATGATGGTTACAATCAATCCTGTCGCCCCGTTTCGGCTTGACGTTGAGTTCTGGGACACCCTGTATATTGCTAAATTTATAGTCATATTTTTTCTAAAACCCTTTTGTTCTTCTGCAAATAATCTATATTTTTCGAAATATGAATATAACGCTTTGTATATTACTTTTTCTACTATTTTTGACAGAACAGATATTATTGCGATTGGACGATAACACGATAAATCTTCTCTATCACCCTTTTTAAACAGCGGCTTAATTATAGATGTTTTGAGCTCATTCGGAAATATACCATCTTTAATGCAGAGATTTATAATATAGCTAAGGGGCTGAGATATTATTTCAGCTACGTACTTTGTAGCTGGCGTAGATATATCATCTATACCAACAGTCTTAGTGTTTTTTAATGAATTAATTACTACCTTAATGTCATGTGGAGAAACGTAGTTAAAGAATAAAGAGTTATGTCCATTACATGTCAAAGTTCTGTTCAAGTTTAGGCTATCGTCATTATCCAGTATTCGTACTTGGTCAATAAAATAGTCATTAAATGATTCTGCTATAAATTTGGGATGTGATATAATCTTATTGTCAATTTTTATTTGTCGTATTTGTTCCTTAGGCAAGTTATTTTTATATCTGTTAATAATGTCCCAAGTTGCTTTTGATTTATTTTTAGCAACGCTAATATAATAGAGATTTTGAGCCCTTTGTGTTAGATTGATAATCTTTTTCAGTTTCTTGTATTTGCGTATTTGATGTATTCGCCAAACAATCACCATGTGTAGACGGTAAGTTTGACAAAGTATTGGCCATATTTGCCTATTCGACGAATGTGACCAATACCAAATACACGTACCCGTACCTTTGTCGGTTTTTTACGTACATCAAAAGAGTCAAATAGGCAAGTAAACAAAATGAAGTAAAAGTTTGGTATTTGACGTCCATGTGTGGAAGCCTTTATTTGCTCGTTTGTGTATACGTCAATAATTTTGCCAAATGCAACAAATAGCCAATAGCAAATACAAATAGCCATGTGAAGTGCCTCCATTAGGTTCAAAATTCTCACTGTTCGTTCGAACTTACGAGATGAATAAAAAAATGTACTTTTATACAAATAATATATTCTACTTTTTACAATATTAATAAATTTGAAACTATGAGCGTCCACGGCGGTTGTAGGTATAGGAGTGGGGCTCGCGGCGGA
Source organism: Polyommatus icarus (assembly GCA_937595015.1). NCBI lineage: Eukaryota > Metazoa > Arthropoda > Insecta > Lepidoptera > Lycaenidae > Polyommatus > Polyommatus icarus. The sequence continues at coordinate 23,898,171 of OW569326.1, forward strand.
CCTCGTATACCGCGCCGCGAATATTGACCGTGCGTGTGAGTGGGATGGAAGAGCGCCGACGGCCGCGCTCGACGATTGGAGGTGTTCGCAGCTAAGGCGCGAACACTCACCTCGTTATATTTTACCCTATAGTGTAAAAAGATTTTTATCCACTCGTAGTCGGCCGCAGCGGGCGCGCTCGTGCTGGACGCGGCGGGTGCGCCGCTGGTGCTCCGCACGACGGACGCGGACGGCACCGCCGGCCCGCGCGCCTTCACCGTGCACCCGCCCGCCGCTGCCGCGCTCTTCCGCGTCGACGCCACCACCGGCGCGCTCGCGCTCTCCGCGCCGCTCGACTACGAGGCCCAGCCCGCGCACGACTTCACCGTGTGCGTCGAGGACGCGGGCGTGCCGCGCCTGCCCGCCCACAGCGTGGCCGCCGTCACCGTCGACGTCGTCGACGAGAACGACACGCCCCCCGCGTTCGAGCGCGCGTCGTACGAGGCCAGCGTCCTGCTGCCCACCGCCGCCGGCGTGCTCGTGCTGGCGCTGGCGGCCCGCGACCCCGACGGCCCCGCCCTCAAGTATGACATCGCGGACGGCGACCCCCGCGGGGCCTACGCGGTGGACGCGAGCGGCGCCTTGCGCGTCGCCGACGCCGCCGCCGTGCCGCCCGCCGCGCGCCTGCGCGTGCGCGCCTCCGACGGCAAGTTCGCGGCGACGGCGCGCGTCGACGTGCGCGCGCTCGAGCCTGACAACTCGGGGCTGGCGTTCCAGAAGGCGGACTACTACGGCTCAGTGGTGGAGAACTCGACGAAGCCCGCGACCGTGGCCGTGCTGGCGGTGCTCGGCGCCGCGCTCGACGAACACGTGGAGTTCTCGATCCTCAACCCGGCGGAGGGGTTCGAGATCGGGGCGACTTCGGGCGTGGTGCGCACCACGGGGCTGGCGTTCGACCGCGAGCTCCGCGACTCGTACACGCTGCTGGTGCAGGCGCGGAGCGCGGGGCGGGGCGCGGCGCGGGGGGCAGGGCGGGTGGCGCGCGCGCGGCTGCACGTGGCGGTGTCGGACGTCAACGACAACTGCCCGGTGTTCGTGGGGCTGCCGTACGCGGCGGCGGTGCGCGCCGGCGCCGAGCCCGGCCCGGTGCTGCGAGTGCGGGCCGTCGACGCCGACGCCAACGACAACGGCGAGGTGAGTGCTCTCGAAAATTCATGAGTATGTTGTGGTATTGCGTAAGTCGTAGTATGTGACCAGTTTGGTGGTATATTAAATGAAGATTACTTCGGTATTGCTAAAGTCTTGCGCCCCGAACATTAAAATATACAAAAGATTTATATTAAAACAACTAGCTGTCCCGGCAAACGTTGCTTTGCCATAATATATTATGTATTTGCCATATTATTTTATTGAAGTGACTAAATATGTATGTTACTATGGCAACGTCGATCTCTATCCCGTCGCACAAACAATGGTCGCCGTCAGTCTCAGGTTGCCATAATTTACTATTATTTATTCAACAAATGCACCTATCAATATATAAAGCATAGACTTATAATATATTATAAAGTACCCAGTAGCCGTTACTTACTCAATCCAGTCGAAAAGTATCGACATCTGTTGGAGTTAACAGATAATTGTGACTGTCAATTAATTATAGACAAATAATTTGCAATAAAATAAAATTGCGAATATAATTAAAGATCTAAGCTATCCTATCTCTTAAGTTGGAAAAAAGCACACATTATAAAAAAAGAAACATTAAAATCGGTTAAGTAGTTTAGGAATCCATCGCAGACAAACATCGTGACAGGAGATTTATATATATTAGATTAAAATTGTGTCTTTATTAGCATCGAAGGCATGAGTCGATGAATATGTATCTAGTATCTACATCCACTCATGAATATAGGAGTGGATATAGATAGCTAACATTTCATCATCCATCATCCATCATCGTGATTAACTCTATCGTTTATACAATGTGTCCCGACACCGGTGTTCGATCCTTGAATATCATGAACTATGGCATATTTTATCGACAAATTGGCTCTCAAAGTTTATCTTTCTCTCACGGTTGTAAAATGGCAGCCATTTTAGTTTACTTCCTTTCATCGTATCGTATCGTAAATCATAAAAGTTTATTGTGCGGAAACCGTAAATTTTTCCGGGACAAAAAGTATCCTTAGTCTTTTCTCGTATCTTCATACTAAATTTCAGCACAATCGGCTCAGCGGTTTGGACGTGAAGAGGTGACAGACAGACAGACACACTTTCGCATTTATAATATTAGTATGGATATTATTTATAAAGATTTCAGGATGATTCTGTAATAAAAATTACCACATACGTTTTTATGAAATTATGGTGCAAACGAGGATATGTCTCGCAATATTAGAAAAGTTGTAAGTGTTTTGCCAGCCTTCAAGAGAGGATCGATTATATAAAATTAGGGGACAAACGAGCAAACAGGTCTCCTGGTGGAAAGTAACTATCGTCGCCGAGTTGCCGGCTTTTTAGAGATAAAAGTTCTCTTTCCCTTTTTTATGACATGAGGGCGCATAACTCACTCGCTAGAAGAAACACAGCGAAAGCGCTGTTTTACACTTATTTTTTATTTGGCACAAGAAGTATTTTATACTTAATCTATTTTTAATTTTGTATTTAGCACAAGAAACATACTAATTACTAACTTATCTCGTACTAACATCCCCCCTGTATATCAAGTTGGGTTTGATAATTTTTTTGTTGTTTCTGTACTAATATTATGTTACAACTCACATACCAAATTTCAGCTTTCTCAGACTTTAGGAAGTACAGTTTTGATGATCGGTGAGTCAGTGCCAAAATTGTGGGTTTTTGGACACCTATAAAATCTAAAGTATGATAGTATACTGGATATAAACACAGTTTATCTATCTGTCATTGAACTTTTTACTTAATCTGTGGTGTATAGTGCAATCAATGAACGCTTACCTAAAAGTGACATTTGAGTGCTCCCATTGGCTATTGATGTGACGTCAGGACGTTTGACAAGTGCAATTTTCTATTCTAAAACTTTTACGCGGCAAGTGCAGCCATATTTTTCACACGCACGTGCGAACTCTCAATAAGCTTAGCAAAAGGTTACAAATCGCATCTTATTCAAGAATCTATCAAGAAAATAAGCTTCAGGTAGCCTGCTTTATACGCGCGTATCCATAATTTTGATCCTTCGAGCCGGATACCAAACCAGCACCAGGATACAAAAGGCGGCTGTTTGCAGCTTATGAAGATTCAAGAAATTCGCATAATTAAACTTTTGGGCAAAGTGTTTGGTAGCAGCACAGCGTATTTGGTGAAGCGATTCGGCCAGGTTTTTGTGTACGCGTGATTAAATGTGTCAGTAAGTCGGTACGTTCATAGTATTAAAGTCCATCGTGCAGTGCTTCGGACAACTGTAAGTACTGCATTCTTTTCTAAATTACACTAAAATGACTTCCCATACGCTAGAATCAAAGGCCAGTGATAATTTGTTGCGTGATTTATCCAAAAAGAGGGCCTCCATAAAAGGAAGGTTATCAAAGTTTAAAAATTACATTGAAACCTTTGAAGACCAAGTTTTATCATTTGACCAACATGCCGAAATTAAGCATCGCATGGACGCAATAATTAGTTTATATAATGAGTACAATAAAATTCAAGATAAAATAGAAGAACTTCTATCTGAATCCGAGTTAGACAATCAGCTTGAGATTCGTAATGAGTTTGAAACTGTTTACTATAGTGTATTAGCTAGGACACAGGTTATGGTTAAAGATGATGAGGAAACTACCGGGCAACCCGTGAACAGCGCATTACAGTCAGTAAAATTGCCAACAATTTCTTTGCCAACCTTTGACGGGTCGTATGAGCAGTGAGCATTGGTTGGAATTACTTAATTATTAAGAATAAGAGTAGTACTTTTGATAGTAAAAAATATCAAAATAATTTACCTATGAATAAAAATTCTTTTAATACTTCTAAAGTTCATTGTCATGTAGCCACAGATAAGTCCCAAAATAAAACACAATTTAATAAAAGGCAATATAAATTGTGTCCCATGTGTTATGCTAATCATCAGTTATATTCTTGTCAGTCCTTTTTAGAGATACATTTACAAGATAAATTAAAATTCATACGCGATAAGAATTTATGTGAAAATTGTCTGCGAGGAGGACATTCAGCTAATGTTTGTAGGTACGGACCGTATCGTAGATGTGATAAGAAACATAATTCTATTATTCATCGCGACGAAAATGCAGATCATTGTACCAGCCCGTCGAAGCTAGGCAATAATGCATCTTCACATCAGCGCGCTTACGGTTCAAACTCGGATACTACACATGTGCATGTGGCAGGTAACTCGGCTAGTAATTCACAAATAGACGTCAAATACGCGCGGTCGTCAGCTGATATGCAGCCGGTTTTATTATCTACTGCACTTGTAAAAATAGCAGATAACTTAAGTATTTATCATAAAATACGTGCACTTCTCGATCGTGGCAGTAAATGTTTCATTATTACACAATCGCTATGTGATAAATTAAATACGCAAAGTTAACAGTCCATTCAACAAATAAAGGGCGTTGGAGGATCGATATCCCAGTGTTCTAAGATATGTGATATCGAGTTTAAATCTATACAAGGCAACTATCATACCCGCGCGAAATGTCTTGTATTTCGATTCAACTGTGTCAATCTCTATTGACATAAGTTTCGTTTCATGCATCTGAAATTTTTCAAATATTTTCGTAACAATAATTTTATACTCCTATTTCAGAGTTAATATTTATAATTTTATATCAATAAGTTAGCATTTAGCAACTTTTCATTTTTATTCATTTACAATTACAGGAAACATTTATTTTTGTAGATGCAATACTACATAATAATTATTACATTCTGATTTTTTTTGTTTTCTTGTAAAAAAATTCCGTAGCAAGGAATATGAGAACTGTCACCCATATCATCTTAGAACGAACAAATAAATAAATAAATAAAAAACTCTTTATTCAAACCGCTACTTAAAAAAGTCAGTTTACAAAAGTTACAAAGAATGAAAACAGTTTGAAATGGCGGCCTTACTGCTGGAAGCAGTTTCTTCCAGGCAACCATAAACTTAATTAACAAAACAAATAACAGAAAATATTAATTAAAAACAAAGATAACAAATAACGAAATGATAAAATGAGATACAATATATAATTTATAATAAGATAAATAAATATAATGGATACAATTTATATTAATAAACAAAATAAACATATAATGATACGAAGAAGAAAATAAAAGAATTCAGAGTTTTAAGAGTTCGCAGATAGATCTAAGTAGTGTTGCTTAAGTTTTTTCTTGAAAGTATTTATAGATTTGGAATTTTGTATGCTTTCGGGTAGAGCATTCCACAGACGGATAGCAGAGACGGTGAAGGAAGAGTCATAGAAGTTAGTGTTGTGAGAAGGGAAGGCAAGAGTTAGTTTATTAGCAGAGCGAAGTGTAGGATGTTTGTGTCCAAGAAAGGTAAAGTTTTGTTTGAGGTAAGTGGGAGATTTTGGATTAAATAAAATATTGTAAAGAAGATGGAGAATGTGTGTATTCCGACGCAACTTCACAGGTAGCCACTTTAGCTCTGTCCGGTAGTTAGATATGTGATCATATTTTCGTAGGCCAAAGATAAATCGGATGCAAAGATTTTGCAGGCGTTCTAGGGAAGAAAGAAGTTGTTCGTTGAGGTCACTGTAGCTGACATCTGCGTAGTCTAAGATGGGAAAAAGAAGAGCGTGAACTAGTGAGATTTTAGTTGATACAGGAAGGAAGTAACTGAGGCGTCTGAGAGAGGCAGTAGCAGCGAACAGCTTCTTGCGGAGTTCTTGAGTTTGGGTGTTCCATGAAAGAGTGCGGTCAATGTATATACCGAGGTTGCGTACGGAGGGGCTATAGGGAATGATAGACCCGTCAAGATTTATTTCAGGTAAGTTAGCCCAGTCGACTTTAGCAATCAGCTGCCTGCTACCAATGATGATGCATTGGGTTTTTTTCGGGTTAAGTTCTTGACCGTAGTAATTGCTCCACTTAAGTATTTCTGACAAGTCAGAATTAAGTTGAGCAATCACGTTAGAGAGTGAGGAAAGTAAGGCCTGTCTATAAATTTGTAAGTCGTCTGCATACATGTGATAGAAGGAAGATATTATTTGGGAAACAGAGTTTATGAAAATGGAAAATAGAAGAGGGGATAGCACGCTACCTTGGGGCACGCCAGCAAATATATTACACCACGAGGAAAATTTATTGTCAATTTTAACACCCTGCCGGCGTCCTCCAAGGAAGCTGCGGAACCATTTAACTGCCTCAGGGGAAAGATTGAGCGATCTAAGAAGGAGTAATAAAATGTCATGATCAACTGTATTAAAAGCATTGCTAAAATCTAAAAGAATAAGAATAGTTAAATTTTGGTTATCCATACCGTGGCGAATGTCATCAGTAATTTTAACTATGGCTGTGGAAATACTATGGCCGGGGCGAAAACCTGATTGCAGAGGATTTAACAAATTATTTAAGTTAAGAAAAGAGCAAAGTTGTTGCTGTACTAAACGTTCTAGGATTTTTGAGAGGAAAGGAAGTATCGAAATTAGGCGGTAATCAGCAAAAGATTGGGGACTAGATTTCTTAGGCAGAGGAATTATATAAACTGCTTTCCAGGAATTTGGATAGGCAGAAGTCTTTAGTGAAAAATTAAAGATATGGACGAGGACTGGAGATAATGTGTCAAGCAACGGAAATATCATGTTACGCCCAATGCTGTCGCTACCCACAGCCTTAGATGAAATTCACATGACCGCCTTTTTAACGTCACTGACAGATAGATCTTTAAAGGAAAATGAAGGATGATCTGGTATGGGTAAGCTAGATAAAGTGTGACTAGTGTGAGCTTTTTTGTGGGCATCGTAGACATGTGCGGGGTTTGCAAAATGACTATTCAAGAGATCTAAATTAATATCGGATGAAATAGAAGTTTTAGGATCTTTGCCAACTCCGAGTGACTTTAAAAACCTCCACACTTTAGCCTGGTCACCATTTTCGACAGCCGAATGAATGTGGCGTTTTTGCGCGTCTCTGCACATAGTGTTGCAGCGATTGCGGAGTTTATTATAGGCTAATTTGTCGACATCAGATTGTGTTTTCCGTAATTTAGCTTTTGCACGATTTTTTTTATTAATTATGGATTTAATATCATCTGTAAGCCATGGAGCTGGAAGGTGCTTAATTTTGACAGGGCGGAGTGGTGCATGTTTATCAAAAAGGTCAATGATTCTACTATCAAACATATGAATTTTTTCATCGATCGATTCAGCATTGGTTATTTCTTCCCAGTCCACATTTTTGGCATCCTCGCGGAGACTGTCTATGTCGATATTTTTAAAGGACCGCAAGGCAAGACAACTTTAGGCTTGGTTTTTGCTAGACGCAATCTATATGAGAGGAATATGCAGTCATGGTAAGAAAATCCATGCGCTGGACACTGACCGTAAGAATCTACAAGGTGAAGGGAAGAAACAAACATAAGATCAAGAAGTGATGGTGTGGAATAAGGATAGTGATGCGTGGCTTGCAGAGGAAGAGTATTTAGATTAAAGGAGTTAATGATAGAGATAAGTTTTTTAGAGCGATAGTCGTCTTTTAGGAGACAAGTGTTCAAATCTCCCATCAAGATAATGTGCTCATAAGAGGGGATAAGTTCATCGAGCAATTTTTCGAAGGTACTAAAATAATTGACGGAGAGATTAGGACTGTAGAATACCCCAAGCAATACTTTAGACACGCCATTTGCTATTTCTAAAATAAGGTGTTCAGTATCATCGGCTGAAGGAGGTTGTGCTGATGATCTCAAAATTTTATATTTAATATTAGATTTAAGGTAAATTGCAACCCCACCACCTGGTCTTCCTATCCGGTCATTTCTAATGAGATGGTAACCGGGTAAAGAGTAAGAAGTGGAAGATAAACAGGGCTTGAACCAAGATTCGGAAATAAGGATAGCGTCAATGAATGATTGAGAGTCAAATGAGTTAAGAAGATCAGAAAAGTGCGCCGGAATACTTTGAGCGTTCAAGTGTATAATATTAAAATTCTTTAAGTTGTTCGAGAAATGAGAACTAAGTGTAGAAAGTAAATGATCAGAACAAGTGCTGTGGAAGCTATCGTCACTGCAACTCGAGGAGCCCGAAATTGATATAAAACTATCATCTAGACTAGTTTCAACCATTGATAAAAAAAATATATATATGTCGGATGAGTCAATAGTACGGAAGTTATTTGACGAAACGCAAACGTCACAATATGGCGTTTCGACGGAGTCTAGTCTGAAGTTCGTGCAATCGACGTGGTGGGGCGGTGGAAGGGGACGAGCTTGGCGTCTGACGTCGAGCGACCACTTCTCTACCAGTCGTTGTGCGGAACACAAGTCTAGAAACTGTCTAACGTTTCGTTATAATCAGTGACTCTACCTAGTGATTTCAAAAAGTGATTAATTATAGTGAGACTTCAATATAGTGAAGAGTGGTATTCTGATTTTGTTATTTATTTTCCTAATAAACGTTTTAATCAGTTGTTTGTGATAAATTACTCTCCTTGCTGCTCGTTCCATCGCCTATAAGCAATGTCAGCCAACGATTCCGGACCATCTAATTCTTCTGATCCGATATCAGAAGTGGGATCCGAGCAAGCAAGAGATAAAGAAGACGAAAATAATTGGAAGGCGTTATTCGAAATGCAAAATTCGAATATGAAGGCCTTGATCGAGGCTCTCAAGCAGCCACAACGATCAACACAGCATATGAATCTGCCGGAGTTTGATCCAGATAAGTCTGATGCAGACGCTCAATCATGGTGTTCTACATCGGATATGTGTTTCGCGGACGTTCCCATGAAAGGCGGCCAGTTGATCGTCACACTTAGTAAAGCACTCAAGGGATCAGCGTCAACGTGGCTTTCACAGGTATCCTATCCAGGAATGACATGGGCGGAGTTTAAAGATTTGTTTACTGCACGATTTATGATAACTGAGACTGTCGCGGGTACTCTTATTAATCTCAGCAATGACAAACCTAAAGAAAATGAGACCTTAGCGGCATACGGAAGTAGAGTCATGACGTCACTATACAACCGCTGGAAAAATTCGACCGTAGAGCAAATAATTGTGTCGACAACGCTCGCACACATCTCACAATTTGACGCGAGATTACAGAGATTGGCATTTACTTCGGACATAAACACTCGACAGAAATTGCAGCAGGAACTCCAAGCGTTCTCCTACCTAAAACGGAAGTCAAATACTTCCGCCCCGGAGCAGAAAACGTTCGAGACAAAACGTGTCAAATTAAGTTCGTCAGCCGTTAAATGTTTTCATTGTGGCAAGGTTGGACATAAATTGGTGAACTGCTCACTGAGACTAAAGAATGGTAAAGGGAACATGAAGGCACAGACTTCTCATCAAGCTACAAGACCAAACCAGCAGGCGCAGTCTACCAGCTCGAAGATCGTCTGCTTCAAATGTGGAAAACCGGGACACATCTCAGTACGCTGCCCCGACGGAGGAGGCTCCGAAGTGCAAAGCAGCGAACGACGTGTCGACGTATGTGTAGTTGACCCTCCGACCGGAACACTCAAACATCAAGGTCAGTTTTTCACATTCCATTATGACTCAGGATCTTAATTAAAGAAAGTATTTCATCGAAGTTTAGTGGTAAACGTATTCAAAACATTGTTACTTTAAAAGGAATAAGCCAGTCAGCTGTATTAAGTACTATTCAGATCTCTTGTGTTGTAGAAACTGAAAATAATTTTATTGAAATTTTGTTACATGTTTTGCCAGATATTTATTTACGTAGCGATATCATAATTGGTCGTGAAATATTAGTTCACGGATTCAGTGCCTGCATGACAGCGACCCAATTCAAAATTTTTAAAAGTACCCACGTAAATAATGATAATGTATCGGACGTTCTTTGTGTCACTAATAGTAAGCAGTCGTCGCGTAACGATTTCAGTGACATAATTACCGATGTTCCAATCGAACAAAAACTCGAAATAGTGTCTATTCTAAATAAGTACGCAAATTATTTTATAACCGGTATGCCTCAAACGCGAGTTACGACGGGTGAATTAGTGATTCGTTTAGTAGACCCCAATAAAACTGTACAACGAAGACCGTACCGTTTAAGTGCAGAAGAACGAAGGATAATGCGTGAGAAGGTTAGTGAGTTATTGAAAGCTAATATTATTCGGCCTAGTGATTCACCATTTGCGAGTCCTGCACTTTTAGTTAAGAAACGGGACGGATCAGATAGAATGTGTATTGACTACCGAGAACTTAACAGCAACACCGTTCCGGATCGATATCCGTTACCGCTTATTTCTGACCAAATATCACGTTTAAATGGTGCGCGTTTCTTCAGTAAATTGGATTGTGCGTCAGGCTTTCATTTAATACCAATTAAATCTGAGGAGTCTATACAGCGTACGGCTTTTGTAACGCCGGACGGTCAGTACGAATATTTAACTATGCCGTTCGGACTCAGAAACGCAATATCGGTTTTTCAGCGATCTATTGTAAAAGCCCTCGGTGAATTAGCTAATACCTTCGTTATAATTTACGTTGACGATGTTTTGATAATATCAGAGACAGTAAGCCAGGGTATCGAAAGACTTAATTTAGTTTTAGAAGTTTTAACCAAAGCAGGGTTCTCATTGAATTTGAAAAAGTGTTCGTTTTTGAAAACTGAACTTGAATTTTTGGGATATGAAATTAGAGAGGGCGAGATAAGACCTAATCGTAGAAAAGTAGAAGCACTATCCGAGCTGCCACCGCCGACTACGGCAACTCAGTTAAGGCAATTTATTGGGTTAGCTACATATTTTAGACAATTTGTATCAAACTTTTCTCGTGTTATGGGACCTCTTTATAGAATGACGTGTAATAAAGTAAAATTTAATTGGCAAAAGCGACATGAAGAAATCAGACAAAATATTATTTCTATTCTTACAAAGGAGCCGGTTTTAATGATTTTTGATCCCGGTTATCCTATAGAGCTACACACCGACGCGAGCTCGGACGGATATGGAGCCATTTTATTTAATGTTGTAGACGGTAAACGTAGAGTGGTTGCATATTTCAGTAAAAGAACCTCCCCTGCGGAGTCGCGGTACCATAGTTATGAACTCGAAACTTTAGCTGTTGTAAATGCAATTAAACATTTTCGACAATATTTACATGGAAACAAATTTACGGTTATAACTGATTGTAACTCATTAAAATCATCTCGTAAGAAAACTGATTTGACACCGCGAGTCCACAGATGGTGGGCCTATTTACAAAGTTTCGATTTTGACATCGTTTATAATAAAGGTAAAGATTTGGCACATGCCGACTTTTTATCGCGTAATCATATTCCGCCAGTTGATATTACACAAAATAATATTAAGTCGAATGTAGTCCCTCATAAAATTGTAAATTTAACCGAATTGACAGGAGATTGGCTACTAGCTGAACAAAAACGTGATACCGAAATATCAAAACTTTTGTCTGACTTAAATAATGGACAGCTAGATGGGGATATTGCTAAATCATACGAAATACGTAAGGGTATACTTAACCGAAAAATTCAACGTAACGGACGCACTAAATGTTTGCCTATATTGCCCAGGGCATTGCGATGGTCGGTAGTTAGTAACGTACATGAATCACTAGTTCATCTCGGCTATGACAAGACATTAGAAAAACTCTATGACTTTTATTGGTTTGAAGGCATGTCGCGTTATGTTAAAAAGTTCATAGATAACTGTATTACCTGTAAAGTATCTAAGTCGCATTCCGGTAAGGTCCAAGCGGAGTTACACCCAATACCGAAAGTGTCCTCGCCATGGCACACAGTACATATAGACGCAACTGGTAAACTGAGCGGAAAGAATGACTTAAAAGAATATGTTTTCGTTTTAATTGATGCCTTCACAAAATACGTTTTATTGTTTCACGCTACGAATATCGATTCAAAGAGTAGTATTAGGGCCGTAAAAGATAGTGTTGCATTATTTGGAACTCCTAAGCGTATAATAGCAGACCAAGGCCGATGCTTCGCGAGCAAAGAATTTAAAGAATTTTGTGACTCGAGTAAAATAAATTTACATTTGATAGCAACTGGTTCATCTCGCGCAAACGGACAGGTAGAGCGCGTAATGTCTGTATTAAAATCGATGTTAACAACGGTAGAGACTAAAAATCGGTCATGGCAGGATTCTCTTGGTGAAGTTCAGCTTTCTATCAATTGCACGATAAATAAAACGACAAGATCGAGCCCTCTAGAACTATTAATTGGGAAGGTAGCGCGTCCCTTATCTCTGATGGTATATGATGATGATGATGATGAGATCATAGTTAATTTAAATACTGTAAGGGAAGATGCTGTGCGAAATATTGACAGAGCCGCGTCCTATGAGAAAAGTAGGTTTGATAAAAATAAGGCAAAAATTAAAAAGTTTAATGTAGGTGACTTTGTACTTATTATGAACGAAGAACGTAATCAAACAAAACTGGACCCCAAGTTTAAGGGCCCATTTGAAGTGGTAGAAGTTTTGGAAGGAGATCGCTATACATTAAAGGCACTGAATTCGAACCGAAAATATAAGTACGCTCATGATAGATTACGCAGAATGCCCGAAAATCAGAGTATAACTGACGATTTTGAGGAACTAAGTAGTAATGAGGACGTAGAGACCAATTAAGTTTACAAATTGATAAGACTGTACCAGAGGTTGTCGTGTAGCCGTAGCTCGATAGAAATCGGTATCAACTTTGAGTTGTCCGTGAGCACGCGGTAAGCAGTCAACTCTGGTGGAGGTCGGGTTTCATTGGAAACCAGGGAACCCTAGGTTTAGGGTAATATGAGATGTGGTCGCAGAACACAGTGTTGTTGTGTGTTGAGAGATATCAATAATTGTAAGACTTAATTGTGTAGTTTTAACAGACTTTATGTTATTTTCTTTGCGAGAATTTTGAGACAACTGGAATGATTAATATTATCATAAGTGATAGCAAAATTGTCAGTTGATACTCTGGAATGATTATGTAATTTGATATTAAAATTAATTTAAGACTTAGTGATTATTTTCAGTGACTGTTATTAGTGATTTTTAATAATTTACCGAGTTTGGTAGTACTTCTTACATTATTTTTGTTTGAATTAAAAATTCAAAGAATAATTTTTTTTTTATTGAGGTCAGGAATGACCGAACAACATGATACTGTGTCATAAAATTTGTTACAGGAAATCACACAGAGGCGTGTGACTCGCAGGATGGCCGTGTCGGATGAGTCAATAGTACGGAAGTTATTTGACGAAACGCAAACGTCACAATATGGCGTTTCGACGGAGTCTAGTCTGAAGTTCGTGCAATCGACGTGGTGGGGCGGTGGAAGGGGACGAGCTTGGCGTCTGACGTCGAGCGACCACTTCTCTACCAGTCGTTGTGCGGAACACAAGTCTAGAAACTGTCTAACGTTTCGTTATAATCAGTGACTCTACCTAGTGATTTCAAAAAGTGATTAATTATAGTGAGACTTCAATATAGTGAAGAGTGGTATTCTGATTTTGTTATTTATTTTCCTAATAAACGTTTTAATCAGTTGTTTGTGATAAATTACTCTCCTTGCTGCTCGTTCCATCGCCTATAAGCAATGTCAGCCAACGATTCCGGACCATCTAATTCTTCTGATCCGATATATAAAATAAATAACCATACAATATTATATAAATATAAGTAAACAATAAATATATAATATAAGAGTAAAGGTATATAAAAGTGTTAAAAAGAGAAAAAATAACTAACAAACTATAATCGGCGCAGATATATTTTGGGACTTGATAACAGATGGCAGGATACGTTTGAATAAGGGTCCTATGTTACAGAACACGCACTTAGGATGGATAATATCGGGGCCATTGTTTTTAAAAAATGATAAAAATATTAAACATGTTCATTGTAATTTTATGCAAAGTGTGGACATGGAATGTTCTTTAGATGAACAATTACGCAAGTTTTGGGAATTAGAGGATTTATCTAATAACAATAATAGGGTTAATGAGTCGCGCAACGAAGACGAACGTATTTGTGAGGAGTCGTTTGTTCAAACGACTAAACGATTGAGTGATGGTAGATTTTCTGTGCGGATACCTTTAAAAAACTTACATAACGTTTTAGGAGATACGCGCAAACAGGCTGAACAACCTTTTTTGGCGTTAGAAAAACGACTTCAACAATATCCGAATTTAAAAGGATTATATATTGATTTTATAAAAGCTACTACTACTAGCGACCCGCCCCGGCGTCGCACGGGTACAAAATATATAGCCACTAAAAAAATATATGCCTATAGCCTTCCTCAATAAATGGGCTATCTAACACTGAAAGAATTTTTCAAATCGGACCAGTAGTTCCTGAGATTATCGCATTCAAGTTAGCCCTTTCAAATAATTTCCCCCGTTTTTTTTTTCTATTTTCCTCTATTTCTTCGCTCCTATTAGTCTTAGCGTGATAAAATATAGCCTATAACCTTCCTCGATAAACGGGCTATCTAACACTGAAAGAATCATCAAAATCCGTTGCGTAGTTTTAAAGATTAAAGGGAACAAAGGGACATGAGGGAAAAAAGCGACTTTGTTTTATAATAAGTATAGATATTGCGAATTAGGTCACGTGGATTGTATAGATACATATAAAACTCCACATTATTTTATGCCGCATCACAGAGTGTTCCGCGAGAACGCAGCTACAACTCGCCTGCGCGTCGGTTTTGACGCCAGCGCGCCATCTTTATTAATATACTCTTTTCTCTTTTTATAAACAGCATCACACAATCGTTAACCTCATCTTTTCACCTCTACGCTGACGACTTCCAAATTTATTGCCAATCATCCCCACATGACATACATGCTGCTATACATAAACTCAACAGTGACCTTAACTTAATTTGTAACTGGAGTAAGAGCCATGGCCTCTATATTAACCCAGCTAAGACGCAGTTAATACTTATTGGTAGTCCTGGGCTAATATCTAGGGTCGACTTTGGATGTATACCTCCGGTGGTTGTGAATGGCGTTGTAATTCCCTTTACCAAATCAGTTAAAAATTTAGGAGTATACATTGACGAAACATTATCATGGTCACAACACATCAAAGAGATCAGTAGGAAAATATACGCAACCTGGCACTCTCTATCTCGCCTACGTTACCTACTTCCCATTCCCACAAAAATTAAGATCGCTATGGACTATGCAGACGCGTGTTTTGTGAATCTCACAGAGGACCAGCTAAACAAACTCGAGCGATTGCAGAATCTGGCTATTCGATTTATCTTCGGCCTTCGCAAATACGACCATATCTCCGAATACCGTGCAAAGCTGAAGTGGTTGCCTATTCGCCTTCGACGGGATGCTCGCCTTCTTTCTCTCGTTTATTCCACTATACATGATCCGCATTTACCTTCATACTTAAAAAATAACTTTCTATTTCGACAGGCACACGTTAAAGATTTGCGATCAGTGTCTAATTTGCTCCTGGAAATGCCTGTACATTACACCAAATTTTATGGCTCATCCTTTGCTATTACCGGAATAAAACTTTGGAACGCTTTACCAAGAGACATCAAAATGTCTAAAACACTATTTCGGTTTAAGACCTTGGTCAAGAGACATTTCCTTGCTATCGCATATAATGATGATTGTTGATAGTAATTGAATAACTTGAATTCATTCTCTCTCTTATCGCTAACAATAATAATTATTATAATTCGACTATAATATTATAATATGTAAGTATATATTATATATATGTATATATATTTTTTTTGTTTGTATGTATGTATAAATAAATATATTAATATGTGTATATTAAAAATAAAAAAAATAAAATATGTTTATTTCAGATAACTCAGATCCATAAAATTGTTAGTAGAGAAACTTATCGCTATGTTAGTATTCTATTCTAAAAAGAGATTTAGTCCTATTTATCATAAAGTCGATCAGAGGACAATCCGCGCTGTCGACTATCTCTCTCAGGACACTGTGGCTGCTGCCGCGGACCCTGGCCAGTAGCGATGCAGTCCTTTTGCGGAGTATAGCTTCAAAACTATCTACATCCGCAAAAGCAAACATCGCCGAGGCACTACAGAAACGCGGCAGCCGCAGCAGTGCTCTAAAAGCATTATTATATTGGATGCGTAGGGCACTGTATGTTTTCTTGGTGTAGTTGGTCCATAAGCTGCAGGTGTAAAAAGAGGTGCAGTAAGCCTTAAAAAGAGTAATTTTTACGGCGTCCGTGGAACGACCAAATCTATGCACCAACATATTTGCCATGACAGACAATGCCCTACGCTCTCTTTCGAGGTCTACATCGTCTCGAAGGCCGTCAGTCACAAAATGTCCAAGATATTTAAAAGTGTACACTCTCTCGAGAGGTTCATTATTAAGGTGTATAGGGGGAACAATATTGGGACATTTGTTGCCGGCCTTAAAGACCATGTACTGTGATTTTTTGGCGTTGTAAAGCAAACCATGTGAGACAGCGTATTTTTCACAAATACCGAGTAGAGTTCTTAATGCACTGACAGAGGGCGCCAGCAGTACCATGTCGTCCGCGTAGCTAATATTGTTGACGCACACATTTCCGATATGGCAACCGACACGAGTACCGCTGAGCCCCCGTATCAGTGAATCCACGTACAGGTTGAAGAGCCGGGTCGAGGTCTGCCCCCCCTGCCTCACCCCGCACTCCATCCTGTACGGTTCGGAATATTTGTCAGCCCATCTCACATAGTTCACCTGATTACAATACCAAAATTTAAGCAGGTCGGTGAAGCCGTCGGGCAAACTAAGAGTTTCCAATTTTCGCCACAAGATGTCGTAGGAGACGAGATCGAAAGCCTTGCTGAGGTCGAGGAAACAGGCGTACACAGGTGTACGCCTGCTCGTGTAATATTTGACAGTGTGCTTTAGACTCATTATTGCGGTCTCCGTTGACAGTCCACGCCTGAACCCGTGCTGACCATCATGGAGACTACAATGTTGTTCTAATATGGAGCTAAGCACACTGTCAAATATTTTTGCTATAGTTGTTGCTAAAGATATTGGCCTATAATTCGATCTGTCAGATACGTCACCACTGCGATTTTTAGGTACTGGCACAACCGTAGTCCTTATTAAATCAGCAGGTAAGTAGCTATGGACAATGCAGATATTAAACAGCAATGCCAGAACTCTTGACATATGTTTGCCCGCGAATCTTAGGTGCTCAATACTGAGACCATCGTGACCTGGCGATTTCCCGGTAGCCATGTTTTTAATCGTCTCCGCTACAGTTTTACTACTTATAGTAAATTTAAGGTCACGACTAATCTCAGCATTGTGCACAAAGTCTGATGATGGGCCCAATGGTGATGACACTTTAAACTGATCTCTAAAAAGATTTGCAATTTTGTCCGCACGATTGATCCCATCAACAGCTTCGGGGTAGCTAGGTTTTAAATTCAACTGCTTTGTTGACCTCCAGATTTTTTTAAAGTTTTGTTTTGAGTGGTGAGTAGCCAAGATGTCCATTTTTATTTGAGATTGGTGGTTTTGGCACCATTTTAATCTGCTTTTAAAAATTCGTCGACTACTCGTCATCTCATCATACACAAAACCTTGTCTTGGGCGGCCACTGTTAACCCACATTTGAAATTTGGACCTAGCCTCCCTGTGCGCCGCACCGATATGCTTATTCCACCCCGTTAGAGTCTTCTTCCCATGTTTATAATTCTTATTACAACTATAGCTTTTAAGTGCCGCCGAACGTAATACAGAAACTATACTATTATATAAACTATTAACAATATTTTTATGACACTCTTTATTGCAATATCTATATGAGCACTGGATAAATTCTGGAGGAAAATCAATTAATTTTAATTGTCCATCACAAAGTTTAGTATAGTATTCTATTTGTTCATTAGTTCTAGCACCCCATATAATTTTATTATTCGTAAAATGTTCAGGCACAAACTTACGAGCAACACAATTTAAATTACATTTAATCAGCATGGGGAAATGGTCAGACCAGTATACGTCGTACAAAATTTTGACACTATTTATTGTCTTGAACGCTGACTCAGTGGTTACACAATGATCTAACCATCTCGATGTCCCGTGCGCGTCACTCACAAAGGTAAAAGAATCAGAATTCAAATTACTCACGTCAGCTAGAATCCATTTTTGGTCCACACAAAAGTTTAGCAGCTCACCATAAAACGGTTGTCCGGGATGCGCATTGTAGTCACCTAGCAAGAACACTGACTCACAATCACTTTCTTCTATTATCGCATTTAAGTAACTCAAACAGTCAGTAAATTCCGTCAAATTTTCTGTGCAGTCGGTAGGCATATATACACTGCATATTATT
Source organism: Polyommatus icarus (assembly GCA_937595015.1). Classification (NCBI taxonomy): domain Eukaryota; kingdom Metazoa; phylum Arthropoda; class Insecta; order Lepidoptera; family Lycaenidae; genus Polyommatus; species Polyommatus icarus. Next base: position 23,916,654 of record OW569326.1, read on the forward strand.
ATTTTCTGGCTGTTGTGGGATACTTTAATCGCACAGATACGAGAACTAGAGCACGGAATCACAGATACGCAGGGAAACACACTTTTTCTCCAAAGCAACGCTACTCCGCCATGGGGTCGTCCAATCATTACTCCAGCCGTGGTGTCCACCGCCGACTTTCCAGTGCTCCCAAACTCGGTGTCGATATTTGCAAGAAAAGTTAAGTCGTGTGGCAGAAGCCAGGTCTCCTGCAAAGCTATAATATCTGCAATCTTGCATAGCTGCCGCACTCCCTCCACTGATCTCTTAACAGATTTGCAGTTAAAAGTTACAAAACTGCTTGGCTCAACGTTATTATTTTCCATTATGAATGATCTTGGTAATAGCCTCGGGTTTCCGTAGTTTTACCTTGACCTTGAGCGCCAAAGTTGATAAAACGTCTGAACATTATTCCCTCAGGCCACAATTTTGCATCAAGGAATATACGCACTTTATGTCTAGGAACAAACAGCTTGTACGCGTTGTAACCTCTCTCCCTGCGTTGCAATATTTTAATCAATGATATTCTTTCATTCGTTTGCCTATATACGTATTCACTTATCGCTTCTGGTTGTGTATCTTTATGCACATTCGTTATAAATATCGGTATTTTCGAGTCCGCCGATTTAAAATTGGGTACATGGCACGCCAATCCAATTTTGTTGTCTAATAATGTATGTCTATTTTTCTTTTTCCTCGTTACCGTAGTCCACTCCTGCTCGGTATCTTGAGAAGCGACCGCGTTATCGCATAAGTTAGGCGTACGCTGCAACTCGCTTATCACTGTCGCACTCAGCTGATCGCCTACGTCACTCGAGCGATGGGCCGGCCGTGCAACTTCACAGCTGATTGATGCGGCGGCCGCCGTTAACGGGGACCGGTTTAATTGTACATTCGTATCTACCTCCTTATTAGAAATATTATTTTGTATGTCCATATTTCTAATACTTTCTTCATTTTTGGTGAAATTTATACCCATAGGGCCACTATCTACCTCCGAATCGTTTAATAAATACGCTCCTCTTTTAAAATTTATATTATTAAAATTTGTAGCGTTATGCGCCTCACTACACTTCGTATCTAACTGGTTTTTCAACTCGGAGAAATCTTGTTTAGATACAGTGTTTTCTTTCAGCAATTGTAGTTCCTGTTTTAGTATAATAATATCTTTCAACAGTTTTGAGGCGTCCACGTAATTAAAAGTGACGGGAGGGAGTTTATTTAGGTCCCTTGCCACAAATATGGGGGTAACATCTGGGTCCGTTTCCTTGAATAGACTTATAATATCTTCTATGTCTCTTTGCGTTTTTCCTTCACCTTTTCGAGTCACTCTGCGCGCTGATGTCGGGATCGAAGCAAACAGTAACTTCTTCGCCTTAGCCACTTCTTCCACAGAAAATGACGAACCACATATATGTTGTATGCTCTCCTCATCCATTATTTGAATTTTGTTTTGAATGAATGCTAAAATTTCGGAGATGACAACATTGCATCCAGCACATTTTACAATCGTCGTACTCATCGTAACACTCGCAATAACCGGCCTAAATACTAGTGACGCGTGCGCACGGAACGACGCGCCGACCCGGACTGATATATTGTATATATGTATTTTAGTATTTTAGTCTAGGTAGATATGTATGTAACTGTGTATTTATTAGATATATGTATCATGAATAATAATATGTAATTTTATTTTTCTTGTATATTATGGCACATTCACCTGATGTATATATAATATAATGTTTCCTCTACCTGCCTGGAAGAAATTACTAATTAGTAATAAGGCCGCCATTGTGTTATACTTGTCTTATTTATAATTAATGTTCTTGATTTTTCAATTTTATGTGTGCACAATAAAGAGTATTTATTATTATTATTATTATTAAATGATTTGCAATTGGTAGGGCCGCCAATTCACGTTGCGCAGAGGTCCGCGCGGGGGGCAGCAACCCCCTTCCAGACGCCGTGCGACGGTGGAGGGCTCAAGCCAAGGAGAGGACATTGGAGTTGTGGGAGGAGCGCCTGCTGGAGCCACGAGTCAGTGTAGGCCTAGTGGAGGCCATTCGCCCGGTTCTGAAGGACTGGGTGAACCGCAAGCACGGCGCTCTCTCATTCCGCCTTACGCAGGTGCTGACCGGGCACGGCTGCTTTGGTCGGTACCTGTGTGAGATAGCCCGGAGAGAGGAGTCAGCGCGGTGCCACCACTGCACCGCGGACAGGGACACGGCCGATCACACCATCTTGGCCTGTCCCTCATGGACGAGACAAAGAGCGGCCTTAACAGCCGCCATCGGACCAGACCTCTCGCTGCCGGCTCTGGTGCATGCCATGCTGAGCAGCGAGCACCATTGGAGAGTCGTGGAGAGTTTCGCCGAGGAGGTGATCTCCTCCAAAGAGGAAGCCGAGCGAGTTAGAGAGAGGGAGGCGCTCGACCCTCGTCGGAGACGACGGCCGAGGCGTAGACGGAACGTCCAAGATGGCCGAAACGTCCCGCCTTAGCAGGGGTACTCGGGGTGGCGGTGTGGGGACGCCGCTGCCCATTGCACCGAGTCCCGAGACGGTCGTGATGCGCCCATGTTCCTGCGCATCGCGACACCACCGGAGGAGGATGGCCTAAACAGGCCGTGGGGCCTCTGTTTGGCCTAGGGGGCCAACACCCCACCAAGAAGAGGGGCCTGCGAAGACCAAGCAGGCGCTGCGCTGACGGAACAACGGAGTAATGCTCGTCGGGACCCGAGTATTTCGCCAGCTGCAGGAGTCAGGAACATCGCAGTGTTTTAGTGGGTAGGGCCCCGGCACTCACCATCTTCGCCGCGGCGAGCCCCACATATCCGCAGCGGGAGTCCCCATTCCCTGCGTTGAATGCGTCACGGCATTTCACTGCGTGAAAAAAAAAAAAAAAAAAAAAAGGGCCGCCAATTCAGGGAGACTTAATTTCAATTTTGTTACGGTTTCGCGAAAATGAGGCAAAATTCCTTTTGGTGTCGAATTTCAGCATTACTTCTCGAGAGTCTCCTCCCTTTCTCTTGGTCTTTTTGTACATAATATATTAGCCGAAGCTTCAGTCTCAGCCTAGACTGCTCTTTCTACTTGTTATGTGTATGACAAGAAGGCGTAATAAACCCAAATCATTGAATGAACAATCGCAAATTTTCTTCGGTTACAGATTTGAATATCGGTGGCTTAGTGATATTTTCTTGCCAGTTCAAAAGGTATAATATTATATAGATTACAGGAAACAATACAGGAGTGTAAATATTAACAATATAATATGTTGCAAGGTAATAGGTTTGCAAAGGGAGTTTCATTTGAAACTTACGAACGGAGAATGGTGGCACGAGTTAGCCATCGGACATGGGACATTTTGCCTGGTGATTGGTTTGCTAAATAGCTAGGAAATACGCCTAATATTTAAACTGATTTAACTATTCTGTACAAATAATTTTCATTTGTACTATAATATCTTCAGCAGAAACCTCTGATAAGTTTGTTGGAATAGGTTGAAACTGAGATAATAGGTATTTTTTCACAGTTTTTAGAAAATATATATTCAAATTGCCAGAAAATGTCTGTGGTCCAGGTGTTCTGCCATCAATATGTTGAAACAGATGTCTTAATTGCAGTTCGCTCATATTATTATGTAATAAACATAATATAATCCACTGCAAGCGTTTGTTTAGACTTTTTTCTAGCATCTAAAAAATTTTTTCTGCTTTTTTGAAAGTGCTCAGTGATAAAAAGGTGCCAAATGGTGTATTTAATTAGTACGTAAAGTTTTATTACTTTCTTTTAAGGTTTTACTGCCTCCGGATTTTGATTGAAATTTAAAAAAAATGCTGATTTTTGTTCTCAAGTTGCTACCATATTTTTTTCAAGTTAATCATTTAATTTATGTCTAATTAGCTTTAACTAACGATAAATAAGACAATTGTTTACAAAAACCAAAATGAATGTTAAAAACTTATCATGTAAAATAAAATAAACCTTCTGAAGTCTCAACCTTAAATACCAGAAAACAAGTTGGAAGAGTTTCGTCTTCAAGCTAAAGTTTGGCTTGATATTTTGGCTTGCGAGTGTCGTGATTCGTGATATTCTTAAAATATGTACTTGTTTTAAAAATAAAGAAAAATACCTGCAAGAAAAAAAATTGATAACAGACCAACGATCAACTAGGAAAACGATTGTGGGTGGTATAGACTTCAGCGCAACCAAACAGATTACGAGTTTTTAAGCTATGTTAGACCTCCATCAAGCACTGCAAAGTATTAAGAACAAGAAATATTCATTGTTTTTTTCTTGGAAGCAAATATTTCAATGGATCAATTGATAGCCAGTAACGTAAATGTTGACAAATATGGCGGTATTATACGGATGCTAGAAAAAAGTCTGAACAAACGCTTGCAGTGGATTATATTATGTTTATTACATAATAATATGAGCGAACTGCAATTAAGACATCTGTTTCAACATATTGATGGCAAAACACCTGGACCACAGACATTTTCTGGCAATTTGAATATATATTTTCTGAAAACTGTGAAAAAAGACCTATTATCTCAGTTTCAACCTATTCCAACAAACTTATCAGAGGTTTCTGCTGAAGATATTATAGTACAAATGAAAATTATTTGTACAGAATAGTTAAATCAGTTTAAATATTAGGCGTATTTCCTAGCTATTTAGCAAACCAATCGCCAGGCAAAATGTCCCATGTCCGATGGCTAACTCGTGCCACCATTCTCCGTCCGTAAGTTTCAAAAGAAACTCCCTTTGTAAACCTATTACCTTGCAACATATTATGTTGATGATCTATTATGTGGAAACCGTAATAAAGACAGATTAAAACAAATTTGTTTAGATATTTGCAAAATTTTGCATTCGGGTTGTTTTCCCCTCAGGAAATGGATATTTAATTTTGATTTTACAGAATTTAAAGAATTTACTAATACAGCGAAAGAATTGTCACTAGGCGATAATTATCATCATAAAACATTAGGGTTGGGATGGCATAATGGATCTGATCAGTTATTTTACCAGACTAAATTTAATAATTTATTCGATAAAACAAAAACAAATTTCACATCTTACCTCTCGCCGAACGAAGAAACATTGCCGACTTGTCGTTGCTCTTCAAAATATTCAGTAGTTCAATTGATTGCCCGGAACTAGTCAGTAAATTTTTCACCGGCTCGCTCCGAAGACGTCAACTCCTACACGTTCAATATGCCCGGCAAAATGCTTACATCGTGCGAGCTAGCAAAGCGTACAATACAGCGTCTCAAAGTTATACCGACATTGATCTATTTAATACTAATGTTAGAAGTCTCAGAAAAGTGTTAACAGACCATTTCTTTAATACTACTGATACAAGCTAATTTAGTTTACGATAATAATTTACACATTACCAATAGTCCCAGGACAAGCGATTATTTTTATTGTTCTCTTTTCTTTCTTTTTTTATTTATATTATATAATATATAGTCATCACAGTGCGTCAATGGGCATTGTCCAAAAAAAATTACATGTACTTTTTATTTTTTTTTCGTTAGAATAGGGTATTTTAAGAATATAAATTAAATAATTTTGAAATACATCGGCTAGTTTCTTCTCAATAAATTTTTAAAGTTTCGCTCTGACGTCATCATCGGCGGCCAATTGACCTCTGCAGTATGTTTTTTTTCGTTTCAATCTTATTCATAATGGCTGGTTCGTCAAATATAAGTTATCATTATGTGAAAGCTGATACGAGAAGCTTACCAAAAGTTCGAAATGTAATGTTGGTCGAATTTACTGCTAATTTAACGCCATTGAAGGTCAAACTAAGGTTAAACATATTTGTTCAAAAATATAAGTAACTAATGGGTATTTTTTTCGTTTATATACAGAAAAGCGATGACTGACCTTATTCCTCGAAATGTTTTTGTAATGAGCAAAATTTAAAAAAAATGGACAATCCCCATTCGACGTCAACCAAATTTATGTAAATAAACAAATACCTAGTCGCGAAAACTTTTAATTGGCATTTGTACTGCTACTTTTTAATTATACCTTTGTACTAGCTGTAAGTTTTCCTTTAAAATAAAATAAAAGCGCATTAAACTCTCGTATTCGTCTCAAATTTTTGATCCACTTGGATTACTAAGTCCAACAGTAATGATTTCGAAGGTTTTATTGCAAAGATAATCTCTTAAAATTAGGCTGGGATGATCAAGTTCCTCATGATATCGCACAAATTTGGATTCGATTCGTCGATAATTTAATTAATTTACAAAATATTCGCATTCCTCGTTTTGTTGCAAGTGACAACCCTGACCGTTTGGAGTCACATATTTTTACCGATAGTTCTCTCACCGCGTACGGCGCGTGCGCATATGTACGCACTATAAATACAGACAATAGTGTTTCTGTTAGATTATTATGTGCGAAAGGAAAGGTCGTCCCGACTAAACCTATAAGTATTCCTAGGCTCGAATTGTGCGGCGCCCTAGTCGGAGCCCGGCTGTACTCAAAAATAATTAATTCGTTGCGCAGTAGCTTGGTTTTTTGGACTGACTCGTCTATTGTGTTAGGATGACTCCATATGTCGCCTAACTTGCTTAAAACGTTTGTCCAAAACCGAGCTGTTGAAATTCAGGAATTAACTAGTACTGCCTCGTGGCAGTCACGTGAGAGGAGAACACAATCCAGCTGACCTGATCACGCGCATTCGCAATTTAGACGACCAGTGGGGCACTGCCATATGGTGGGATGGACCTCAGTTTCTTCACGATATTAATATTAAATTTGATTTGGAGTCCTATGACACTTCAAATTTACCGGAGGTGAAATCTGTTACAACAGTCACCTTGACTGCTAGTCAGGATGCTGGAGTGTGGTTTCCATTTCAGAGGTTCTCGCAGTTTAATAGAATGAAGCGTACTTTGGCGTACGTACTGCGGTTTGTTTATAACGCGCGCAATAAACCTAGTGAGAGGCGCACGGGCGCATTCAATGTTTCTGAAATTAATGAAGCTGAATTATCCCTCGCTAGACTGTCGCAGTATGAATCATATCGAGACGTATACGATTGTTTGCCGAAGAAACAATCATTAAAAAATATGCACGCTAGTTTAATGAAGTTAAATTTATTTCTCGACGAATCTAATTTGATAAGAGTAGGAGGACGTTTAGAAAATTATACAGATTTCAATTTTGATGAAAAACACCCGATTTTAATTTCAGCCAAACATCATTTTACTCTATTGCTATTTTGTTATGAGCACCGCAGGCTTTTACATGCGCCGCCACAAGCGTTAGTGTTTGCTTTGAGGGATTCTTGGTGGCCTGTCAGAGCGCGAGATTTAGCCAGGAAGGTCGTTCATGAGTCTGTCATGTGCAAACGAATGCGTGGTCAACATTAACGCCTATTATGGGCAACCTTCCACGGGAACGCCTTCAACTAGGGTATCCATTTTTATATTGCGGCGTCGATTACACTGGCCCAGTGCTCATACTAAACCGTAAAGGGAGAGGAGCTAAATCTATTAAATCATACATATGCTTATTCGTATGTTTTGTAACGCGCGCGGTTCGTCTGGAGTTGGTGAGTGATCTCTCATCTGATGCTTACCTGCTGTCATTAAAACGTTTCATTTCGCGCCGAGGTAAACCGGCCGAAATTTTCAGTGATAACGGCAAAATTTTGTTGGTTTAATGAACGATTTTTCAAAATTCCTTTCAAGTATATCAGGAGAAATTAAAGATTACGCATTATCTCAAAATATTAAATTTCGAATGAATCCTCCATATGCTAGTCATTTCGGTGGTTTATGGGAAGCGGGGGTTAAAAGTTGCAAATATCACTTGCGACGAACCGTAGGCAATGCACGATTGACTTTTGAAGAGCTCAGTACAGTTTTGACTCAAATCGAGGCTGTCCTGAACTCCAGGCCCTTGTCTCTGATGTCAAGTGACCCACACGATCTTTTGCCCCTAAGTCCGGCACACTTCTTGGTCGGCCGCCCATTGACTTCGCCAGTGTTCGCTGACCTGCACGACATCCCCGACCATCGATTGACACGATACCAGAGGATCGAAAAAATCCGTCAGCATTTTTGGACTCGATAGTCACGCGAATACGTCTCGGAACTACAGTCTCGATCAAAGTGGAGATTCCAGACTGACGACCTCAAAGAAAATACACTTGTCGTCATCAAAGAAGATAACTTGCCCCCATTGAAATGGTGTCTTGGGCGCATAATCAAGACATACCCTGGGAAGGACGGTGTCTCCAGGGTCGCCGATATAAAAACAGTGACGACTACGGTCCGACGCGCGTTCTCCAAAATTTGCCCGCTTCTTGAGACTGAAGCATCTTCATCGTAGTGTTCATCTATTGGAAACCTAGGGTTTCCCAGGCCGGGAGTATGGATATAAACTGTGCATCTATCTGTCATTGAACTTTTTACTTAATCTGTGGTGTATAGTGCAACCAATGAACGCTTACTTAAAAGTGAGATTTGAGTGCTCCCATTGGCTATTGATGTGACGTCAGGAGTCAGGACGTATGACAAGTGCAATTTTCTATTCTAAAACTTTTACGCGGCAAGTGCAGCCATATTTTTCACACGCACGTGCGAACTCTCAATAAGTTTAGCAAAAGGTTACAAATCGCATCTTATTCAAGAATCTATCAAGAAAATAAGCTTTAGGTAGCCTGTTTTATACGCGCGCATCCATATACTGTACTCGGCGAAACATGGCGGTAGCGGTTTTTGACAGGGAGTCAATGTTTCGCCGATTACAGTATTACAATATTTAAACTTTTCGCATTTAATTATTATACTCATGTCATAATATCTTGAAAATTTCAACTTTCTGGCATTATCCAAACCAAAGTTACGAGGGTTCAAAAATACGACGAAACGTTTCGAGAGAAGATAGGTATACCCTTGCGCGCTTTGCTTGGTTCATCTTGGCGGGGGCACGGCCGTGCCCCCAGATTTTCTTATTAAGTATTGGTCAGATTACTATGAGAGCCAGAGATATAACTGAAAGTTACAAAAAAATAATTGATAGCCCATTCGCTGATATACCCTACATCATAACCTTATAGGCTCGGATACCGGTGTCGGGACACATTGTATGTGTTATAAATGTCTGTCTGTCTCTGTGTGTGCCTGTCCGGATAATTCCAAAGTTTTTTCTTCACATCTTCTAATATATATAAATCTTCTGTCACGATGTTTGTCCGCGATGGATTCCTAAACTACTTCACCGATTTTAATGTTATTTTTTTTTAAATGTGTGCTTTTTTCCAACTTGAGAGATAGGATAGCTTAGACCTTTAATTATAGTCGCAATTTTATTTTACTGCAAATTATTTTACAACCTGAGACTGACGGCGACCATTGTTTGTGCGACGGGATAGCGATCGACGTTGCCATGGTACCACACATATTTAGTCACTGCAATAAAATAATATGGCAAATACATAATATATTATGGCAAAGTAACGTTTGCCGGGACAGCTAGTATTAATATAAGATTATTGCAAGAACGTGCACAATGTGTAGGTGCGGTACGAGATGAAGCGCGGTCACGGCGAGCTGTTCCGCGTGGACCGGCGGTCGGGCGAGGTCGCCCTCAAGCAGACTCTCGACGCCCACAACCAGCTCTACACGCTCGTCGTCGCCGCCTTCGACGGAGGTAGCCGGCCCGAGCTTACACCTTTCTCGGAATTATTTACACGTTCGTTTGAAACATTCTCGCGGACTTACAATTCCACCAATGCCATTTTCCGGTGCAGGCACGCCGGCGTGCGGGTCGGAGGCGACGGTGTCGGTGCGCGTGTGGGCGGGGGGCGCGGCGCCGGCGTGGCCCGCCCCGCACGAGGTGCGCGCCGTGCGCGAGGACACGCCCCCTGGCACGCCGCTCGGCCCGCCCCTGCGCGCCGTCTCCCCGCTCGCCCGCCAGCTCATATACACGCTGCAAGAGGGCGCCGCCGACCTCTTCGAGATACATTTCGACACGGGTCAGTATTCGTCTTGGGCTTCCGGGGTGCTTTTACAGATGAACGGCAAACCGATGGACGGCATTCGACGGGCTGCTCGTCACTAACCAAACGCGTTAGTGACGACCCGCTTCGAATGCGTCGAGAGTGTGGCACGGTCGAATCGGACGAGTGCTGTTCGTTTTTAAAAGCGCTCGAAGAATTCGTCCGCTAGGCCGCCCGCCTGCGGCGTCCTAGCGGGCGGGGCAGACCCCACTCACTCCTTCTTTTGCCCCGCAGCGCCCCGGGGGAGCGGCTCATGTGAGTACCTTCGCTAGGTCGTAGCTAGTATCATGTAATGAGCATTCGTCGTTTTGCATCCACACTCAGCGCCGCATTAGCAGCACGCTTCGACCGTAAACCCCGAGCCGCATGTGTCACTGCATCTCATCCGCACTCGGATGCTCGAGCAGAGTACCGGACGGAAACGAAAGCGAAATCGATATTATAGGCGTGAATTTGCACCGAACACCGTTTCTACGTCGGTAGTTTGTGCGAGCCCGTCGGAACACTGGGGGCGCGGTTACGAGGCGGTTGTGTTGCAACTTGCAGGCACGCTGGTAGCGCGCGGCGCGCTGGACTATGAGGCGGCGCGGTCGCACGCGCTGGTGGTGCGCGCGACGGACGCGGCGAGCGGGCTGGCGGCCGACCTGGCTCTCACGCTGGACGTGCTCGACGCCAACGACTGCGCGCCGCAGTTCGACCGCGTCGAGTACCGCGCCACCGTCTCCGAGGCGGCCGCCGTCGGAACGACTCTCCTCACGGTGCGCGCCACCGACGCCGACAGCGGTAAATTAAATTTGCTCCTGCCTTTTGGTGTAATAATAACTATAGACATCTTTTGCACCAGTGCTAAAAGTATAAGACAGCATCTAGCGAATATTTTCTTCAAATCCTTCCCGGATGAATGTAACCTTTGAACCGTGTAGTTTTAAAGATTAAAGAGAACAAAGTTACATGAGGAAAAAAGCGACTTTGTTATATAATATTATGTATAGATAATACATAATATTATTTTACATTACATGCGATAATTTTACAAAAACTAGAGGCTACGTATTTGACATGAATATCGACGAAACGTAGCAGTCACGTGATCTCCAATACTCGTTCACTTCCACCCACCATCCAGGCGTGAACGGGGAGCTCAGCTACTCGCTGGCGTCGTGGGGCGACGAGGGTGAGGCGGCGGCGGCGTTCGCGGTGGACCCACGTAGCGGCGAGGTGCGCGCGGCGGCGGCCCTGGACCGCGAGACGCGCGCCACACACCACCTGCTCGTCACCGCCACCGACGCCGGTCGACCGCCGCTGGCCACCACCGTGCACCTCGTCGTCGCAGGTATTATACCAATATTGATGGCTTATAGCCAAAAACTGATTAAACCGCCACTTTTCAATTTTACAAGAGGATTTAAAGCTAAAAAAATAATAAAATATGATCGATTTAATTTAAAAAACAGCTTATAAGTAACTAGCTATATATATACTCAAAGACCGAAAACGCTCAGTGAGCGAAAAAATGGCTCACAACGCGTTGTGGTAATAGTGAAACGGCCACTAGGTAATAGTGAAACGGTCACTAGGGCCACGACGCGAAATTCGCGTCGTGGCCCTAGTGAAAACGGCCACGACGCGTTCTGGTAATCACAGAAATACCACAAAGCGAAATTCGTGTCGTGGCTGACGTGCTATTCGACCACAACGCGTTGTGGTAATCGAGTAAAGCCATGACGCGTTCTGAGCATTTAAAAACAGCCACGACGCGAATTCGTGTTGTGGCCCTAATGAAAACGGCCACGACGCGTTCTGACCAGGCCGTGTTACGCAGGACTCACAAGTTATTTGACAGTGCCCAAGTGTGTGCGCAATACACAAGAGCACGTTACGCAGGAGTAGTTTTATAGTGCCCAAGTGTGTGCGCAATACACAAGACCACGTTACGCAGGAGTAATTTTAAGTGCCCAAGTGTGTGCGCAATACACAAGAGCACTCTGAATGAAATCAGAGTGTATTGCGCACACACTTGGGCACTATAAAATTACTCCTGCGTAACTGGCCGGGTTTCGTCGAAACCAGAGTGCTCTTGTGTATTGCGCACACACTTGGGCACTATAAAATTACTCCTGCTTAACTGGCCTGGTTTCACTGAAACCAGAGTGCTCTTGTAAATTGCGCACACACTTGGGCACTATAAAATAACTCCTGCGTAACAACCAGAGTGCTCTTGTGTATTGCGCACACACTTGGGCACTATAAAATAACTCATGCGTACCGGGCCTGGTTTCATTGAAACCAGAGTGCTCTTGTGTATTGCACACACACTTGGGCACTATGAAATGACTTCTGCTCAACTGGCCTGGTTTAATTGAAACCAGAGTGCTCTTGTGTTTTGCGCACACACTTGGGCACTTTAAAATTACTCCTGCGTAACGTGCTCTTGTGTATTGCGCACACAGTTGAGCACTACAAAACTACTCCTGCGTAACGTGCTCTTGTGTATTGTGCACACACTTGGGCACTATAAAATTACCCCTGCGTAACTGGCCTAGTTTCATTGAAACCAAAGTGCTCTTGTGTATTGCGCACACACTTGGGCACTATCAAATTACTCCTAATTCCTGCGTAACACGGCCTGGTTTCAGAACGCGTCGTGGCCGTTTTCATTAAGGCCACGACTCAGAACGCGTCATGGCTTTACTCGATCACCACAACGAGTTGTGGTCGAATAGCACGTCAGCCACGACACGAATTTCGCTTTGTGGTATTTCTGTAATTACCAGAACGCGTCGTGGCCGTTATCACTAGGGCCACGACGCGTTATATATATAAACTAAAAAAGACGGTTGGAGAGTAGTGTTTTGTGTCGAACTCGAACTCGAACTCAAGCTCGAACTCGAACTCGACTCGAACTCGACACGAACTCGAACTCGACTCGAACTCGAACTCGACTCGAACTCGACTCGAACTCGACTCGAACTCGACTCAAACTCGACTCGAACTCGACTCGAACTCGATTCGAACTCGAACTCGTTTGTCTGTAAAGTCGGTTTACTGACGATAGTTGAACGTGACAACGTCATAGCCTTAAATGGAACGCCTCAGAGCGAGGTAACGCCGCATATTGCGTCATGTTTTTTCGTGCGCGCAGCCCATATCGAATTATAAGATGTTGTCACGTCAAAAATCTCACATACGTTCGTCGCGTACTGCGTAATACGTCCATTAAGTTTTGTACTCGTCCTCGAACAGTGGAAGACGTGAACGACAACGCGCCGCGCATGGAGCGCGCGGTGATCTCGGCGGTGGTGTCGGAGGAGGCGGCGCGCGGCACGGCGCTGGCCCGCGTCGTGGCCGTGGACGCGGACGCCGGCGCCGAGCTCGAGTACGCGCTGGTGGCCGAGCCGGCCGCGCGCCGCGCACTCGTGCTCGACCCGCGCACCGGCGTGCTGGCGCTGCGGGACGCGCGCGCCGCCGCCGCCGCCGCCGCAGGCGCGCGTTCTCTTAACGTGTCCGTGTCGGACGGCGCACACGCCGCGTTCGCGCGCATCAAGCTGTCGCTCGCGCCCGTCAACCGCGCGCCGCCGCACTTCCCCCACCTCGTGCACGAGGCGCGGGCCGTCGAGAACCAGCCGCCGCCGCTGCTCCTCACCACGGTACGCCTATTCTATTAATAAATTATAAATAATAAAATAAATAATTATGATTTTTTTCTTTCTCTCTTCTTTCTTTCTATTGTTTCTTAAAGATTCCAATTATGACGAAACAATTTAAGCGCTTTGCTAAGACTCATTTATTTACTTTACCTATAAAGAAAAAATCTCGTGCGCTTCACCGAGCGAACGAGGTCCGCTGCGAAAAGACCGCAGCGATGAGTCTGTTCTCCGAATACATAATATTATTACCATTAGCACCCGACGCTTGACGAAATTCGGTCCGTGCGAATATTGCGTAGGGTTGCGAAATTATAAAACCCACCAAAAACATAAAATATGTAAAAATGGAAAGCCAAGTTCCATACAAACATTATTCTTGTCTATGGACTTCGCCGTAAAAAGGATGGAGATCTAAATGAGTGCCAAGTTCCATGGAAAATCGAAATATGTATGTATAGGAACCAAATAACATTATGAACAAAATATAATAGTCTATTTCTTTGCTTTATTGAATATCTATAACAATTAATATTATTTAAATAATTTGAGATCTTAAACTAGATTAGATCTAACTTGGCCAGTTTTCATTACATCAGTCATTTCATAAAGTTATTGAACATTTTAATTCTTATGAAAACTAGCCAAGTAGAATCTAATCTAGTTTAAGATCTCAAATTATTTAAATAACATTAATTGTTATAGATATTCAATAAAGCAAAGAAATAGACTATTATTTGTTCATAATGTTATTTGGTTCCTATACATACATATTTCGATTTTCCATGGAACTTGGCACTCATTTAGATCTCCATCCTTTTTACGGCGAAGTCCATAGACAAGAATAATGTTTGTATGGAACTTGGCTTTCCATTTTTACATATTTTATGTTTTTGGTGGAATATCATTACTTTTTGTAAAGAAAACTTTCCGAGTAAGGGTAGACAGTAGACATCTTAATCTTCCTAGTTCAAACATACATAATATTCAACTAACTATATTCAATCGCAACCTTAAGGGGTTGTTTCACCACTTCCCGACAAGTGTCCGATATGCTATCCGCAAGTTATATGGCAGATACTTTTGTCAGATAAGTTGTGGATAGCCTATCTGAAACTTATCAGGAAAAGCCTTATTGAGTATCAGACGAATAAAAGAAAAAAATCCAAGCGAATGGAAAAAGCAGCTACCATCAAGAGGCATTGGAATAATACGGTATAACACAAGGTGTATTTACAACCATTAACTATTATAGGTTACAACTTATTGTACGGAAGTAAAGTAGCTATTATTTTAGCTGTCTTGCAGACAGACATACGGACGGACAGACGGACAAACAGACGGACAGACGTGTTAAAAGAATGCTATATCTATTCCCGAGACTCAAACTATATCTCCATACCAAATTTAAGAACAATCGGTACAAGCAGTTTGGGCGTGAAAAGGTAACAGACAGACAGACACACTTCATAGTCACCTTCTATTCATTTCCTAAAGTTTTTCACTTTACAAATAAATATTTACGGGGAGCTCCCATACAATGAACGTGATTTTTTGGGCTTTTTTGCTCAAAATCAATAATGGCAGCCGGTAGGTACTTGAAATATTCACAAAATCTTTAATTATATTTTTACTTTCATAATATATAATAAAAGTAAAATAAAATAAATATTTAAGGGGGGTCTCCATACAAAAAACACAATTTTTGCCTAGTTTCGCTCTGTCCGACTCGCACTTGACCGATTTTCTTTTGTTTTCTGATTTTTATAATATTGTGTAAACTAGGTGAAGGCGTACGACGACGACGTCGGCGAGTACGGCACGGTGACGTACTCGATCCCGTCGGCCGTTCTGCGCGAGACGTTCGCGGTCGACCCCGGGTCCGGCGCGCTGACGACGCGCGTGCCGCTCGACCGCGAGCAGCGCGCCGAGTGGGAGGTGCCGGTGACGGCCAGCGACGGCGGCGGGCTGCTGCGCCACACCGCCGTGCGCGTGCGCGTCGCCGACGCCAACGACAACGCGCCCGAGTTCCCGCTGCGCGAGTACCGCGCCGCCGTGGGCGCCGACCGCGCGCCGCACGCCCCCTTCCTCACGATGACGGCGCGCGACGCGGACGCGGGCGAGCACGCGCGCCTCACCTACAGCGTGGTGGAGGGCGAGCGCGCCGACACCGCCGGCCTCTTCGCCGTCGACCCGCACACCGGCGCGCTCGCCTTCGCGCGCAACGCCTCCGCCTTCGGTATGACTTTTTTTTAATTATTTTTTATTTATAAATGTCGCAACACGCAATAGGTTTAAATAGCCGTTCAATCAAACAGCTAGCTAAACAGCTTTTTAATTGAATATTTAAGACCTTCAAAACGTTCAACACTACAGCTGATTCAAAAGCCGCTGTTTGCTTGAATTATGTCAGCGCTCACCACCGCTGCGCTAGGTGCGTTTTGTTCACAATATGGCGTCAACTAACCGGGTTTTTTGTGGTTGTATTAAAATATTTTTCGTAAATATACGTTACAAGTATTATTAATCCTTTGATCGCGGATTCTTGGAAATCTATTGTTATTCTATTGTTCTCGCGATCACCGGTGATCTTATGGGGCTTGTTAGGTTAAAGAGACAGAAATAGGCTACTTGACCTATTTTTTTTCTTCATTCTAATCGCTTCTTAATCATTCATTTTCACCAAAAAAACTAATATTTTAATATTTTAAACAGTAGAAACCTACAAAAATGTTGATTGAAAAATATGCCTTTTATATGGCGCCAAAAACACTATCCGCCATTGTACCGCCATAGTGTGACGTCATGTTTTTTGTATTTAATACTTTCTTTTTTCAAAAAAGTTTTATACGAGTCTAAACGAGACGTACGAGTCTAACAGTGCCAAAAAATAAGAAAAGAATTTAGAAATCATTTGTAATGTTGAACACTTTTGTAGAAAAGTTGTGGCCATTTCATTTCCCAGCTACAATAAATGGAGATATTATATACAACTGATGTTTTATTTGAATTATTCAAGAAAATATATTTTATAAATCTTTCTAGGCTTATTCATATTATTTATGTACAAATAAACTTACATAAAACGAGCGCGATAAATAAAAGATATAAAATTACAAATGGGATGACGTCACATCCAAATCGGAAGTACCGCAAATCCGTAATCGACTTTATTTATCAATCTTAAGCTTTTATTTGATGATGATGTGAAATACGGTTTCTTAGGCCAAGTTCTACTAGAAATATGCATTTTTTCAATGAAATCTATACTAATATTATAAATGCGAAAGTATCTCTGTCTGTCTGTCTGTCTGTCTGTCTCGCTTTCACGCCAAAACTACTGAACCGATTGTAATGAAATTTTGTACACAGATAGTCTAAAGTCTGAGAAAGGACATAGGCTACTTTTTAACTAGACAAAAGGGTTGTAAGGGGGTGAAAATGCGGAAATTTGTTCAAATTAAGTTAGTTCCAAAAATTCATAATAGAGCGGCTCTTACATCGCGCTATTGCTTACACAAACGTCTTTCTATAAGAGGTGGTATCATCTTATACTAGACTTCCGATTTTTTCGAATGTTATTATGTACTCTTTTACGTTATTAAATAACTCAGTACTTTATTTAAGCAGTGACGCAACCTTAAACCTATGGGCTATCAAATAGTTTATGGATAAAGTTGTGTAATTGGGGGGCTAAATAGTAAATATACTTTAAAAATCAAAATTTGGCAATAGCCAATAAATAAGTTATGTGCACACTGCACAGCTATTTTTGGATGTTTTGATTTAAGGGGTACCAGGATTGTTTTATAAAAGCTTTTGACACCAATTTTGTTGACATTGCGCGCTATAAACTGAAGTCCACGCGGACGAAGTCGCGGGCAACAGCTAGTTAAATATAGATCAAGTAGCCTATTATGGGGTTACATATGAGTGAATCAAAATTGAAAGTAATATTCGAGGAGAAACTACGGGATTATGAAACGCATCACCAAGGTATTTATTGAAATTGTGTTCAAAAAGAGTTAGAATACAATTAATCTGCTTGTTATCATTACACTTGTGTAATAATAACACTAAACTAATGGTCACCTTAGTTAATTTACCATTTAACCAGTTGGCTAAGCGCCATCTAGCTGTAGTGTTGAGCGTTGCAGTCAACAAGTCAGCTAAACGCAAAGATCTCTAAATGGCTAAACGGCGTATAGCCGTGTGATTGAATGGCTTTTTAAGAGCCTTCTCTCAAAACGCTAGCCCTGCCTACACACACCGCTATCCTCCAGTCGTGATAGTTGATACAATGATTCCATGAATCGTGCTCCCGGGCAATGTGCTTTACACTGCAGCTAATAATGAACAATATCGCGTAACAACGGTTTCCGCATTATAGCACGAAAGCAAAGGTCGTAGGTCCCAAAAATGTTTTTGATGATTTCTTAAAAATTAAATACAATACTAATATTTCCTTTTGCTATTATTTTATAAAGTATGTGATTGTAGTAGTGCAATTTATCTAATGATAGTAAGTCTATAAGTGTAACAATTATTTGTTGAAAAGCCTAGAAAGATTCATAATTTCTAAAAATAAAACTATCGAGTCAAAATAAGTGAATCGTGTTTTCCGTTAGCCAAATATCAGATAAGTATACAATGATTAAATAAATCTCAATTTCATTTAGTCAATCGTCTTCCGAGATCGTAATACTTATTAGAAAACACAGAAAATTTTGACAGCTCGCTCTTAACCAGTTGACTGCGACATAATAATATATATCTCGACGGTAAGCGACCACGCCCGACAAAAAAACAAATAAAATGCAACTTTGTGACATAATTATGCTATACCTAGGTTTCATTCTCTTTTGTGATAAATGATAAGTGATAACGTACCGTAATCAGTATAATATTATTATATGAACTTCAGATTTACAGTTAGGAAAGCGTTTCGTCGCTTGTGAAAAAGCTAGAAGTGAACGGATGTGTGGTATTTCAGCGGGTCGCACGGTACAGGTGTGGGTACGGGCGGTGGACGGCGGCGGTCTAGCGGGCGAGGCGGCGGCGGCGGTGTCGGTGCTGGCGGCGGGCGGCGGTGCGTGGGACGGGACGATGGGGTTGCGCGCGCCGCCGCCTGACATGTACGTGCGCGAGGACGCGGCGCCGGGCACGCTGCTAGCGGAGCTGGGCGGCGCGCGGCTGCGGCTGGCGGCGCCGGCGCGCACTGCCGATCGCGACCTGTTCGCCCTCGACGCCGCCGGCCGCCTGCTGCTAGCCGCGCCGCTCGACCGTGAGACCGCTCACGAACATGTCATCGGCGAGTATTGATAACTTACGACAATAGAATAAATAATATAATATAATTATATTATATAGTTATATTATTATATTATTTTATATAATATTATATTCCGATAGGTATATTACCTTTATGGTCTTAATACAGTCACAGCCAAATTAGAAAGTTTCCGTCGTCCAAAAACGTGACAAAAATTTTCGTTACTTGTTAGTAGGTTTTACCCCTCGGATTTTTCTCATACCGGGCGCCTTATATATGAAAATTGATTCTTAAGGAGTAAACTCCAATAAACTCCAAAAAAATAAACAGTCCGGGCTTTTCCTATCTGTAAATATATTATGACGTCTGTATGGGTCAACGCCCGTACAACGCGTGTTGCCTTATTACCTTGATGTAACTTAGGTAATAATGCAACGCTGCACCTTTATAATATAAGCTTTCGTATAATGTAATAAAGTTCAGCGGGGCTAAAATGGACGCTTTGTTGAATCATGATATGAATCATAATATTATGATTCAATTCTTTAAAATCGCAAAATGCAACCTGCTTGCAATTCATTTCTGTATTTTTGTACTGATTTGACATTTGTCAGTTTGACAGTTTTGACAATTCATTTGCTGAATTGATTGAGAGGAATTGCTAAATGTGACCATTTTAGCCCCGCAGTTCACGACGCGACATCTCACCGAGCGCGTGACTCGATCTCATATCCCATTTAGTAATAGTCTGATCTATGCAATACAGGAATATTCTTTGATCTCTTGTTCATCTGTCCCAACCCCGAACATTGGTCCTTCGAGCCGGATTTGTAAATAGTGAATTAAGAAGTGAATACTTAACAATCATAATTTCGACATAGCTTTTTGAAATTGTGACTCGGTCTTTTTTTTTAACTTGTTTTAACATGAAATTGCTGCATACATCCCCGAAGACACAATTCGGAGAAATGTGCGCTGTTTTATATGTTTCATTATAACTTATAAGATAAACTCACAAAAAGATACATGTGTATGTACTTCGCGTGTCATTTCGCGTTCCCCAACGACGAGCAATGTCTCGTCTCGTTGTTCGAAAGTTTAGTCTGCTATCGGACGTCAATCGGAATTTTAAAAATGCCTAAATGCCTAAAAGTGAGCGTATTGAGCTGTAGAAAGTCAAATAGAAATGGACACGTTTCTTATCAATACGTCACAGTAGGTAGGAAAAAAAATGGCACGCTCGTTTTCATACAAATGGAGCGACATGCGGTATCTATCTTGATCTATGTCTGCAAGTTAATGTAAAAATGAATCTTGCAGGTATAATAGCGGAGAGCGGCGATGGTGAGGGGGGCGTGGCGGCGATGGCGATGATGGTGGTGACGCGGCTGCACGTACTGGACGTCAACGAGCACGCGCCCGCTTTTCACTCCCGCCCCTACGTCGTGCACCTCGCCGAGAACGCCCCGCCCGGCACCAGTCTCGTGCAATGTTAGTTTTTTTGCTTAACTTTTTTTTCAACTGAGTACGTAGATTAAAATGCGTAGCGGGTGTCGAGGGGGAGAGTAGACTTTTATTATTTGAAACGTGCCAATGCTACCGTTTTTTCCACGTTCGCGCAGTGATGGCGGACGATCCCGACGCCGGCGCCAATGGCGAAGTTCGCTTCGCACTAGCGGCGGAGGAGGGCGCAGACGAGGCGCCGTTCGCGGTGGACGCGCAGAGCGGCTGGGTGACGACGACCGGCGCGCTGGACCGCGAGGCGCGCGCCGAGTACCGCCTGGCGCTAGCGGCGCATGACGGCGGGGCGCCGCGGCGCAGTTCGCGCGGCTCACTCGTCGTGCGCCTCGTTGACTACAACGACTGCGCGCCGCGGTTCGAACGGGCGCAGTACGCGGCGAGCGTGCGCGAGGACGCGGCGGCGGGCACGGTGGCGGCGCGGCTGGCGGTGCGCGACGATGACTCGGCCGGCGCGCCGCTACAGTACTTCGTGGCGGCGGGCGACCCGAGCGCGCGCTTCCAGCTGCGCGCCGGCGAGCTGCTGGTGGCGCGTGCGCTCGACCGCGAGCTGCAGCCCGCCTACGACCTCACCGTCGCCGCCACCGACGGAAAGTTCACCGCCTACGCCGACGTTCATGTCGACGTCATAGATGTCAATGGTACGTCGTTATTGTATATCGGTTGCGGGGTACGTGATGATTCGTCCGTAGATGGCCATTATTCCTATTCTGCGATGATCGAAATGTGGAAATTCAACATTTTCATAATGGCTTAAATTAAATTAATTCTATGAAAAAAAAAACAAATTGACCACAAACAAAATATATTCCGCCTAGTTTGGGATCACCTAAAAATTATGCACGATAACATGTCTATAATATGTATTTGGAAAAGTATTAACTGCTGAGCACAAAATGGCGCTTTTGGAACGTTGGGTGAACATGTGAAGCCGACTAATGAAATACATTATACATTATAATATGACAGTACTATAAAAACAAAAAGTAACATACGCAAAATAAACTAAACACAATCCGACAAGTTCGCAGGCGGCGTATGCGACTTAGCCGCGAATCAGCAGTAAACGAAGCGTGACGGAAACATCCGAAATCAATCCATGATCGGCTAGTCGGCCAATGTCATGATCGGCACTCTCTAGTAAAAATGCTCAGAAACCGGGCATCACTCCACCCTATTGTATAATTTACAATAGTTAATATTACATATTAAGTTAATTATATAATGCTCGTTTTATATTATGTCGAAATAAAATTTACAAAAATAATAATTTATATTCGTACGAAATTTTTCGGGTGATGCTTAATCGCACTTGTGTTGCGTTTAGACAACCCCCCGTACTGCGTGCGGCAGCGGTACAGCGCGCGCGTGTCGGAGGCGGCGGCGGCGGGCGCGGCGCTGCTGACGCTCGAGACGCGCGACGCCGACACGCCCGAGCACGCGCGCCTGCGGTACTACCTCACCGGCGACGGCGCCGAACAGTTCACCATCGATCAGGTACACACTACACGATATACGCGTAACGCGACGTTGATGACTGATAATACTGCGAGCGTTTGTAATTGTCTCTTCTATTCAGTTCACTGTAAAAGTAGCAACTGCGCACGCGACCGAGCGTCAGGAATTTTTCCATACAACAGTTAATAAAATTAAATTAAGAAAGGACAAGATCCAACGTCCGTTTTAAAAGTGCCGGCCAACGCAAATAAACCCATTATTTAAATAGAACATAATCTAAGGAATAATTTTTATTATGACACCAAAGTTCTAAGTCAAGTCTCCGAGTTGTTATTCAAGGTCAAACTTTTTTTTATGACGTAATAAAACTTATTTTATTAATTAAAAGTAATAAATACTCGATCCAACGTCCCTATCCGAGTCATACGAGTAGAACATATTAGAGACCAAATACCTACAAATTATTTGAAAAAATTGACGAATGGAGCCACAACATTACATCCGCGACTCCATCGGCGGCGGTCGCCTGCTGTTTGGGGTATAGGCTATAGCAGGCTTGTCTTGGGGGAAGGTGTATTTACCGTCCGTCCGTCAATTTTTCCAAATCATTTGTAGGTATTTGGCCTCTAATCTATTATATATGACTCGGATAGGGACGTTGCGGTAGATTACTTATTACTTTTAATTATTATTTATTACAAGTTATAAAAAAAGTTAGACCTTGAATAACAACTCGGAGACTTGACTTAGAACTTTGGTGTAATAATAAAAATTATTCCTTAAATTATGTTCTATTTTAATAATGGGTTTATTTGCGTTGGCCGGCACTTTTAAAATTAGCCCAATTTAGACCTTGTCCTTTAAAAAAACCGCCGCCAAAAAACTTTAAAAAGGTAATGAAATAATATTTAATGTGTAGCGATAATTGCACGTTTTGTCGTAACTCGTAGGACAGCGGCGAGGTGCGAGTGGGCGACACGCTGGACCGCGAGACGCGCGCGCGCTACTCGCTGCGGGCGCACGCCGCCGACCGCGAGCGGCCGGACTGGGGCTGCTCGGCCGAGCTCCACATAGACCTGGACGACGTCAACGACAACGCGCCCGCCTTCACCGCGCCGCTCTACAGCGTCACTCTGCCCGAGGACGCGCCGCTCGGCTCCCTAGTCGCCAAGGTAAGTGTATCACTATTATACTCACAAATTAGGTATTAAGGCACTTTATGGAAGTTCAAGTCGCTGTTCGCTAGTCAGGGCTAGCGAAATGAGCTAGTATACCTCACTACCTGTACATTTTGTGGTATACTTTACGGAAAAACCATCACGCCTATTAATTTGTGCTATAAGACTTAGAGCCATCGCAAACAGGGCGACTTGTCGTCGCGTTTAGTCGCCGCGTTAGACGCGGCGTTGTCGTTTGCATCTAGCGTCTTGTCGTCGCGACTAGGCGCCTACACCAAAGACGTGCACCTTCCTAGCGCTCACAGCGATACTGACGATGCGCTGTCGCGTGACTGTCGCCGTGTGTGCGCGTGCATAGCGCTACCAGAGACAACGACTAGTAGCGAGCGCACGTGACTTCCCTAGCTTGTTGTCGCGACACAGCGACTCTGACGCCAAGTGTGTGGAGCTTCGAACAAAATATATGAAAATTGTCGGCCGTAGCCTGTCCTCGCGTCTACGCGCTGACGCGTGTCTAGGGATGGGTAAGGCAGTAAAAACTGAGTCAGAGTAAAAACTCACACTCAGTAAATACTGAGTATTTACTTTTTTGTGTGAGTATTTACTCATTGGACACAGTAAAAACGTTTTATTCAATATTTTAGGTTCTAATTACATTAAACATTACAGGAAAATAAAAAATACTTATACTTTAACAGATTCATAATTTTATGTAAAATTAAGACTATGTAGACGTCCAGTGCCGATACCTTCAGAAATAACAAAAAGTGAAAAAGAATAATAGTAGGACGAAACCCTTTAGAAAAGGAGGAGAATAATATAAAAATTAAGGTAAAATAATTTACGGGCGATCTGAGTTCGGGAAGGGTGTGAGGTGGGTTTTTAAGGGTAAAAAACGATTTATCTCGATTTCCGGTAAAACTAAAAATCCTATGAAAAAAAGTTAAATGGCAAAGCTGTAGGTAATAGAAAGATCTAAAACTTTTGTAGTTATGCTTTTTCCACATAACCTTAAAAATTATGTGAAAAATTCAAATAACATGGTTTAGGTTTTTTATTAATATTTTTCAAAAAAAAAAAATTTTTCGTGAAATTCGGTGAAAACAACTTTTTTTTGTACCAAATACGCTGTTATTTATTTGATAAGAAATATATTTTATTTTTTCACTTTATTTCGAAATTATATCGAAAAAATACCCTAATTTTCAATCGAAAATTCACCCTTCAAAATATCAGCAGTTTTAAAAAAATTGGTATGCTTTCTATTTGTTTCGGGCGTCATCTAGTATATATATATATATATATATATATATATATATATATAGGCTTAATTTTCGACGATTACGTAGTAAATAATAACACAATTGGGTTTCTGGAAAAAACAAAGTTTTTATTTTAATCAAAATATGTGGATCCACATATTTTACTTTGTTTTTAACACAAAGCTTTAATTATTACATTTACATTATAACAAAATCTTACCTGGAAAAAAACAAAGAAACGACATTTAGTGTTATTAAATTAACAATCGCCGAAATCAATGATAATACTTTCTAGTTTTTAGTCCATTCGGCCATCTTTTCTTTTCATAGATTACATAGAAGTCGTAGAGCAGAAGGATATGTCAAATAATCATCTAAATGGCGGGAAAATGCAAATAAAGAAAAATACATTTTTCTTTACATCTCCCCAAAAAAGAAAACATAATCAGGTGTTTAGTCACGCAAACTCTCAGACTAGATGCCATCAGGAGCTGGGGTTAGTTTTGACATGTGAAAAAAATTTGACTCCGACTTCCTATGATCAGTATTTATCTTGTAGATTGTATTTGATATTTTTTTCAATTGATCCAGTTTTTAAGTCTGTTACCATTCTCCACAAAGACAATATCACCTTTTAACACCTTTAACTTTAAAGTCTATGCATATTCGATTCTTATCATAGATTTCTTTGTTGTAATTATGTGATTTCATTGTGTTTTTTAAAGCTTTTTGCCTGTCTTTTATTAAATCATTCTCAGTCTTTTTCAGCTTCATCTCATTTGGCAAAAGAGATACATTTGTGCCATATAGTAGGTACTTTGGAGCATATCCAGTAACCGAGTGTTTCGTCTCATTATAGTTTTTTACACAGTTTTGAGCTATGATTGTCCATGCAACTTTTTTAACATTTTCATTTGCTTTGCATCGGATTTTGTTGACTAATGTCTGATTAAGTCTTTCATTTAGACCATTTGAGTAAGGCGAGTTAACTGCTGTAAAGATTATACAGATATTTTCCTGGTCCAAAAATCCTTTAAATTCTTTAGAATCAATACCTGGATACTGATCCGATAGAATCAATTCAATATTGTGAATTTCTCCACAGTTTTTTATGAGTTTGATGAAGTCATTTGAGTTTTGTGTACTTGAAGTTAAAATATGTGCATACCTAGTAAAATGGTCCACTAGCAGATGTAAATACTTCTTCGTCGACCGTGTACCTCCAAAGCCTCCAATTGTATCAATAGAACATATTTGAAACGGTTTTGTGGCAGGTCCCAAATGTGACATTAATCCATATTTGTTCTGTCCTATTGATTTGTTTTTTATACACACTAAGCAATGTTCACAAATTCTTTTTATGTTTTTTGTGATGTTCTCCGCTGTATACAATGAACTAATCATACTTTGCATCTGCCTATTTCCTAAGTGACCCATGTCTTTATGTATTTTATTTATGAATTGTATGCTAAATTTTTCAGATAAAATTATTTTGTCTTTGTTCTTTACTCTCTTATAATATATGTTGTCTTTTGATATTAATTTATCTTTCTTGCACTGTATATTTTCATTTTTTTCTTGATCTTCTAATATTTCTTGTAGTTTTATTGTGTTTACTATTTTTAATTGTTCATCTTGATTTTCATTTGGGCCAAGGACAGGGTTTCTACTCAGACAATCAGCTTCAATGTTATATCTGCCGGGCGAGTACTTAATTTGGAAATCATATTGTGACAGATAGAATGTAAGTTCACCCAATTCCTCATCTGTCTTTGATTTAATGTTCATAGTTTCTAACGGTTTGTGGTCAGTAAATACAGTAAATTTTCTACCTATCAATAAATGCTGCCAATACTTAACACATTCCTTAATCGCTAGGCATTCCAGATATATTGCTTTCTTCCTTTTTTGAACTTCATTTAGCTTTTTAAAGAAGTATGCAACAGGTTTTTCTTCATTATTGTCTTGTGGCTGTTTCAAGACTGCTCCCAGTCCCTGTATACTGGCATCTGTATATGATGAGTATGTGAATAGGGAGATTTGGATCAAAGATTGTTAATATTGGTTGAGAACATAACATTTGTTTCATTTCATCGAATGACTGTTGACATTTTTCAGACCAGTTAAATATTTGTCCTTTTCTTAAAAGATTATGCAAAGGCTCTATAGTTTTATTGCTATATTTGGCACATACTTTTTATTTTCCCTAAAAATTGCCTTACCTGTTTCTGTGTTTTTGGAATTGGGAAATTTTGTATTGATATCAAATTATCCTTCAGTGGTCTGACTGAGTTATTCTGTATTATATGACCCAAGTATTTGACTGGTTGTGCTGCAAACATACATTTAGAAAATTTGAGTTTCAGGCCTTAATTTTTTATGGCTTCAAATAATTGTTTTATGTGTCTTATATGGTCTAAAAATGTTTTTGAAAATACTAATACGTCGTCTATAAAACTTACTGCAAATTCTCCTAGCTTATTTTTTCGTATAATGTTACACATTATTCTTTGAAAAATGGCCGGTGCTGTCTTTAGACCGAACGGCAAACAGGTCCATTGGTAGTGGCCCTCCTGTGTGACGAATGCAGTTTTGTGTCTGTCAGTAACACGCAATGGTATGGACCAGAAAGCGGAGTTCAAATCTAGCGTAGAGAAAAATTTGCAGTCTCTTGTTTTCACTATAAGGTCTTCAATAAGAGGGAATGGTTGCGATTGCGGAACAACTATCTTATTAAGTTCTCGGAAATCTATGCATAATCAGGACTTTTTATTTTCATCTCTTTTGTAAGCGAGTGTAACAGGTGCTGAAAAAGGGCTATATGATTCCTCGATTATATTTTTTTCCATTAACTTTGCAACCTGTTTTTCTATTTCCTTCTTATCTTGAATAGTGCAACGATATGGTCTTTCACTGCAATATTTTTCCACTTGTAAATCGATGTGTACCTCATAACCCATTACTCTGCCTATGTCATATTTATCTTTCGCAAAAACAGATTTATATTTTGATATCAACTCCTCAATCTGTGCTTGATCCTTGAAATCTAGATGATTTATGTAAATTTGAAAGTTTTCTTCACATAAGTGTTCATTAAAGTTTATTATATTTGAATAATTTTTTTCCTCAAAAGCCGTTGAATTTTAGAACCAGGCAGTTTCTGGTGTACTTTCAAATTTTCATCTTGACACAAGTAAAATTCTTTTATGCAGTCTAGTCCTATTAAAAAGTCATAGTCAAAATTATTTCTGTCTATCACAAAAACATTCATTTCCTTTTCCATATCAAAAATGTTTATATTAACTTTGATTATGCCGTTCGCTTTTTTAACGCCATTAATTGTTTTCAAATAAGCATTGTTACTAAAGTTAGGACCTTTACTATTCATCTTTAATAACTTTGAATTGATCAATGATACATTAGAACCAGAGTCGTAGATTCCAAATATCTCAATATTGTTATTAAGAACTAATTTTACTTTAATTAATGGCGGCACAGTTAGTTTTTTTGATCTTCACACTGTAGTTCACATTCTAGCTCTGAATTATTGATGAGTTTTATTTGCTTTTTATCCTTTTAATTATTTATCTTAGGATTAAACCAACATAAATCTTCCGAGTGGTAACGTACACCTTTTTTTAATTTTTCACAAATGCTACACTTCTTTCTCTATATTTGGTTTAGTATCTTCTCTCTTTTTGAAAATTCTTCTTTTTAAAACTAGATGCTCTAACTTTCTCAGTTCATTGAATAAATCTTTTACATACACAACCTCCTCCTTGTTAATTCTGTATGTTATAAAGTCTGGCAAGCCCGCAGCTATTATATCAATTAAATTCATCAATTGTTTTTCTTACTTCTAGCAATAGTTTTTCTTTTCTTACAGCATAGTCCAACAAAGAGCCTGATTGATACTTAAAAGACAATGCATACTTGCTTGTTGACCAACCTTTAATGGCATAGGTTTGTAAAAAACTTGATTTCCATTCGGACCACTCTGATTGTAAGCAGCTATGTTTAATCATCATGGCGGCATACCAATCTGTGCAAGATTTTTCAAGAAATAATCTGAAAATTTCAATTTTTTCATCTTCGTTTACTATTCCAAAACTTTCACATTCCTTTTCAAATGTCTCCATCCAATATAATGCACTAATTGTATTTCGTCCATCAAACTTTTCAATAACGAATTTGTCAGAAAGTTTTTTCATACTTTGTTTTTCTTTTCTTTCCTGACTTTCAATCAATTTTTCCAAAATCTTTACAATTGGGTCGACTTCTGTTACTTTTGTATTGGTTTTAGCAAATTGTTCTTGACTTATCTCCTCGAGAAATTGGTCCTGGAAAATCATATTTTTATCCTCATCCACATAAGTATTTAAAATGTCCTCCGTAGTTTTTATCCAGACATTTCTGGATTGGTGTCTTTTTTTCAGTGTATTTTTCACTGTACTAAAGGGTTTACTGGCTTGTATATGTTTGTGGAATGACACTGCTTGATATTCTTCAGGAATTAGAAAAATCTTGTCATCTTGTGTACTGATTGAGGTTATGGCAGTGTGGTTCGACTTTCCGTCCGATGTTGGTTTTACTTGGAATGCGAATTTCAACCTTTCCATATTTTCTTTTCTTGACAATAAATGTCGTTTTATAAGGTTATATTTCTTGATTTTCGACGATTACGTAGTAAATAATAACACAATTGGGTTTCTGGAAAAAACAAAGTTTTTATTTTAATCAAAATATGTGGATCCACATAATACAAAGCTTTAATTATTACATTTAAATTATAACAAAATCTTACCTGGAAAAAACAAAGAAACGACATTTAGTGTTATTAAATTAACAGTCGCCGAAATCAATGATAATACTTTCTAGTTTTTAGTCCATTCGGCCATCTTTTCTTTTCATAGATTACATAGAAGTCGTAGAGCAGAAGGATATGTCAAATAATCATCTAAATGGCGGGAAAATGCAAATAAAGAAAAATACATTGTTCTTTACATCTATACTTATTATAAAACAAAGTCACTTTTTTTCCCCCAAAGTCCCTTTGTTCCCTTTAACCCGGCCACTGCCAGGTTGGGTCATAATGACCCGTGATGTTTTCAAATGCGTGTATTTTGAGAAAATAATAGTGTAACGTTACCACACTTCTCAGTAGCTGTAGTTAAAGCCCTGGCCCCCTTATTTCTTATGTCAGCTAAGATGGTGTGCGTCTGGACTGGATGATAAACGTGGTCAAACATACAAAAGGGTAAATATGACCCAACTATGCATTCCATGATGCCATTTCGTGCCAGTATTGTTGAGTTAATTATTTGATTATTTCGTTTATTTATTTATATTGACAGATGACAAAATGTATATTACTCTATATATTACATTGTTTTTGCATTTGATCTTATACATAACCACTTGAGTGCTCGTACATGGATGTAGTCCATGTAATAAGAGTATGTGCAAAGGAATAAGGTAGTTTATAGGAAAAACACCAGAAGAGCTTCCTGTCAAAGTTTTTAGTTTTCGTAAGCGATGCCAGATAATATTTCCCGCTATAAAAGACAAGAATGCTAACCATACCTCTCAAGATCCAAAAATTTCATCTGCCCTGAACATGGCATTTCGTTGCGTGGATGACAGGGCTCATAGTGACTAAACCTAAGATTAATTATCACTTTTACGTATACTTATTTTAAGATCTAACGTTTGTCATTCTAAAAAGTAAAATACAAAGTGTAGATTAGTCACTTTTTGTTTATTTATTAATAAATTTCGAGATGTAAATTTTTTTAGTTGTAAATTTTAAACTGTCTTTTTAAATAGGAAAAAACGATCATTATATTACTTATATTTTTGTGTATCTTCAATATATTATAAACGAAGTACTATTTCTTAAAGTTAAATATAAATTTGCTTTAAATATCGTTGAAATTGTAAAAATTAACAACGATTTAAGATCCGGGTAATTATGACCCACCATGCAGTTGTCGTTCCTATTTTCTACCAGGCAGACGCCGGGTTAATCTTCAAAACTACGCAACGGATTTTGATGATTCTTTCAGTGTTAGATAGCCTATTTATCGAGGAAGGTTATAGGCTATATTTTATCACGCTACGATTAATAGAAGCGAAGAAATAGAGGAAAATGTGGAAAAAACGGGGGAAATTATTTGAAAGGGCTAACTTGAACGCGCTAATCTCAGGAACTAATGGCCTGATTTGAAAAATTCTTTCAGTCTTAGATAACCCATTTATTGAGGAAGGCTAGGAAGGATATAAAATATAGCCAATAGGCTATATTTTATCACGCCAAGACTAATAGGAGAATGTGAAAAAAACGGGAAATTATTTGAAAGGGTTTATCTCGCGAACTACTGGAGCAATTTTTATGTTATTTGGCACAGATAAAAAGTAGACCACATGAAGGATCGTGATAGGCTATCGATTTTAATCATTTTTTCAGTGGCAAAAAATAATTATATAAGAAATAAGAAATCATTTGTAATGTTGAAAACTTTTGGAGAAAAGTTTTGGCCATTTCATTTCCCGTCTACAATAAATGGAGATAATATATATAAAATTGATGTTTTTTTTGAATTATTGAAGAAAATATATAATAGGCTTATTCTTATTATTTATATACAAATAAACTTACATATAGCGAGCGCGATAAATAAAAGATATTCAATTAGTATGAGGATGACGTCACATCCAAATCGGAAGTACTGCAAAAGCGTAATTCCTATTTTCATAAATTCATATTTTCAAATCGACTTTATTTATCAATCATAAGCTTTTATTTGATAATAAGGGTGAAATACGGTTTCCTAGGCCAAGTTCTACTAGAAATATGCATTTGTTCAATGAAATTGAATATAGGTCAAGTAGCCTATTTAGCTATCAAATGAGACCTTTTTTATCTTCATAGAATATTTACAAGAGCAGTTCTGGTCAGATTAGTGTGAAAGCCCGAGAAAAACTAAAATGGCTGCCATTTTACAACCTTGAGAGAGAAAAAAAATTTGAGGGCCATTTTGTCGATAAAATATGCCATAGATGATGATATTAAAGGATCGGACACCGGTGTCGGGACACATTAGAAATCGGGTAGATAAAGTTTAAAATCATATGACACATAGTGAAATAAAATAAGTCTGATACAAGAACTATGCTCATTCAAAGTCATTTACTTATTTGAATTAGAAAAAGTAATTATACGTGATAAACAAAAAACTTAAATTGGTCTTTTTAACGACCAGTCTCAAAAAATTTAGGTTAAAACAAACAAAACACAAAATTAAATCACTCTTCTTACTAATCAAACCAGCCTTAGAAATTCTTTCTTACTTAATCAAAAAACAAAATTTTACTGCCCTTCTCAACAAGTCTAAGAAATCTCTTTTACTCAAAAAACAAAAATTTTGACTTTACTTTTACTTTACAAATGGCTGGCTAATGGCCCCGTGGGGAGTGCGGAGTGCGGGCGGGCACATCTAGCAATATTTGCAGCAAGTACGTAAACAAGTCACAACACGAAAAACCGCGGCGAAATTGAACCGAAGTTCGGCCGAACTTCGGCCGAATTTTTCATTTTTACCGAATGTTTGGCCGAAGTTCGTATTCGGTTCAAACCAGATTCGGCCCATCACTAGTATTTAAGCGTTTCTGGAAATTCTACCCCCAAGAGGGTGAAATAGGGGTTGATGGTTTAAATGAAAGTCCGTTATTTCTTAAGTTAGAAACATGAAAGTTTATTTTTGGTTGCTGATTAAAAATAATTGGAATACGCATTTGAGTGCTTTTGGAAGTTCTACACCCAAGGGGTTGAAATTGGAGTTCAAAGTTTCAATTAAAGTCATATTTATATATTACTAGCTTTTGCCCATGTTGTAAGTAACATGGGCAAAAGCTAGTAATATATAAATATTATTATATTATAGTATTATAAGTTAATTATAAGCTATGTTCTTTTTAAGTATAACCAGTATAAATAAAACATACATCTTAAGCATATGATAAGTCATATGCTTAAGATATATGTTTTATTTATACTGGTTATACTTAAAAATAACATAGCTTATAATATTTAAAATATAAGTAATAGTAATAAATATAGAAAAAAACCTTAAATAATTCAATTGTGGTTAGTAAAACATAAATACTCAGTTAAAAGTAAATACTGAGTGGCTAAATTAATTTTTACTGAGTATTTACTCTGGTCTGAGTAAACACTCAGTAGGTTACCCATCCCTGCGCGTGTCGTCTAGTGTGCGCCTACACTTACATAGTCATTTTTGTTTATAATATGTTATTATCAAAACATGGATTCGATGCCTCCGGTAGAATTAGGTCTTGTTTTTTTAGTTAAAATTTTTTGCAGTCGGGTTTTTTGATTTTTTAATTAATTTACAGTACGTCTCACTGTATCGGCAGCGTACGGATTACCGACTAGCTAGTTTGTTTATCTTCAAATTAATCCAAACAAAGTTCCTAAGTCAAAATTTCTGCTTTCGACTTTTCTATCCATACCCCCCATTATATTTGAGCATTCATTTACTTTGCTAAACAGTAATCCGTACACTACCGATTCAGCGGACATACTGTGAAAAAAATATTCGTTTGATGCGGATGTTCGTTGCGTACGATACCGACCTTTGGACGCTTACCTTGCGAGGGTACGTCACAATTACAGGGGGCCTACCACCACCTCTACTAACCGACGTCGTTTGACAGATAAGAATTTATTACTTTAACGTCAAGCTAGCGATCTTAAAAAAGTTGATATTTCAAAGCGGATTTAACATTGTTTTGCATTTTTTACTATTCTTTTAGTAAAATCATATTTAAAAAGTGAGTACGGTAATGTTGTTGTAATCTTACAACAAAGTGTTCTGGAAACATGATAGTTTTAGGAAAGGTCGTGGTAGGCCCCCTGCAAGCGTCATAAACTGTCAAAGGCTGCCGTCGGCTGCCGTCGACTACCGCCGACACGTACCATCGTCTGCCGTCGACTGCCGCCGACGACTAAATAATTAAAAAAAATCTGTCGTCCTGCAATTTTTTTAATATACGTTACGAACTCAGGTTCATGCGACTGACGAAGATCTCGGAGAAAACCGATTGCTTCGGTACTCGTTAGCCGAGGGCCCGAGCGACGTGTTCGAGATCACAGCAGACAGCGGCATCATAACTCTGCGCGCGCCGCTCGACCGCGAGGCGCAAGCGGAGCATCGCCTGGCCGTGCGCGTCGCGGATTCCGGCCGCCCGTCGCTCACCGCCACCGCCGCCGTGCGCCTCACCGTCGCCGACGTCAACGACAACCCGCCCGTGTTCGAGCGCACCTCCTATACCACCGCCGTCGCCGAGCTGGCCGCCCCCGGCGCAGAGCTGCTGCGCGTCCGCGCCACCAGCCAGGACACCGGCGTCAACGCCGTCGTCCACTACGACCTCGTCGCCGGCGAAGACCGCGAGGACTTCACCTTAGACCGCACCACGGGCGTGCTCAGCGTCGCCCGGCCGCTCGACTACGAGCGCCGGCGCGAGTACCTCCTCACCGTGCAGGCCGTGGACGGCGGGTCGCCGCCGCTCAGCGACCACGCCACCGTCAACGTCACCGTCACCGACGCCAACGACAACGCCCCGGTGTTCTCGCAGCCGGCGTACGGCGCCCGCGTCCGCGAGGACGCCGCCGTCGGCGCGCGCGTGCTGCAGGTCATCGCGGATGACGCGGACTCGGGCGCCAACGGCCGCGTGACGTACTCCATAGTGCGGGGCGACCGCGCCGGCCGCTTCGCCGTTGACCCCGACACCGGCTACGTGTCGGTGGCCGCGCCCCTCGATCGCGAGACCGTCGCCGCGTACGCGCTGGAGGTGCGGGCGCGCGACCGCGGCTCGCCGGCGCTCGAGACGACCGTCGCTCTCACCGTGGAGGTCACCGACGCCAACGACAACCCGCCCCTGTTCGCGCGAACCAACTACTCGGCCGTGGTGCGGGAGGACCGCCCGCTCGGGCACACGATCCTCGAGTTCGTGGTCGATGACGCGGATGCGCCGCCGAACGCCGCGCCCTACACCTTCGACTTTCAGTCCGGCAACGAGAAGGGCGCGTTTCGCCTCGACCAGGACGGTCGCTTGCGGTCGGCGACGCGCTTCAACCACCGCATCAAGGATCGCTACGTGCTGCAGGTGAGATGTGCGAGGCGAGGGAGTCCAATTAAAAGTGTGTTGTCCGTGCGAATGCCATTTATTGAATGCCATCAATTATACTTATTACTTACTATTGCTAATATTACACAATACATTCAGCAGTAATATTATAAAGGAGCTTACACACTACATCTCCCCCCAAAAAAAAAAAAAAAAAATCCATACATATTTTTTTTTAAACACAATATTCCATCAAAATTTAACAAAGACAACTTTTATAATTATTATTATTCGTAACAAGGTTTGGTTCTATTTTTATGAACAGTAACTTCTTTTCCATTTTTTATAATAGTAACATTTGGTCTATTATCACTAACCACAACATATGGACCGTCATACAAAGTATTTAATTTAGTACCAGTTTCATTCTTTAACATAAGTTTATCTCCAGGTTTGTACAATATTGGACTAATATGATCATCATATTTTATTTTACGTTTAAGTTTCGAATTAATTAAATTATTTCTAGCATCGTTCTGTGCTCTTTGTAATCTAAATTTAAATTCTAAAGGGTAATTATCATGATTATATAAAATATCAACAGTGTTTGTTAAACTAGTCGGTATGCGACATACTTGACCGAATACTAACTCAAATGGTGTATACTGTGTCTCAGTGTGCACAGTAGTGTTGTATGAAAAACACCAAAACTGAACCCAAGAGCCCCATGAAGATGGCTGATTATTAGTTTGTATTCGCAAGTATGCGCCTAACATTTTATGACTATTTTCTAACGCACCTATGCTCTCATGATGGTATGCAGTAGACATTTTTTGTTTAATATTTAAAAAATTTAAAAGTTCTTGCATTGTGCTTGATATAAATTCTGTACCTCTATCTGTAGCAATTTCATATGGAATTCCGTAACGTAAAATAAAATTTTCTGCAAAAGCTCTGGCTACTTCTTTGGTAGACTTATTTTTCAATGGATACGCTTCCACGTATTTAGTTAATTCACATTGTAAAGTTAAAATATAAGTGTTATTATCATCATCCCTGTCAAGAGGTCCTACTAAATCTAAATAAACTTTTTCGAAAGATGATTTCGCTGTCGAAGTTAATGTTAAAGGTTCTTTAATAAACTTTGTATACTTCTGTGATTGACATTTCTTACATTTTTCCACATAATTTTTAACATCATTTTCAATACTTGACCAATAATAATACTTCTTTATATTATTCACCATTCTTCGTATACCCGCGTGACCACTTGTAGGTAATAAATGAAATTCATTCAGTATCACCTTTTTTTTATCACTATCATCAATCCTACATACACCTCGGAGAATACAAAATTTTGGTCCTTTATAAACTTTATTATTTTTCATATAACTAGCTAGCCATTCAACTAGATTCCTATTTAAATCATTCTTTATCATTACTACTTCATCTATGTTATAATTTTCACATAACTTTACCAATTCTTTCAACAATTCATCTCGTCATATTGTCGACAAAGAGCTTTGGCTTATGAATAACAAATTCAACTTTCTCAAAAATAATATCATTTTCTTACTCGAGTAAATAATCTCATCTTTATATCTTTTTAAATATTTTCGTACGTCTTTATCCGAAAAAATTACGAATTCGTAGTCATTGTCACGTTTGTTGAGAACTTCAACGAGTTTAGGTTGATCAGGCCTAACGCTCTTTGAATTCTCTGAGTCTAATTCCGGCTTAATTTCATTCTGATTCATACGTCTCGCTTGCGCTCTCGTCATGACACACACAATTTTTTCATGCATCTCTTTCAAATATTTTATTGACACATTCACTCTGGACAATGCATCTGCAGCTACATTCTCCTTACCTCTTACATACTCAACGTCAAAATCATATTCTTCTATGGATCTCTCATATTGAATAAATAAATTAATGGTTTGTGGTCCGTTTTCACTGTAAACTTTCTTCCAAACAAATGAGGACGGAAATATTTTATCGACCAGACTATTGCTAATAATTCTTTTTCTATAATTGGGTAATTTAATTCACTTTTATTCAAACTTCTGCTAGCATATGCAACCGGTTTACCGTTCGAATTGCATAATACACTACCTATTGCAAATCCTGAACTATCTGTTTGTAAGATAAACTTATTTTGTTGTGATAAATCTGGGTAATCTAATACAGGCGGAATGGACAAAGAATTTTTTAAAATTTTGAATGAATTTTCGCAATCTTCTGACCATTCAAATTTAATTCCTTTTCGACATAATTTATTTAACGGAATTGCTATTTCTGCAAAATTACGAATAAACTTACGATAATAATTAGCAAAAACTACAAATCTCTTAACCTCATCGACATTACATGGTCTAGGAAAATTTTTTATTACACTAGTTTTATTGGGGTCTGGTAAAATACCATCGGAAGATATGACATGTCCTAAATACAATATTTGTCTTTTTAAAAATTCACAGTTTTCAGGATTAAGTTTTAAATTCGTACTTCTCAACCTAGAAAACACAGAAATTAAATTAGCATTATGTTCATGAATATTTCTACCCCAAATAACTAAATCGTCTTGATAAATTAAACATTTCTGGAAATTAAGACTAGACATCGCTACGGTCATTAATCTACTAAAAGCTGCGGGACTAATTTTTAATCCCATCGGTAAACGACACATTTGGTATTGTCCCTTGTCAGTAGTAAAAGCTGTATATTTTCTTGAGTCTTCGTCAAGTTCACACTGATAATAACCTTGTGAAAGGTCACAGTGACTATAATACATAGCACCCGATAGAGAGTCTAAAATTTCATTAATATTAGGTAACGGAAACTTGTCATCAGTAATACGTTCATTCAACTGCCTATAATCTACTACTACACGCCACTTACGCTCACCAGATCTATCAACTTTTTTCGGCACTAGAATCAGAGGACTAGACCAGTCGCTGCTAGTCTCCTCGATAATATTATTTTTCAACATTTCTCCTACTTGCCTATTAACTTCTTCCTTTTGAGCGAATGGTATTAGATATTGCTTCCTATAAACTGGAGCAACGTTTTCTTTTAAAGTAATTTTTTGTTTATATACATTAGTGCACGTTAATTTATCGCCAGGTAAATAAAAGACATCAGCAAACTTTGCACATATTTGTTCTATGGCAAGTTGCTCTTCTTCATTTAAATGATCGAGTTTCAACATCGTAAATAATTTCTTAATACTATCTACAGATATATTAGAATCGCTGAAATTACAATAATTATAATTATCTAACCTATCAATATCAATATCCGATAAATTTAAATCAACCTCCTCATCCGTTGTGTTTAAAATACGAATTGGAATTTTTCCATTTTTGGGAGTAGTTACAACACTCGCCATAAAAATACCCTCTTTTAATTGCTTAGGTAACACCACACAATCATAATTCACTTTAACTGGAATATGCTTTATCATTTCGCAACGCGGCGATATTTTCATAGAGCAAGAATATTCGTAAAATTGTAAAGGTATATTTACACCTTCGTGGTAACTTAAACTTAAGCTAAGAGTACTATTACCGTAATTAATAATACCTGAATATTTTTTTAAAATATCCTGTCCTAAAATTCCCATAGCACTACATGGTAAATTACGAAATATAAAAAATTTATGCCTAAAAATATAATTATCATACTCCAAATCTAAATAAACAAAACCTTCAGCATTTAAACTACCACCTATTCCATTGACACTAACGTCACAATTATATATTGTATAATTATTATTAATCTTCCTTAAAAATTCTAACTTAATTGCAGATAAAGAGGCCCCTGTATCAACTAAATATTCTATACTGTTTATTCCTATAGCTAACTTAACATAATTAATGCTATCGCATGTCAATATTGAAGGGTTATTGACGAAAAAATTTTGATTCACTCTGTTTATTATTTGAAGAGGAATCCAAACTTGAATTATTTTCTACAAAATAATTAATAGGCCTTGAGTTATTATGCCTTCTATTATTATATTGCGAGCTAGGGCCGCGATTTTGCTGACCGCACCTTCCTCGATAAGACGAATGCGGTCTATTATTATTGCTATTTAATGTATTATGCTTAAAATTATTATTTTTATTTGTATTAAAATAACTATTATTATGCATGTTATGTCTCTGAAAATTATTTTGAAAACGATTATAATTATTACGACCTCTAAATGAATTATGATTCCTTGATTTCGTGTAGGATGCGATCTGCTCAGGGCGAGAACTAGTCTCGTCTTCAGCTGCGCGTATGGCATCCTTTAGCTGTGTAAAATTTCGGGCCGCAATAATTGTCCCTAACCTTTGGCTTTGCAAACCGTCAGAAAAACGTTTTATCGCATTTTTCTCATTTACGGGCCGCAATATTTTGTACGCGTCAGGATCATTGTTTGCTTGAGAAATAGTAAGGTCAACAAAAAGTCGCTCAATTTCGTCACCAAACTCTTTGATCGACTTGTTCCCTTGCCTAGCACTTTGCAATTGGGCTTGAAGAGATGTGTCCGATTTAATTGTCAGTAAACAAGAACGCATATCTTTGAGTAAAGAATTTATATCGGCATATTCCGTCTTTAGTCTCATTTTGGCGCTATCTAAAAT
Source organism: Polyommatus icarus (assembly GCA_937595015.1). NCBI lineage: Eukaryota > Metazoa > Arthropoda > Insecta > Lepidoptera > Lycaenidae > Polyommatus > Polyommatus icarus. The sequence continues at coordinate 23,955,826 of OW569326.1, forward strand.
ACGCGTTTTTAAAATAAAATTAATCAGTAACTGCTTACCATCATTAGAAATCATAGAGCTATATAATTCTATAGCATCAATTAGCTCTCGAGTGACGGACTCGTCACCGTTCATTTTCGGTAACAGGCTTACCGCCGTTTTCAAGCAAAAATTTTCCGACATTTTTTCGGGAATCTTATAACTTAATATCTTAGAATAAACTTTTCTTATATTTATACAAATACCTAAAATTTCTTTAGAGACAGACGAAGGCAAAAGTTGCACACATTCCTCAAACTTATTACTAAGCGAGTTGGATTCATTTAATTTTAATTCATATGTGGGTCCCGTACGTCTTTTTGGTCCCAATTTGCAAATATATTCTTTAATTTCATCTAGTTTAATGTATATCTCTAATAATTTGTCCTCCATTTAGCATAGACACAATATAATATTATTAATTTTATTTTATAATTAATTAATTTATCGATATAAAAAGTAAAACCCCATCGATACATTTATTTAGTGTTATTAATATTAACTTAAACATAAGCATTTAGTTATTATTATTTATCATCAAATTTTCTTATAACTTACAACAAAACTAATATCTAAGGAAATAGAAAGAAAAGTAATATAACATTACGAGTATTATTTTAACGCGGAACCCTAAATTACGTTTCCGTAGAACTGGAAAGTCATATTTCACTGACGCGGCAAAATAACGTTCTGATCGGGGTCATGCGCACATTTATGAACACTTTTAATTATTGAGTTTTAATAATTATTCATCATCATCACTACCACTAATCACTTGACTTTACACCGATGAATCCGCTGTGAAGGCAGGGTTTTGGGCTCCTTGTATGAGCCGACGGACCGTCTGCTTCCTCAGCTCCTCACGCATCCAGCTACGGTGGCACCTCCGGTACAAATATATTCCCGCAACAAAAAAAGATAAAAATATGAGGCCTAGGATGACGCTCATCACCACGTTGTTGGACTTTAGAGTCTCGTGGACCTGATCCAGCTGCGCATTGTTGTTTCCTCCCGATGCGGTCTGGGCAATGATGACCTCCTCCTTACTTTGGGATTTACCCATAATTGTCTTCTTGTTAAAAGAAAGAAAAGATACAGCTCACCAGCTGGAGCCTGGAACAGCAGCTCGAAGGCAGAGGCAGGCTCGGTCGCAGTCGCAGGGTCGCCATGACGCCATGAGATGTGCGAGGCGAGGGAGTCCAATTAAAAGTGTGTTGTCCGTGCGAATGCCATTTATTGAATGCCATCAATTATACTTATTACTTACTATTGCTAATATTACACAATACATTCAGCAGTAATATTATAAAGGAGCTTACACACTACACAGGTGCGGGTGTTCGACAACGGAACCCCGCCGCTGTTCTCGGACGCCTGGGTGTACATCAGGGTGATCGAGGAGTCGCAGTACCCGCCCGTCGTCACCCCGCTGGAGGTGGTCGTCAACTCCTACCTCGACGAGTTCCCGGGCGGCGTGATCGGGCGCGTGTACGCGTCCGACCGGGACGCGGACGACACGCTGAGCTACGGCCTGGCGCCGGCGGAGGGCGCGCCGTACCCCCCCGCCGACCTGTTCGAGATCAACGCCGCCGACGGTACGCTGCACGCCGCCCCGCGCCTCGATGTCGGCGACTACCGCCTCAACGTCACGGTCGACGACGGAAAGTTCGCCGGCTTCGCGATCGTCAGGGTGTCGGTAGTGCTCGTGTCGGATGAGTTGCTCGCGCAGGCGGTCGTCGTGCGCTTCCGCGAGGTCACCGACGCCGATTTTGTGCTGAGCCACCGGAAGGGCTTCGTGCGCGCGGTTAGGGAGGCCGCCGACTGCGAGCCCGGTGACGTAGTGCTCATCAGCGTGATGCCGGCGGCGGACGGGCGCGAGCGGCGGGCCCGGCAGGTGGCGCGCGACCTGGACGTCGCCTTCGCGGTGCGCGCGCCCGGTGCCGGGGGCTTCTTGCCGGCCGATGCGCTGCGCCGTCGCCTGCATGCGCATCTGGAGCGGTTAGAGGAGAGCGCCCGCCTCGTGGTGGAGGAGCTGCTGCGCGCCGCGTGCGGCGGCTGCCTACACGGCGCGTGCGCCGAGCGCGTCGCCCTGGAGGCGGCGGCGCCGCGCGTCGTCGCGTCGGACGTGTTCGCGCTCGTGGCGCCGCCGCACAGCCTGCGCGGCGAGTGCGTGTGCGCGCCGGGCTACGGCGGCGAGCGCTGCGACGCGGCCGCCGCCCCGTGCTCGTGCGGCGAGGAGCGGTGCGAGCCGGGCTGCCGGGCGGCGGCGCAGGTCGCGCACCTGCAGGGCGACGGCTACCTGGCGTACGCGCTGGAGCGCGGCGCGGTGGCGGGCGCGCGGGTGCCGGACGACGAGCTGCTGGTGGCGCTGCGGTTCCGCACGCGGCGGCCGCGCGGCGTGCTGCTGGCGGTGGAAGGGCGCGTGGACTACGGCGTGCTGGAGCTGGTGGAGGGGCACGTGCAGTTCCGGCTGGAGCTGGGCGCGGGTGAGGCGCGGGTGCGCGCGGGCGGGCCGGCGGCGGACGGGGAGTGGCACGAGGTGCGGCTGGAGCGGCGCGGGGCGGCGGTGCGGTTGGCGGTGGACCGGCGCGCGGCGCACGCCACGGCTCCGCCCCCCGCCGCAGTACTAGACGCGCGCGCCGACCGCGTGCTCGTCGGTGCCGCGCTCGCCCGACACGCTCACGCGCTTGCGCTGGAACAGGTATATCGATATTTTTATTTTATTTCAAAGTGTTCGAGGTACGCCGAACATTTGTAAATTCAGCATTTTACCTTACTTAAATTAATCGCTTTCGCGTTCGCGAGCGACAGTCGTCGTGTAGTAGTCGAACAGTAATTGTTAACCGTCAACCAACCAATCCGCCGTCCGAGACGCTCGTATACCATAAACCATAATAATTAACTAATAAGTAATAACCAGTGTAGTGAATAGCAAATAAATAGTTAAACCAGTTTTTGAATCTTTTAACATAACCACGCGTGTGAACCATAAACTCAATCATCAACCAACAAACCAAACCACCAGAAACTCTACCCCTAAAGCAACTACATCTTTCACAAAGGAAAACTGACAGCTAGTACGAAGGTTGAATTAACAGAGAAGTCATGTTCGTAGGGGCTCCTGCACAATTTTTTTATGGTTGTTTAACCACAAACTAAAGATATTTTACTTAATAATAGATAAAAACCACCTCTTGATATGATTTATTTCCACAGTAATGCTTAATTTATTTGACAATATCAAATCTTTTCTACTTGCCTATACTATCTATACTTCTATACTATCTATACTAATATTTTTGTTTGTTTGTTTAATTGTAATGAATATGCTCAAAAACTAATGGACCGATTTTAAAAATTCTTTCACCATTTTCGAATGCTTATTACGAGCTTATTACGAGTAATATAGGCTACTTTTTATTTTTCAAAATATAGGGTTCCGTAAGATATATCAGTTTTTCGGAAACAACCAGAAAATTTACTTATTTTGCGTACGCTGCCTAAATTATAAAAGATATTTATTTATTTATTTATTTAAGCAAAACAATTTTAACTTATATCTATTTGAGAATGTACCTTAAACCTGCAAGGTTTGTCTGGTACACCTTAGAAAGTTCACCACGCGCAAATAATACATTTTAACTATATCCTTGGTAACACAGAGTATGCTTATACAATAATCTTTTAACTAAATAGTTAATACATATTTCACGGGGAAGAACAACTAATAATAAGAATAAGTGCAATACAAACTAAAATGACATACATATTTTTTTAAGTTTAAAGTTAATAGTTATCTACGTTATAATAAGCGATACCTACAATAACTTCCCACAATATTATTTTGTTAGCTGTGACTGCGACTGGACCGGTTTTTATCGTAAACATATACCCTTCACATACAGGCTGTAATCAAAATTTACACTGATTTAATTGGTTTTATTAAATTTAAACGTATAATCATGTGTTACAAGTTAATTTATACCTTATTGCACCCTAGCCCTACGACACAAAATATATCTTGGGATCGGTAGTTGACTCATACCACTAGGGTGCATTGTGTATGTGTATACTATCTAAGGGAAAGGCGCTAATGGTAGACACTGAACTAATAGAAGACACTTACGACAAAAATGCCATAAAAATAAGAATTATTCTAATTATTTCTCAACACTGTAAATTTTATAAGCTTCTTATGCTATCTGTTGATGTGAAAAAATATATTAGGGATGCCTTCGGGAACAAAATTTTAAAATGGGATCAGTTTTCGTAAATGATGTGACCGCGTCAACACGCACCCGGCAATTTCTTAGCAAATAGGTTAAGGAAGGCGAAATTTTGCACGTAAGTTTTGAATACATTTATTAGATTTTTTGTAATTTCTATTGACTTCATTGGATTAATGGTCATGTTGTTTACACTAATTAATGTTTATTTATGATCTTTTATCCATTTTCCCTAACAATATAAAGGGTGTCTACTATTAGTTCTTGAAAATGTAAAAAAACCTAATAGATGACATGGATCTCATCTTTTAGTTTTTCAATACATACTAAATTTGTTTTGTACTTTATTCTACTGCAAATATCATCACTATTCTCTAAAAATATAATTCTATTAACAAACTAAGAACTTAGAACTACTGTACCTAAAAATGGACATGGTATCTAATATTAGACCTTGCACTGATCTAAAAATCGATGCTTTAGTTTTGTAGCAGTAAAAAGAAGAAAAAGGAGAACTGAGAACAAAAAGACGAAAAAAGAAGAGGCAAAAGAAGCATGGAGACTTAAGACTAAAAATAAATTTGCTGGGAAAAAAATATGAAAAATAAAAGGAAAGATAGTTTCAGCATGGAAGAAGAATGAATAGAATCTGGAGACAACGTGGATAATATTTCTGATGCATGTAGTTACTATGATGAAGTAAATGAAATCTTTTGAAAAACGGCAAATAAAGACCTAATAATATGAAAAATGTAAAATGTAATTTAATGTTCTATGTCAACTATTAGTTCATATTGGTGTCTACTATTAGTGTTGTTCGCTTATTGTGATGTCATCCATTAGTACTTTTTTTTTTTTTTTTTTTTTTTTTTTTTTTTTTTTTTTTTTTATATCTTTTTATTTTACAGAGGCTTTTAACACTCAGTGTTAATGTCAGCCTCATAGGTGAACACAATGTCCCCTACACAAGGGACAGATCCAAATAACTATACAATTTTATTGCCTCTGGGGACAACGGCTCCGAAAGTGCACTATTGATCCGTCCATTGTGCAGGCAGCCAAAGTCACCTAAGAGACTGGATCTTAGCTCTGCAGTCCGAGCACACTCCAGCAAAACATGATACAGGTCTTCGGGCTTATCGCACACATCGCAATTGGGCGAAGGCTTAATTCCAACCAAGTGGCAAAATTTGTTTGCTGGAATGTGCCCAGATCGTAATCTAAAGGCTGACACCAACAACTTTCTCGATAAATTACACGAAATAAACCATGGCTCCCATACTGGTTTATTCTGGATGGTTCCGTACCAAACTCCAACACCTCTTTGTAATTCCTCGCCAAAATGGTATTCCCATTTCTCGAGCGCCTTCTCTTTAATGTGATGTCGAAGCTCATTTACAAAAGGTTTAGAACAGACTACGGGACCATCCATAACTGCACTCTTAGCAAGCGCATCCACAGTTTCGTTTCCAGTTAAACCGACATGGGCTGGAACCCATTGCAGTTTAATTAAAACATTTCCAGAAATATGTCGGAGTAAATCCAAAGCTTCGAAGCCTATCGGAGAGCCACGTTGCTTAGTGGCACACCGACGAAGGTGTTGGAGAGCACTTCTCGAGTCTGATAAAATAACTATACTCTTATTGTTATCCAAGTTATTAACATATGTTAGTGATTCTTTAATAGCTAGAAGTTCAGCAGTCATTATATTATTATCTCTATGTAATTTAAATTTCTGTGAAACGTTTAATTGGGGATCGAAGAAGGCAGCTCCAACACCTTGAGTACATTTAGAGCCATCCGTATATAATTTATAACAATCAGAATAATTATCAGATATAAATTGCAAAAAATAATTTTTAAGTTCACAATCAGAGAAGTTCCGTTTTGGAGCCATATCGCCAACTTTATCGATAATGAGTTCTTCGACATCTATTGAAGACACCCATGTGTTTAAAGAATACGCCTCTAACTTTTCACTTTCATATACATTAATATTACTCCATTCAGAGTTAAGTTGAGCTAGAATTGGAAAATTAGTATTGCTAAAATAGTTGCGTACTAAATTTAACTGATCTAAATAATATAACAAATCATTGCCTAGTCTAGACTTAAATTTAAGAAAGAATCTACTCGCCAACACGTACCTACGTATATACAAGGGAGGAATGGAGAGTTCACTCTGCATAACAAACACCGGAGTGCTACGTATAAAAGAGCCACATATTCTCAACGCTCTGTTTTGTAGAATATCGAGCTTCTTGAGGTGTGTTTTAGCACAACTACCATATATAAAACTAGCATAGTCCAGTCGGCTCCTTACAAGAGAAATATAAAGACGGCGAATATATTGAGGGTGAACTCCCCACGACCTACCCGATAGAACTTTTAAGACGTTCAAACATTTATAGTTTTTAGCACACAATTCATTTACATGAAGACTCCATCTTAAGGACGAGTCCAACCATAAACCTAAGTATTTTACTTTATCCACCACGTTAAGAGATGAGCCGTTAATCTCAATATCAATATTAAAACGTCTTCTAGTTCTATTAAATACACAAATATTAGATTTAGATACAGATAATTGTAGACCAATACTATTCAAATAATTAATCACGGCCTTTATAGCTAACCTAAGAGAGTTAACTGCTTCTACAGTATTACCATTTACAACTGTTTTGTATAACACGAAATCATCAGCGTATTGGGAGTTACAAACATTGTTATTTACAATAATTCTAGAAATACATCTGGTTGCAATATTAAATAAACAAGGAGAAAGGGGGTCCCCTTGAGCTAGTCCCTGGTTTGTACATCTGATTAATAATGCTACTACTTTACTAAGATCATCTAAAACAATTGTACAACGACGATTAGACAAAAAATTAAACAAATATTTACAAATAAAATTACCGATTCCAATTTCCTGCAAGATATGAATTAATGCAGTTATATTTACATTGTTGTAGGCATTCTCAATGTCTATGAAGCAAGCGATTGTTGGCTCTCTTCTGGCAAAACCTAATTGTATATGAGATGTAAGTAAAGCTAGGTTATCAACACAAGATTGTCCACGTCTAAAACCAGTCGACGCGCCGGGAAGGAGGCCCTGGCTTTCAATAAACCACTCCAATCTTCTTAATAAAATCAAATGGAATATCTTACACGGACAAGACATTAATGAGATAGGACGTAATGAGGAGGCAAGAGTGGGATCCCTTCCCGGTTTAGGAATAGGGACTATTTGTATGTCTCTCCACTGATCAGGTACATTACTTGAGAACATTATTAAATTAAAAATTTTTAAAAGCATACACTTAGCATTATTAGGAAGATAATAGATCATAGTATATGATATATTATCCATTCCTGGAGAGGTATCTTTCTTTTTTAAACAATTACGAAGCTCCGCGAGAGTGATGAGTGATTCTATAATGGAAGGTTGTCTTTCTGGCAAAGTTGGCTCCTTCTCAGCAACATAATCAGGAGTCAAGGAAAGCAGTAGCTTTTCAGCATTAAGAGGATCTACAATATCTCTGCGTCCAGTGTTGCCTTTGATCCATCGCATCTTTCTCCACATAACGGGTGCTGATGTTTCGTGGTTGATACTGGAACAAAATTCTCTCCACGACTTAGATTTTTCTTTTCTTATAAGTATTTTGGCTTGGGATACTTTGTTTTTCCATAGAAGCAAATTAGAAGGTGTAGGGTTACGCCGTAACTGCGCCAATGCAAGACGCCTTTCAGCAACGGCCTTTGAAAGCTCCTTATTCCAGTAATGTTTGGGTTTGAAGTTTGATATGGGGTCTTGACAAATTTTGATCCAAGGGATGTGCTTATCAGCTAAATATTTAATTTGATTTGTAAAACTATCATAACTCTTTTGGACATCATTCACTTCTTCATGATTAAACATTGTTGTAGCTTCTTTAGTGTATTCTTCCCAATTAGCTGCTTTATAATTTCTTTTCTTAATGTGTCTGTTTGTTCTATAAAAACCACAACTTAACTTTAGCACTAGATGATCACTGCCTAAGGATTCATTTGTAACCTGCCAACCCATATTGACAGCAATATCTGTGGAAGCAAATGATATATCAGGCGAGGTTTTTTGAAGGTTACCGTTAACCCACTTCACTCTAGTAGGCGCACCATCATTAAGACATATATAATCATTTTCAAACATAGCTTTATAAACAGCTTCACCTCTTCTATCAGACTTGCAGGACCACAGAGTGTGATGCGCATTGAAATCGCCAATTATAAGACAACCTGTTTTGAATATATTGAAAATAGCATCCCAATCCTGTTGACATGTAGAAATTGAAGGCGGACAATACACAGCAATCACGTGCTTTAATGTAGGTACGTTAAAAATGTCAATATTAATAATCTGGATATCAGAGTTAGGAATATTAGTAGCTCGTTCGGAGAATTTAATTGATTTATGTATTATGGCACACAAACCGCCATATGAATCTTCTCTGTCTGCTCTCACAATATTATAACCAGAAAATTTCAGGCTGACACTAGATGAAAGCCACGTTTCACTAACAAAGGCCATATGTATTTTGTCCTGTGACATCAAAAGTTCGAAACTACTGGCTTTATGTTTTAAACTATTAGCATTCCATTGAAAAATGTTGATACTGCTGTGTAAAGAATTGATATTACTGGCCATTATTGTTTCTTCCCATAAACTTAAGCACCGTCTCAAAATTCAAGTATTCTTGTAAAAGATCTACCACTTCGGACCAGAAAAATTCAAACAACATTTTAAACTTATCTTTTAAACTTCCTTCTGCTACAAAAACCTCTCTTATTTTATCTAAAATCCTTTCTAGTAAACGCTTCCTTTCTTTACGATTAGTACTAGAGCTAGACTTTTCATCTTGCTTATTTTCAGCATGGATTTCAGCACTAGTTATCACCAAATTAGGAAAAACGTCCTCTTTATCGCGTCTGATTTCTAGACTTTTTTTCTTCAATTTATTTTTGTTTTTTTCCTTGAATTCAGATGTGGTAGATGACTCTTGATTTGGCACCGAAGAAACACATTCATCTAATTCCATATTGTCATCATCACTCTCTTGTAAAGTTTCAATGGCTTCATAATTACCAACAGTAACGTCTCTGTAAGTTGGGACCGAAGCACCGTCGGTCCTGACGTGGGAAATAATAGGTTTAACAAAAGGCATCTCGGGTTCCAATCTGCTCGAAGTATTTTTCAGTGTATTTTCTTTCATCTTATTTAATGCAAACCTATAAGAGCACATATGATTTCCCATATAAATCCGAATATTTCTTTCTTTCATAAATACAGGGCATACAGATTTCATAAAAGATAAGTGATTCCCTTTGCAGTTAACACATCTATAACTTTTTGTTTCGCAGTTTTCATGTTTCCCGCTACACTTAGGACAAATTGGGGTCTTAGAAGGACAAATCTGATTGACGTGACCGTATCGCCAACATTTAGAGCATTGAGTCACAGGATACATGTAAGAATCTACGGCCATTCGGCACCCGTAAGCTTTTATAAATTCTGGAAGATTTGAACCTTCGAACCCTACTCGAACAGTTTCAGACTTTATCCACTTACCATCCGAATCTTTTCGTAACAACCTCTTAATGGATAAAATCTTTGTGTCACATTCGAAAATCTCTTTCAATTCCTTATCTTCTATATCAATGTCAATATCCCGGACCACGCCATAACAGTAATGCAACTCGTTAATATTTCTACAAATCCACTCATGATCCTGTGTAATTTTATTATTTAGAAAATTGTTTGTGTCTAGCTCGGTTTTAAATTTAATGAAAAGTTTGAAAGGACTTTTATATTTGATGGTCTCTATGCCCTGAATATTATATTTAGCCAATAGTTTTGCAAACGCTAACTGCTTCGGTAGGGAATCGGTCTTGGCGGTTATAAAAACTCCAAAATTATTACGTAAATTAACTGGCGGATGAGGTGATGCAGATGGAGGGGTTCTCTGCAGGTTTCTGCGCTTATATCTCGTGACCAGTGTAAAGCCATCATCAGCTAGCGGCTCTGGAGAACTGCCTGCTAGTCGCCTTTTGTTGCCTGGCTGCAACATCGCTTCACTTCCAATGTCGTCAAGATTATTATGACCTACGGACATACCTGCATCATCCCACTCTAAGTCTACCTCTCCTTCATATTCTCCAGATTCCAGTACGATTATGTTAACAGCCTCCGCAGATATCTCATTGAGTGCAGGCTCCATCGCCCCTTCTTCCTCAGGTTCACTCATAATAATTACAACACAATGCGGGTAGATCGATAAAAGTAATAATACGAAAGATTGTTATGAAACAAAACTATTCACTTAAGTTCACTTTTGATTTGATAATTATAAATAATTATAACCGAAATAATCATAATCCAGAATGTTTAAACTCGTAAACAAAAAATAACTCGTAACTACGAAACGAATGTTGGCGTTACAGAGATCGTAACACGGAGCGCGTCCGACCGTGACGGGCGCAAACCCAGACGCCATTAGTACTTATGACTAAGTTTACAAAAAGACCAATAATATATTTTTTTATTGATTTGTCAGAGAATAATTATAATAGTTTTATTTTGTAAGAGTTACTGAAGACATGGAAGAAGTTATCAATCCTTTATTTTCATAAATTATATATTTTATAACATTCGAATGTTTCATGTTTCCTTAAAGTGTCTGCCATTAGGTCTTCTCCCTTAATAGTGTATTGTGATATTATAAGTTTAAACACTTACGGATTTTGTCGCGGAGCACTTTTATTAATCCCGACGTTTCGGCTACTTTGCAGCGCCCGTGACCACGGGCGCTGCAAAGTAGCCGAAACGTCGGGATTAATAAAAGTGCTCCGCGACAAAATCCGTAAGTGTTTAAACTTATAATATCATCAGTGATACTCGCGAAAACTTAAGAAATCATTAATAGTGTATTCTTCTATAGCTTCGCCGTGTTATAGTAATAGGTTTTTAATAATTACCTATAATTATTTTCATTAAATTTACTTTTAACATTTTGTGGGATACTATTTATGAGTGATGGTAGCAAATATTCACAGTTCTTTTACCATAGAAATTTTTAAATTTCGGTATTTCAAATATGCCGTCAGATACTTTTCTAGTCGTACATCTGTGATGTGTAGTCGTACATCTGTGATGTGTAGTCGTACATGTGTAGGTATCAGTAAGTTTTTATTAAGATACTGTTCACATAGTAATAATAACTGTCCAGTCGATTTCTTAGGTTGAAATCCATATTGATTAGCTGATAATGTGTCATGTTTAGAAAAGAAATTTTGTATTTGAGTGCACACAAACTTTTCTGTGATTTTATCAATAACTGGCAATATAGTTATAGGACTATAGTTGCTATATTCAATGTGACTACCACTTTTATAAATTGGCCTTACAATTCCTGTTTTGAGATTCTGTGGATAAAGTCCCTGTCTCAGGCTTGTATTAATTAATTTTACTATTACATTTACTATTTTATGAGCGACATTTTTTATATCTATGCATCGTATCCTATAAATTCCGGGAGATTTGTTGTTGTTGAGTCCTTGTATGATTTTCAGAACGTCTTTAGATGTTGCTTTCTTAAAAAATAATTTACGGAAACTATGTAATCTGATTTATTTAATATGAATTCATTACAATTTGGCAAGATTTTCTTTACACTTTCACGAAATTCTATAGCAAAGTTATCAGCTATTTCTTTAGCGCTAATTTTATTTTTAAATGAGTTTAATATTGTTTCTTCTATAGACAGTTTTGAACGCCCCGTTAGATTGTTAAGAGTTTGCCAGAGCTTTTGTGTGTTCATTTTATTCTTATTAATCAAATCAATATAATATCTATTTCTACATTTTTCTATTAGTTTACGTGTTTTATTTCTAAATTTATTATACTCAATTCTTAGTATTTTTTTAACTATAAGAAACCATACAATGTTGTAAGTAAATGTAGATCTTATAAATATGTATCAACAAAAATGTCCTCGACACATTATACCTATCTATGTCAAGTGAGGCACAACAACCATTTTTTAATTTAAAAATCTTGATTTTTTAGATTTCATTTAAACGCATTTATTTATACTATATTGCATACTCATGCTAATAATTCTTATCAAAATAAATTATTTCATCACTAAGTACAGTTTATGTAGATAATATTTGGTCTTTGAATGATTAAAATTGGACGTTTGGTTTAGAAGTTATAGCGAAATTAAAATATTGCAAATTACGCCTGTTTCGAAGTGGGCGCTACCAAGGCGGGATGCGCTCGCGGGAGGGGAGTTTAGATCTATGAATGAATGAATGAATGAATACTTTATTGTGCACAATCATAGTTACAATAACAACATACATAAAATAAAAAGACATAAAATGGCGAGAGCACACAAAGGCGGCCTTATTACTACATAGCAATTTCTTCCAGGCAACCTTTGTTAGAAAGTAGCAAATTGCTGGAGAAAAGGGCGTTGTGCTTAAAGTATAAAATATTAGAAATAAAGGCTTAAAACTAAACATTGTAAATAATAATATATGTATAAATACGGTCATATTATTACATATATAATAATAATTAAAAAAAAAATACTTAGGTACAAAATAATATATGTATTATAATAATTATAATATACTTACATATATTATAACGCAATACTACTGTATACAAAATATTATAAAATAAATATTTTATCAATAGTACTATTACATACATACTTAATATTGTAGATAACATACAATAAATACTAGAAAGATTTACGTAAAATAACACATGAAAATTATACACAGTTCCAAATCAATTAATGTAATGCCATTACGAAGATGTATTGAGATAGTATTCTTTAAGGGATGACTTGAATGTGTTTAATGTTTTAGATAGTCTTATGTTGGTGGGGAGAGAGTTCCAGAGTAAGACGGATTGTACGGAATAGGATGAGTGGAAATACTTGGTGTGGTGGATAGGGATATCAAGAAGGAGTCTTTTTGAGGAACGCAGCTCATGCCTGTCGGGGGAACGGAAGTTGAAGATTTCTTTTAGGTATTTAGGACTGTTGGAGTCAAATAGGATGTTATAAAGGAAGGAGAGTGCACGGGCATTACGGCTAAGGCGGATGGGTAACCATTTAAGTCTCTTGCGGAACTCAGATACACGATCAAACTTTCGCAAGCCAAAAATAAACCTAATTGAAAGATTCTGAAGGCGCTCAAGTTTATTAAGTTGGTCTTCTGTCAAGTTGATGAAGCAAGCATCCGCGTAGTCGAAAAGGGGCAGAAATAGTGATTCTGCCAAGGCTACTTTAGTAGGTACCGGCAGTAAATACCGAAGTCGCTTCAGAGAATGCCACGTTGAGTAAACTTTCCTACTAATCTCCTTCAGTTGATATGACCAGGATAGATGCTCATCAAAGTAAACGCCAAGATTCTTAACAATCTTACTGTATGGTATTATTATACCGTTCATAGACACTGAAGGTAGAGTGGCCCAGTCAATTCTCGATACAAGCCCTGGACTGCCCAGTATTATTAACTGCGACTTAACGGGGTTGATCAGAAGTCCATATTCTTTGCTCCAGTCACATATAGCTGATAAGTCACGATTTATAACATCCACGGCTGCAGGTAATACATCCAGAGTTGACTGGGTATAAATTTGCAGATCATCTGCGTACAAATGAAAATAAGCAGAAATAATCAGTGTGATAAAATTAATAAAAAGCGCGAAAAGCAATGGAGAAAGGACGCCACCCTGAGGAACACCGGCAGTAGTATCGGTCCAGTCTGAAAAAGATTCCGAAATTTTAACTCTGCCGACGACCCCCAAGGTATCATCTATGAGTAGTAGTAGTAGTAATCTATGAGTAAACAAACAAACAAAACTTCTTTATAATATTAGTATAGATTAAAAACTACTAAATCGATTTTAATCACTTGTTCACTGTTCAGTGAGTGACATAGGCTATATATTTTATACCCGTGCGAAGCCGGGGCGGGTAGCTAGTCTACTATAATTTGAATCTTTTTAATTTAAAATACTATAGCGGCCCGGTACGTGCTCCGCTACGAAAAAAGTGAAATACTTAGTAAAAAAAAAATAGGGTTAAAAATTTAATCGATTGTAAGGGTTTCGATTAATTAAAAAAATCGATTTTTTAATAATCGATTTTCATAAAAAATAGGTTAAAAATTTAATCGATTGTAAGGGTTTCGATTAATTAAAAAAATCGATTTTTTAAAAATCGATTTTCATCAATATTGGTTTAAAAATTTAATCGATTGTAAGGGTTTCGATCAACAAAAAAAATCGTTTTTTTTTAAATCGATCTTTTGAAAATCGATATTTTAAAAACGATTTTCATAAAAAATGGGTTAAAAATTTAATCGATTGTAAGGGTTTAGATTAATTTAAAAAAAAAACGATTTTTTAGTAATCGTTTTTCATAAAAAAATGGGTAAAAAAATGCACAACGTTAATAATCAAGTTTTCACTTCTGCCGGCACTCCCGAAGTGCAACCCGTCTTTTTTTCCTAGCAAATTTATTTTCAGTCTTTAGTCTCCATGCTTCTTTTGCCTCTTCATATTTTTTCTTATTTCTTTTCTCAGCTCTCCTTTTTCTTTTTTTTACTGCTAAAAAACTAAAGCAATCGATTTTTAGATCAGTACAAGGTCTAATATTAGACACGTCCATTTTTAGGTGCAGTAGTTCTAAGTTCTTAGATTGGTAATTATATTTTCAGAGAATAGTGATGATTTTTGCAGTAGAATAAAGTACAAAATAACTTTAGTATGTATTGCAAAACTCAAAGATGAGATCCATGTCATCTATTAGGTTTTTTTACATTTTCAAGAACTAATAGTAGACACCCTTTATATTGTTAGGGAAAATGAACAAAAAATCTTAATTAGTATATACAAGATGACCATTAATCCAATGAAATCAATAGAAATTACAAAAAATCAAATAAATGTATTCAAAACTTACGTGCAAAATTTCGCCTTCCTTAACTTATTTGCTAAGAAATTGCCGAGCGCGTGTTGACGCGGTCATATTATTTACGAAAACTTATCCCATTTTAAAATTTTGTTCCCGAAGGCGTCTCTAATTAATTTTTTCAATTCAACAGATAGCTTGAGAAGCTTATAAAATTTACAGTGGTGAGAAATAATTAGAGTAATTCTTATTTTTATAGTATTTTTGTCATAAGTGTCATCTATTAGTTCAGTGTCTACCATTAGGTCTCTTCCCTTATCTACTTAATAGTCCGGACAAAGTCAAATTCTTAGGTTATAAAATGACAACGAAAAGTGGCATTGATTTTTATATATTATAGAGATGGTAGTTAAGGTGAATGGTAAAGCAAAATGCGTGTCAGGTTTCTTTTTGGCGATGTTTTTCAGCTAAATTACAGATCGGGAAATACAGAAGTTTTGTGTAATTAGAAAGTGTATATTGAAATATATTGTCGTGAACGATAATTTTTGTTGATCTTCATTCAGTTATCATAAAATACATTTTTAAAGTGCTATAACTCGCGTAAGATGTATATTTTAGGATGGATTTTTTGTTGGTTTAGCTAATCCGTTTATAATGAATCTTTGCATACATGTTTCTTTACTTTTTAACTTGTTGATCGCGACCTATTTGTGACAAACAGTATTGCAAAATAGAAGTTATATCATAAAACTCTTTGGCGCCTACTGTAAATCAAACTCCACTAGTAAAATGTAGTAAGGTATTTGCTTATAAAATGTAACAGGCGTAAAATATTAGTTACGGAAAGCAACGCGAAGTTGCCAGTTCGCGCTGCGAAGGCCTGCGGCTGCGCCGAGCGGCAACGCCGCGCCCACTCGTTTGATATTATATTATTTTTGTAATTATTAGTCTCAAGTTATTGCGCACGTGTATTGCACCATCGAGGAAATTGATTCCTAGGCAGTTGACAGACCGACGTCATTTGGTCGGAACTGGGATCAGGTCAATTCAATGTTAATTGTGATCTGTCGGCTGGGTTTGACGTAACTCGACCAAACTACGTAGGTCCCCCATCTGCCTAGGAATCAACCTCCCTGATGGTACATATTGTGTGATTAGTTGATTACTGATTACTGATTAGTGATTACGGTTCGAATTTGAAACAAAAAGAAAAATATATTTATTATTTCTTCTTTTGTTGACCTTGAATAAATACTTAGTACTAATTAATTAGTATTGTTTGGGATTAATCCTTCGATCGGAGATTCTCGGAAATGCCATTGTATTTATATATATATATATATTGTTGTCGCGATCACCGGTGCTCGTACGGGGCTTGATGGGTTAATTATATATTCCCTCATCCTTGCAACGAATGTTGGATCATTTTGTATCTCCCCGGATTTTAACACTAGAAAGACCGGAGCGGTCAAATGACCGCCTTTCATTTTTATTTTCCGATATTTTGGAACGGAACTCCACTGGAATAGACGTGAATGACTTATAGGATAAAAAGTGGGATAAATACTTTTATTTACGTAAATTTCACATTTTGATATGTAAACATAATGGAAATACATAAAATATTTGCATATTTCTAAAACGTGTAATAAAATCTTTTGCCATTCCTGTTTTGATATTGTAACGTATTTCAAGTTTTTTTCCTAGTGAAACTCTGCTTATTGAAAACCATCAGCGTTATTACAAAATATTTGTGTAGATTTTTGTAGTCCTGAATTGGCCTAACACAGCCAGGGTTTATTATTTAACTAAATATTTACGCTGAGTTTATTTTATTTTTTGTTTTACCTACACAAACGAAGCCAATAACAAACTAAAGGTTACGAATTGTAGTTCTATTTTAAGTATATTTTATTTCTATAGCGTATTTTTATACTTTTTTTAGCTTTAGTGAAAGAAGATTTTATGATGTGACCAAAAATACGATACGAAAAAATAATATTTTTCACCTCCAATAGGGTATTTTCACTGTTTTTGATCCTTTTCTTAAATATTGGTGTATAATTTAGTTTAGTTACATTTATAAATAACGTCTTTACTGCAAGGACGAAAGGAGAGTAGTCTGTTCACTAGAAAATGTCCAGATTCGACTCGAGAAATGATAATGTTTTGCTATTGTTTGTTGAATTGCCGATAGTAAAACCAGTTTGCCGCCGACCACGTGCATCTGCAATACTCGGAACGACTGACCTTGATCGTTTTTATATGCATTATCTACCTATGAGCGCTTCAAGTAAAGTTAAATCTTTTCTAGTCAGTTATTTGTTATACCTTACGAGTAAGTTGAGTGTAAGGAATCAATCCTTTTTTAGTATAATAAGCGAAGTTTTATTTAAAAAAGTGAATGTTATCACTGTGAATGATATCACTTTATTAAGTTTTATATTACTTTTTTAGTTTTAAATGTTGTAAAATATGTGTTAAATAAGTATATAATTTGAAAATTCTTCAGAATTTACATGATAATTTATCAAGTATCAACACTGCTGAATTGCTCTAACTCTTAAGTGGCGGCAAAGTGGTTTTACTATCGGCAATTCAACAAACAATAGCAAAACATTATCCTTTCTCGAGTGGAATCTGGACATTTCCTAGTGAACAGACTATACAATATTTAACAGTATTATAAACTGTGACCTGCAGAGTTAACAAAAACCGTTCCCATGCCAAATGTGAACCTGACCATTTAACACTAGAAAGACCGGAATTCTGAACTTCCTAGCTTTAAAGACCAAGAGCAAATGACTTGTTCAAATGACTGATGTTTTAACGTTTTTTTTATGTGTCTTACTTTTTTGCTTTTGCATTTTATTGATCATATTGTTATTATTTATGAATGTAACTAAATTAAATTATAATTAGAACAAATATTAAAAAAATAATTAAAAAAGCTTTTTATATGTATACCTACTACTGATAAATTGACATTATAATGACTCCACAACACTTGTTGGTTTTGTTCCTGTATTTGAGCATAAAACGCCGTTTTTTTTTCAGATTTTATATTTTCTAATTTTAGCAACAGAATAGTAAAGTAACTCGTATGTATGTTACGCTCAAAGACCGAAAACACTCAGTGAGCGGAAAAATAGCTCACAACGTGTTGTGGTCACAGTGAAACAGCCACGACGCAAAATTCGCGCTGTGGCTCTAATGAAAACGGCCACGACGCGTTCTGGCAATCGCAAAAAAACCATAACGCGTTCTGAACATTTACTCTTACCGTATCGTCGCTTGGTAAGTGGTAACAATACCAACGTAACGCGTAAGTCAATTTTGAAAAGTTTTTAAGTAATTACTAACGATTGTTAAAAATATTTAATTTAAAATTATTTCTTATGGAATTTTAATAAATAATTTCAAATTAAATTACAACATTTTTTGTCTGTCTTAAAAACTTTTCAAATTTGACTTAGGGCCAATTCACACCGGAATGGCAGCGGCGAGGCGCCGCTGGCGGCCGCGCGGCGTTTTAGAAGTTTTCAAGCGATACTAGTACTTATAAGTATGTAAATAAAGTTTAAAATGATTTCACACTAAAAGTGCTCTTCGCGCCGCTGCCGATCGCGCCTCTGCCGACCGTTGCGGCCACTGCCGGCCGCTGCCGATCCGGTGTGAATCGGCCCTTACGCGTTACGGTTGTATTGTTACCACTTACCAAGCGACGATACGGTAAGAGTAACTGTTCAGAACGCGTTATGGTCTTTTTGCGATTGCCAGAACGCGTCGTGGCCGTTTTCATTAGAGCCACAACGCGAATTTCACGTCGTGGCTGTTTCACTGTCACCACAACGCGTTGTGAGCTATTTTTCCGCTCACTGAGCGTTTTCGGTCTTTGAGCGTAACATGTACAGTAAATCATGTCAAGAAGCCATAAACATCTTGATGAAATACCCTATTGGAGGTGAAAAATATTACATTTTCGTATCGTACTTTTGGTCACATCATAAAAAACTTTTATCACTAAAGCTTAAAAAAGTATAAAAATATACTATAAAAGTAAAAATATGTACTTAAAATTAGCATAAATATAACAATTTTTATCGTATTTTCATAGAAGTACAATTCATAACCTTGAGTTAGCTGTTTGCTTCGTTGGTGTAGGTAAAACAAAAAATAAAATGAACTCAGCATAAATATTTTAGACAAGACAAAAGGTTTTACTTGTGCACATCATACATAATTTGTAAAATATAAATTCCCATTATTTTATATAATATTATTATAAAAATGTTAAATTTTAGACCATTTACGTCCGTTTCCGTGTCCGTCAGTTTTTGTCCTATGAGTAATTCACAAGTCTATTTCAGTCGAGTTTTTTATAAATTTTTAATCAAATTTCATATTATACAATACACAAACAAAACATTATAATAATAAAACGGGAGTGCCTCCGCTGCCGGCGCCGGCTTCCAAAAATATCAGTAATGGGAACCGGCGGTAAGTAAGGGAACAGGCTGCCGGCGCTGGCACTCAAAATGGGAACCGGTGATAATGCGTAAAACGCTAGGTTCCAGTGCCGATAAAGAAATAATAATTATAATCTCAAATATTCGACTTCTTAACCTACTTCCAAAGGTGAAGGTTATATTATGTTCGGCTATGTATGTGTGTACCTTAGCTTTACCTTAGCTACCTTTTTTAAGCTACCAAAAAGTAAGATTTTGCACCACAGTTAAAAACCCCGTGGTATACTTCCGAAGATACCAAACAGAACTTCAGACTCCTTAATCCTTATATATATATTAGAGAATTTCAGCGTTGTTCAAAGAAGCAAAGGTACATTATGCTACTATGCAGATCACATTTATCAACATCATCATCACCACCATTAAAATATACATCCTTACATTATGACCTTATTATTTGTACTTTTCATAGTCCTTTAGCTCAAGACTGATGTTTTTGATCATTATTCTTTAATTTGACAAGCGATGTTTGCGGAATAGGCGCGGGCAGCCTATTCGGAAAACATCGCGTGACTTCGGCAAACTTCGGAAAACGGCGCCGGCAGCCATTTCGGCAACCGTCGCCGAAATGGCTGCCGGCGCATCTAGCTATTCGGGGCCATAAATCTTTATCGCCCCCGAAACCAATATCATGAAAATAGTTTGAGCCGTATTCGAGATACATAATAATATAATACGGGACATATTACATAATACGACGGGTTAAACGGGGATAAATTAAAAAAAGTATTCTATGTATTTATATTTATTTAATTTAAACAATTCGAAAAAAATGTAGTCCTGTTTATTATTATCTCTGGTGTCCCTCAAGGTTCACTACTGGGACCTCTACTCTTTGCAATTTTCCTGAACGATATTTCCAATTGTTTCCATCATTCGAAGCTATTTTTGTACGCCGATGATACCAAAATCCTTAAATACATATCCTCGATTGATGATTGTCATTTTTTACTGGAGGATCTTAATAGATTTACTAATTACTGTGTGGTTAATAAATTGAATCTTAATGTCTCGAAATGCTATACCCTGAACTTTAGTCGGAAAACAAAATTGCTTCATTTTCCATATCAACTCAATAGTGAGGTTTTAGTCTTAAAAAACGAAATTAAGGACCTTGGAGTAATCATTGATAATAAATTAATTTTTGACCAGCACATAGATCACATCGTGAGCAAGGCATCTAAGGCTCTGGGATTCATCATAAGATCAAGCAAGAATTTTAAATCTATTAAAACTCTAAAAATTCTATACTGCTCATATGTGCGCAGTCTTCTGGAATACTGTTCTGAGCTTTGGAATCCCATCTATGATATTTACAAAACTAGGATCGAATCTGTGCAAAAACGTTTCTTGAAATTTCTACAATTTAAATGCTATATTATCCTTCCAGACTATGAATCAAGGTGTAAAAAGTTTCATTTCCTCCCAGTATACTATCGTAGAAGAATCTCTGACATTGCATTCTCTTGTAAGGTAATTAAGAGTAAATAAATAAATAAAATAAAAAACTCTTTATTACAACCGCTAATTAAAAAAGTCAGTTTACAAAAGTTACAAAGAATGAAAACAGTTTGAAATGGCGGCCTTACTGCTGGAAGCAGTTTCTTCCAGGCAACCATAAACTTAATTAACAAAACAAATAACAGAAAATATTAATTAAAAACAAAGATAACAAATAACGAAATGATAAAATGAGATACAATATTTAATTTATAATAAGATAAATAAATATAATGGATACAATTTATATTAATAAACAAAATAAACATATAATGATACGAAGAAGAAAATAAAAGAATTCAGAGTTTTAAGAGTTCGCAGATAGATCTAAGTAGTGTTGCTTAAGTCTTTTCTTGAAAGTATTTATAGATTTGGAATTTTGTATGCTTTCGGGTAGAGCATTCCACAGACGGATAGCAGAGTAGATATCCCTGAGTTACTAAGTAAATATGATTTTAATATTCCTTCTAGATTCCTCCGTAACTATGTACCATTTCATGTACAACCCTACAATACATACTATCGTCGTAACTCGTATATATGTAGATCAAGCATTCAATTTAATAAAATTTTAAGTGAAAATCAGCATGAGGATGTATTTTCATTAAAGCCTAAGAAAATACGAAATATTCTAACTAAAGCATATTTCACCTCTAACTAGAAAATGAAACTTAGAAATTGTTTAGAATAAGTAGGTACTTATTTTATATTACAAAGTTAATAATACTAATCGTGGATCGGATCATAGGTAATTTTATCATCTCTTAGGGTCTTACTACAAAAGATTTAAACACCCGTTGAACAGTTGATTAGAGAAAAATTCCATACAAAATTGTCTCAAAACAACTGTTCAACAGATGTTTAAATCTTTTGTGGTAAGACCGTTATATTTTAATCTTTAATTTGTATTTAATTTTTTAATTCAGTTTCATATTTCATAGTGGGTTTGTATTTGCGGTGGCATATTATTTAAAATTACTTTCTACTATAAAACTAAATTAAATTTTTCAACATCTAATACTTTTGGAGTTGTTATAATAATTATAGAAATAGGTAGGTATATTTTATTATTGTAATTACTGTTTCACACCTAGCTTCTTTAAATTACTATTCATAAGTGGAAACTTATAATTGGCATTCGAAATTCTTATTTAGATAATTAATGTTATTGTTAGTATGCTGTAAGTTTTCCGAACAAAAAAAAATAATAATAAATAAAAAATAAAAATAAAATTAATCAATTGCCCAAAGCTCTGCGAAACGCGCCATCCAGCGGAAGGATTTAATAGCTTGACAACCTACACCTACTACCGCTACATTAATTCATAAGCAGATGGCGCTTCGCGGACCGCTCCGCGGACCGCGGCCAAACATCCAAGGTCATTCGCTTTACAATTCACCTTAAGAATCTTATACTTAATTTATACGGCATTAAGTCACGCAGAAGTATGTAGGGAGAACTTTTTAAACAACAGCAATATGGTTTCGTTTTTGTAATTTTGCAGATAACTTACGGATTTTACGGATGTCTCTCCGACATAAAAATCGGAGGGAGCTCGCTACCCCTGGAGGAGGGCAGCACGTCGGCGGATGGGCGGGCGCAACTGATGCGCCGCGTGCGCGTGCGCGTGGGCGGCGCGTGCCCAGCGCTGCCGGCGCCGGACGCGTGCGGCGCGCAGCCCTGCCTCAACGGCGGCACATGCCGGACAACGGCGGGCGGCGGCGCGTACGAGTGCACGTGCCACGAGCGGTTCTCGGGACGGCGCTGCGAGGTGGACGCGGACCCGTGCGCGTCGGCCCCGTGCCTGCACGGCGGGTACTGCGCGGCGGCGGGCGGCGCGTGGCGGTGCGCATGCGCGGCGGGGCTGGCGGGCGCGCGGTGCGAGCGCGGCCGCTGGTGCGGCGCCGGCGCGTGCCTCAACGGCGGCGCGTGCGAGGAGGGCGAGTGGGGCCCTTCGTGCCGGTGTCGCGGCTACTACGGCCCACGCTGCCAGTACGACGTGGACGAGTGCCTGGGCGAGCCCTGCCTCAACGGCGCCACCTGTCTCAACGAGCCCGGATCCTTTCGCTGTCTATGTCCGCCCGATAAGACCGGTACGTCAATTCTTACTTTTTTGTCACTCTACTACTACACAAGAATTTGCAGGTTTTGGTTTTTTGATGAAATTAATTTCAAAGGATTCTTAAGATGTGAAATGAATATGTTCGTCAGCTGCTCTCATTCGGCCGCAACAGGGTTGCCTGGTGTAAACAGATTTTTATATTTCTGTCTACAATTACAGTAGCCACGTGTTTTTATTTTGGTATATATACGGGATTTGAACACGCGAGTAAACGGTTGCCAGTTGCACAATGGCCGTAAACAAAATATTATGTTGCTTAGGACGACAGCTGTCAAACAACGTGTAAACATCAGCTCCGCAATTATTCGATAAATAAAAATATAAAATTAATAAAAATCAAACAAAAAGTGAAAAACTAAGTGTATAGTGAAGTGATAACTATGTACAATCGTTTGTGAAACAATCAATAAGTGCTAAACAATACAAACTCAAAGTGAAAAAAATCCCAGAACTCCATCTAATCTTTTAAATTATTTTATAAATAATCACTTATAATGTACACGTATAAAAATGCCAGATAATTTTGAAGCTCGTGTGGTATTCGGGGGATTATTTTTCCGTCCCAAATGTCGGCCAATAGAATTGCACCATTCGACGTCACGTGGTACAACCTAAAATTTTCAAAAAATTATCAGTATAATACCATGTAGCACGTACCACGTGATATTTGGGTCGGAAAAATAATCAGTGAATTTAGTAATATCAATACTTACAAGTAACAATATATATTATATATATCTTGAAGTAACAATTTTTAATAATAAGAAAGTGAAAAAATCTCTTTATGAACATTGTAAAGGAATATTACAAATTATTTTTATAAAGTGTGTCGGTGTCCACGGATGAGCTAATATTCAGAAACGATAACTGCTACGTCACATAGTACAACATAGACGACGTAACAGTTCTTTAAATTAGACGTCTTCGTAACGCATCAGATAGCGCAGCGGTTAAGTTACACAATCGTCACGCAAGTTGTCCACGGTTCAAGACTTCGTCATGTTATCACTTTTTGTACGAAAAATATACTGGTATAAATCAGCAGAAGGCCCTACTTTGAAAATGAATTTCTTATCTAATAATATAACATTTAGAAGACACCAAAGAAACATGTCATTACATACAAATGAAGATGAGTGTGAAGCCGAAGGAATTTACTCCTTGAATACAAGTGCAAATAGTTTACAAGGTGGATCGGACGCAGAATCCAATGAAATACTCAGATTAAGAGACCGCGTACGAGAACTAGAAACGGAATTACACAATGCTCTACAACAAATTGAGGTCTTATCGGAACAAAACAGGAATCTTAAACATTGTAATGAAACCACGATAAAAAAAAATTGTTTCTAAAAATGACGTAACTAAAAATAAAATATCATGTTCCCCAACAAATGAAACTGATGACATAATATGCGGTAATGAGTACTATGTCATGATCAGATTAAAATAAATAAAATTTCCGTTGACGAAAATAAGCAAATAATACAGAGAAAATATGCATTCTTAGCACAAATAAACATAATAACATTTTGCCCATCGCACAAAATTATCTTTAAAAGATTATACAAACATATGTCATTATATTAAAACAAATTCTAAGTTAAGTGAATTGTTAAGAGGCATTGAAAATAAATTAACAGACTTCACATCCAATGATTTCTGTGTCATCATGATTGGTGATGATGATTTTAAAGCAACGAATGATTACTTCAGCCTAATAACATTTATCAGAGAAACGCTGAATAAAATTCAACATACAAACGTTATTATTTGCCTACCTACTTTAAATATGGTTATTACAAAGATATGTTCAACTGGAGAGTCGAAACATTTAATAATCTTTTATACTTAGATATCACAAGTCACAACACATGAAAATGCATACATATTGGACTCAAATGAGAAATTGGAATACAGTTTTCGCATGTTTCACCGTCGCTCTGGCTCGATTAATAATTATGGCATAAGCAAAATATTTGATAATCTACAAACTCAGATAAATGATATATATGAATATAAAAAATCCATTACTCAAATAAATAAATATGAATCTGAAGGATTACAATCAGAAAATGAAATATTTGAAGAAGCATCAGGCTCATTGTTCTTTCGCCAATAAATGTATACTTATCTATTATGCACCAGAACATTGCGGGATTATTAAACAAAATGGATGAGCTTTCTGTAAGTCTTCAAGAATTAGAGGAAGACAAGATTAGTATTGACGTACTCTGTATCACTGAACATTTTATAGAACAAGGTCAAGAACAGTACCTTCGTTTACAGAATTTCTCACTAGCAGCTTCTTTTTGTAGAGCTAGCAGAAGAGGTGGCGCCTGCATCCTTGTAAAGAATAATTTAGAATGGAATGAAGTACATCATGTTCGGAAACTATCTATACCAAATGTAATAGAATGTTGTGCTGTAGAACTAATTCTTTATAAAGTTCATATAATTTGTATGTATAGAATACCTAATTATAATAATTTACAAACATTTTTTTACAAATTAGACCTAGTTTTGAATTATTATTTACAATCTAAATTTAAAAATATTATTATAGCCGGCGACTTTAACATAGATATTCTAAAATCAAATAACACCACGTTAAATTTGGAATGCATACTCTTAAGTTATAATTTAAAAATTGCTATAAAACAACCTACTCGACTAGCAAGCAAAACCTGTATTGATAATTTTATACATGATTTTAAAAAATCATGTAGATCGGAAGTGAGAGAAATTGGTTTGTCTGATCACACAGCTCAAATAATTACACTACCAGTTAAGAAAATTCCTCAAATAAAATACTGGCGCAAAGAAGTGCGGGATTATTCAACTGAAAATATTTTAAAATTTAAGGCAATGTAACAAATGATGCTTCAAAAGCATATCATTATTTTGTCGAAGAATTTAAATTATTTTACGAGCTATGTTTCCCAAAAAAGTATGTTACAATAAATATTCTTGGCAAACCAAAGTGGATATCACGAGGGATAAAAATTTGCAGTCGTAAAAAAAGAAAAATGTTTTTGAGTCTTAGATATAAACGTAGTCCTGAAAATGTTTCAGAATATAGAAAATACTGTCAGTTATTTAAGAAAATCATTTCATTAACAAAAAGAGCACAAAGTAATTATAAAATTTTAACATCAAAAAATAAATGTAAAACAATATGGGAACTTATCAATGAATCACGTTTGAACTTGCCAAATGAGACGATACTAGAAATAAAAAATAATAATAATGGATATATTACTGATCCCCAAGAAATTGCAAACGAATTCAATGACTTCTTTATAGACAAAGTAAAACCAATAATAAATGACACTAATTTAATTTCAAATAATACGTCATGTACATCATATGTTAATTCAATGTTTTTAGCTCCATGTATTCCTCAAGATGTTTATAAAATTATAAAATCGCTGAAAAATACGCATAGTGCTGGGTTTGACGGTATTTCAACTAAAATTATTAAAGCTGTTAACGATAACATTTGTCCTCACATTTGTTTTTTAATTATTCAGTGTATAACGACTGGGATTTTTCCTGATGATCTTAAATTAACGATCATTAAACCGCTTTTTAAAAAGGAAAACCGGGAGTTAAAAGAGTTTTACAGGCCAATAGCACTTGTTTCAGTGTTTTCAAAAATTTTTGAGAAGTATTTGTATAACCAAATCTATAACTTTTTAGAAAAAAATAATATCTTATGTGACGAACAAAAAGGGTTTCGAAAAAATAAAAATATTAATCTGGCTATATATGACTTTTTAAAAAACATAATGCATGAAATTGATAAAAGGACTCCAGTTTGTGATATTTTTTGCGATATGACACAAGCATTTGACTATGTACATCACGAAATATTGCTTAGGAAACTTGAATCCTACGGAATAAGAGGTAACGTTTTACAATTGATACGCTCTTACTTACATAACAGACCTCAATGTACAGAAATTTGTCGTATAAATAATAAACAAAGAATTGAGGTTAAATATAGATCTCCACAGCGAATTATTGAGTTTGGAGTACCACAAGGGACTGTAATAGGTCCATTTTTTTCATTATTTGTATTCATGACTTACCAAAAGCGCTTAACCAACCCACGAGTTTATTTGTAGATGACAGTACAATTACAGTAAACTGCAAAGACATTATTTTGTATGAAAGTGACATTAATAACTCATTACGATCTTTAATTGAATGGTTAAATAAAAATAATTTATAATTAATTTAAATAAAACAAAAATAGTACATTTTAGCCAAAGAAACTCAAACTCATTAAGTATTAATTTACATTATAATAAAAACAAAATAGAAGAAGTAGATACAGCACGATTTTTAGGTCTAGAAATAGACAAACAATTATATTGGAAGAATCATATACAAGAACTAGGTAAAAAAATAAGCAGTTTCGCATACGCGCTAGGTAAGCTATCCTTATCAGTCAACGTTAAAACACGTATTACAGCTTATCATGGTTTAGTTGAGTCAGTCATGAGGTACGGCATAATTTTTTGGGGAAATGCCACAGATAAGGAATTTATATTTAAGATGCAAAAACGTTGTATTAGAGCCATGTTTCAATTAAAAAGTACTGATAGCTGTCAACCAATTTTTAAACGACACCAACTTCTCACATTTCCATCTTTATATATACTTGAGGTTGCATTATTTGTAAAACGTAATTTACATCTCTACCCACGACTGTCACATAATGTAATAAGAAATAGACGCCACGGTGACAAACTATGCGTGCATACCTGTAGAAAAGAGATAATGGCAAAGAGTGTTTTTTGAATGGGCCCGAAAATTAAAATCCCTAAGAGTATTAGTGACACTAATGTAAATATCTTTAAAAAAAACTGTAAAAAATTGTTGCTTATGAAATGCTATTACTCTATAAATGATTTTTTATCTGATGACCACTATAATGTACCTTAGAATTTTTATGAAGTGTGATTTGACTGATGGATTTGTGATATTAATAATTATTACCTTATTTTTAAATATTTTGTTTTGATTGTATGGATTTTATATATATATTTTTAATTTTGATGGATTTGACTGATATATTTGTAATATTATTTATTGACTTACTTTTAAATTTTATTGTTTTGATAGCATGTATATTTTTATTTAATGGATTTGACTGATGGAGTTGTGGTATTAATTATTTACTCATTTTTTGTTTTGATAAATTTTGTAACTAATTAGCACTTTAAGATATAAAAATTTGCATGCTTAAAGCAGAATATGTGTTCTCTTATATTTAATGCTAAGATCAATTTGTTACCATATTCAATGCAAATAAAATTATAATTATGATTATGATTATGATTTGGTTTTTGTGAACGACTCTCGCTCCAGCCGGGCTAGCATACGGACCAGTAGAAATACGAAAGTATGGACAAACTGTGGAGATAAACTTAAGGTGCCGTTCCGATCTTTTTTCGTTCCGAAAAATTCAATTAAAATGCCACTTTAAGAGTATGACAGACTAAAGTCCTAAAAATTAAAATAATATCCTACTTTATGACATAGACTATATAATAATAATAATAGCTCCCACACCGGTTTCGGTGACGGTGGCCGGTTTCATTGAAACCAGGCCAGCTACGCAGGAGTAATTTTATAGTGCCCAAGTGTGTGCGCAGTACACAAGAGCACTCTCTATTCCTTTACTCTCATGACCCAGTGGGACGGCATACCAACACGACTGGCGAGAGATCAGGCGCAGGACCGACTTTTTACATGCCCATCCGACGCATTGATCATCTTACTTGTCAGACAATCAGGTGATCAGCCTGCATTATCCTAACCAAACATGGAAATAACATGTTTCCAACGCGGGAATCGAACCCACGACCTACGAGTCAAGAGCCGAGCTCTGAACCACTGGACTGTCTGTCATAAAGTGGCATTTTAATTAAATTTTTGTCGGTCGCGATTAGCCGTGGTAAAGATTGGAACGGCACCCTAAGTTTATGTCCACAGTTTGTCCATACTTTCGCATTTCTAGGGGTGGCCATGCTAGCCCGACAGGAAGCGTAAGAAAGAAGATGACGACCTGATTGACCTCTGTAGTAGAAATAATAATGTGTGTGGTGGTAGGCATGAACTGCGGCAACCCGCTGTACTCGGACGCGGTGGTGGCGGGCGAGGCGGGCGGGGCAGCAGGCGGCGGGCGCGCCATGCGCGAGCTGTGGCACTGGGCGCTCGCAGCGCGCTGGCCCCTGGCGGCGGCGGGCGCGGCGCTGCTGCTGCTGCTGCTGCTGGCCGCGCTGCCGCCGCTGCTCCGCCGCGCGCGCCGCCCGCCACCCGCGCCGCTCAACAGCGCCGTCGAGAAGCGGCCGCCGCGCGCCAAGCTGTCCAACCTGGAGGCGGGGCGCCGTGGCCGACCGACGTCCTGCGCCGAGCCCCCGCCGCTCAACAACATCGACACGCTCCGCTCGTACGGCTCCGCCGGCGACGAGCTGGAGCTGCCGCCCGACTACCTGCGGAACCTCAACGTCGAGCCCGTCGACCGCAAGCCCTGGTCCGAGCAGATGCACCTGCACACCTTCGTCGACAACAAGATATACAACGGTGGGTGTCTCGAGCCGCGCCCCGCCGCCGTCCCCGCGTCGTCTCGACCTCGCCTCTCTGACTCGCTCGTCCCTCTCGCAGATCTGAAGGCGTGCAACACGCGGCGCGGGTCGCCGGGCGCGCACGCGCGGCGTGCGGGCGAGCCGCACCTGGTGGGCGGGTACCACTGGGACTGCTCGGACTGGTGCGGCGGCGGCGCGCTGCCCGGCATCAGCGAGGTGGCGGGCTCGGAGCGGCCCGACACGGAGTCGCCGTCGCCGCCGTCGCCCCGGCCGCGCGCGCTCGCGCCGCCGCCGCTGCCGCTCGACACCGACTCCGCGCCCGACGATCTCGACGCGTTGCGCTTCACGGACGGTGAGTTCCGTCCGCTCTCCGGATATGTAAAATGCTATCAAAATATTTTTTTTGCATAATATTACAAAGTAGGCTATATTTGTGGCGTGGCGATATAACTCATGCGAGAGTCAGTCGTCTGCCCATCGCCAACTTAACTTGTCGTGCAATAAAGTGTTTCAGCGCATCGAGTATTTAATTTCGCTGTCATTAGCAGCATACAACTTTAGATCGACATTTTCGATAGGCTGTCAAACACACCTGCACTTTGTAATTACGGAATTGTTAGCGACCGTATCGATCAAAAAACTATATTTCGTTAAATTATCTCTAATCAATAAACAATGGCTTTTGGTTAGTTGACATTGAGTACATCCGTCCACCGAGCCCGCATCTAGTGCCACGCACAGGGTTGCTGGCAGCGGCTAGCTCTCGATCTGTACCGAAAGTGACAACGGCACAGCCAGTCCGGGTCCCCATGTAGGTACTCTGGCCGCGATGTCGATCTTCTCCTGAAGTCGGTCTAGAGCGCCCGCGACCCCTCAGTTTGGCGCGAAGCGCTGCAACCTCCAGCTACAATCTGCTCATCTGCTTGTCCGGCTCCGGTCCGTCCATCTGCTGCCTTCTTGCATGACACGGCTGCGACATCCCCGACGTTGGTGCATTCAGTAATCTTGTCTGCCATGGCCGCCATCTTGTCCAGAGACTGATCTTCACAAACCGCATTGACTGCTCGAACTGATGACGGCATTTTCGACAACCACAGGCTCTCGAGTGTGGTGCCCGCAATTTGTGCGTTGCGACCCAGATCCTTCATGCCGTATACTGCCTGCTGAATTTTACAATTTTTTTGAGGGTTCAAAAAAACGAGTTCTCGCAATAAATATATTTAATCTAATTTCTGTGTCCGCACTGGGCAGTGTCGTCGTGCCTGCTGCACGAGGACCGCTCGCCGCCGCCGGACATCGCGGGCGACGAGTCGGCGCTGCGCGCGCGCTCGCTGCGGGACACCGACGCCCACAGCCTCATCACGATGCTGGGTGAGTGAGCCGACCTTACTAATTAACTTCTGATCTATGGACGTAATGGATTGCAGCTCCAAAAGTAGATCCATAATGTTCGCGACGATATACTCGCTCGGTACTCGCCGCAGTCGGGTGTCAAATAATAATAATGCAATTTTCGCTAAGTGACTCGCGTTCATTTCACGTCCGGCCCCTACATTCGAAGTGACGTTTCAGAGGAGCGGCACTCGCTGCTGGGCGGGTCGTCGCGCTGCAGCTCGCTGTCGGCGCACCTGTGCGAGATCGAGGAGTCGGACGCGGACGACGCGGACGAGTGCGGGGATGCCCCGCTCCCGCCCCCCGCGCCGCGCGCCACGCACACGGAGGTGTGACGGCGGCGCGCGGCCGCAGCGCCGCAGCCCCGCTCGCGCGCCTAGCACGCGCCCCGCACCCCTCGCCGCACGGTTATATACGAGACTATATTTTGATGTGATATCCGACTCCCCTCGAGAGAGCCGGAGTCGCGGGAGGTGCCGAGCGATGTTCGTCTGTACCATATAGGCTAAGTCGGGACGTCGCCGGCCGTCGGCGCCGACGGGGCGCGTCGGGACCTGTACATATAGTTTTACGCGAGGCCGACGTGTATGTATGTATATAAGTTGGAGTCGCGTCGAATCGACGCGACGAGTGACTACCATGGTGCTCCGAAGATAGTTTCATATCATAACTTGAAAGTATATTATGCATTTACGACTCTCTCCTCTAGGCTAGTTACGTGTAAGTATTCTATTTTTATATGTGTGCGGCCGCTACTCGTGCCGTACTGACTGACCGGTGCGCCGATCGGCGCCCTACCGTTTCGTTACTAAAGTCGTTTGCGTCTCCCGTATGATTGATGATAATAATTTATTTCACTATTGTTATGTTGTATGTTTTAAAACGACTAATAAAGCGATCAGAGTACAATCGAAATGTTATTTTATTTCCTCCTATTGTCCGGAGCGTCAGCGACTCCCAGCAGCTATTGACACTCAAACTTTCAATCACGAAGGGGACAATGATAATATATATTTATGACTATCATTGCCTTTTAAAATTTCTACAAAATTATATGAATCATAAAGGACGCTGTTAAGCATAATATTTGTGTATCATCAATCATCTTTCATCCTACAAAAAGTTTCGTATTGAGTTATGAATGCAGTTATGTTCTTTAGATAAATTAACATCTACGAAACTTCGAAACAACATCTACGAAACTTCGTAGCTACATCTACACAACATCGTAGCTACATCTACGAAACTTCGTAGCTACATCTACGAAACTCTGTAGCTAAATCTACGAAACTTCGAAACAACATCTACGAAACTTCGTACTTCTTTTCTTAAACTGCCAGAAGAACGTAATAATGAAACTTTACTGGGCATTGTTTTTTTTTTGTTTCAAAGCGGTGTCGCCTTGGATTTCTATCGCAAATGCTGGTATTTTTCTAATAACAGCTCCATTCAGATTCCTATGGCTTTTGAGCCCATGACGTCAGAAGCAGTTAAGTGCTCATATACTGACGTCTTTCGGAAGGATGAAGACACAATTGCATTAGATCCACCTGACCGAGTTAGGTTAGGTTAGGTTTTTTTTTTAATTATCCCCCTAACATAATTAGGTATGTTCTTTATATCACGTTAAAATCTTTCTTGCTTTCGAACTTTGGCATAAGCTTTCGTGAAATAATTTTATTTTTAATTAAAGCTTCTCTTGCAGTTTTGTGGCAAAATTGCATAGATGCCTAGCTGTTACTGTTTTTACAGCTTGAGTGTAACATGGTAGCCGCAGAAAAAGGAGTTCATCTTCACCACCTGACTCAACTAGAGAATGAAGAGTCACATCCAAAACATTAGTCAATATAGGTGGTTGCGAGTAAGATTGCTGCCAGTCTATCAAATCGATGTAAGACGAAGCGTTTAAATTTATTGTGCGCACTTCAAAGACTCGAAGCTTAAGGGATTCGGATGATTTTCTTGCCTTTAAAATACGTCTAGCGGCAAGTTCTCTCATATGTTTTTGTTCGTCAGATAATATAGACAAAAGCAAGTTCTCTGGGTGCGCAAAAAAAGCATTTCGCTTTATTACAATTTACAGGATCAACAACACTCTTTAATTCTTGCGGAAGGTATCGAGAATAAAATACCAACTTCCAAAAGTGCCTTGCTCCATCTATGTCGGATTCAATTTGATTTCGAACCATATAGGAGCACATACTTTAACTACAAAAATAGCGAGTTGTTTTAGTTCGTTTGTAGAAACATAATATCTCAGTAGAAACATATAAGCGCAAAATCCTGTTGGCCTTTGTTAGCCACCTGGCATGAGACATTTTTCCCGGAGATCGACGAGACAAATCAGGAGAGTAATTACCACTTATGACGGCAGATATAATTTCATAAAGGTAACATTGGTCAGAACTGGGGGTTTTTAGGGTCTACACAGACGGACTGCATTTCAACTGCAATCCAACTGCAAATCGCAGTTGGATCGCTCCCTTTGCCGGGACGAATTAAAAAAAAGTCTATGGTAACGATTCAGTGATAACGACTAACGTCGGAGTTTTGCCGGGAATGTAAAAGTGTGCTGTTGTGTTTCCTAAAATTGTGTTAGCTGGGTTTTTAATGTGTAATATTGGTAGAATATTAACCATTAGACATTCGTGTTCATGCACAAGTGTAGGAAAGTGGTGTAATATCCAGAAACGTGCTATTTTGTGTTCCCTCCAAAACTCCATCGAAAGTTTCAGTAAAGCGTCTACCACTTTACTGAATCGACCGACTTGACTCCTTGACTGTATTGATTTTTACTTAGACTTTGACTAGACTTTAGACCTGACGATACATGAAAACGATGATGAAAATTATAATAGGAGGAATATGGTTTTCCCGCCATATTCCTTACCTTTTTACCTTGTCTGTGGCACAACATACACATCCTTTGTGTCAAGTTGCCAAAAAAGAAGAATAGAGTTTTGCCGGGAATACGAAAGAGTAATGTTCTGTTTTTGTATTAATTTCCTAAAATTGTGTTATTTCGGTTTTTAATGTGTAATGTTGGTAGAATATTAACCATTAAATATTCGTTGTCGTGCACAAGTGTGGGCAAGTGATACAACTTCAAGAAACGTGCCATTTTGTGTTCCCTCCAAAACTCCATCGAAAGTTTTAGTAAAGGGTCTACCACTTTACTAAAACGACTGACTTGACTCGTTGACTATACCGACTACTTTTTAGACTTTGACTAGACTTTCGACTTGACGATAATCTGGAAGAACGACTTTTTACGAAATTTTTTACGAAAAAAAATTTTTTTTCCCGCCAATACTTTACTTGACACTGGCCATGGTTTAAAGCCGAGCGCCATAACAAGAAAAAAAAAAAAAAAAAAAAAAAAAAGAAGAATAAGAAAAAGAAAAGAAAGACTAACGTCAATGTCATTATTGAAATTTGAAAATTTTACATAATATTTTCACGTAGGTAGGTCGCGAATTTTTAAGAGTTTCAGCTGATTTTAAATTGATAAAATTCAAAAACATACAAATAGTGAAGTGAAAAAGAGATTTTTAATGTATTATATTGAGTACAAAGTCGCCATGTCGGCGACGACGCTAATACGACCTGTATTAGGTAATTATGTTTCAGGTAACAGTTTACAGAAGAATTTGAAAATGAAGTCTCAGTACATAAGTGTAGTTTTAACGCTCTGTTGTGGCTTTGATGAGGTGGCCCTAACGGTGTATATAGGTATCCTTAGGCCCACTTGTGCCAGACCAGGTTAACACCATTAACTCTGAGTTAAATTATACTTCGGAGTTAAATTGTCATCATATTGTCTTGCACCACCGAGAGTTAGGAATTAACCTCGTGTTAATTTTTAAAATTCTTAACCCACCGATGTGGGAAGGTATCGACTAACTCTGGGTTGGTAATGCCAAAACTACAATTTTTAGGTTATGTAGTCTATAATTTCTTATCTAATAATATATGTAATTTAATTTAAATTTATAATTTAATAATTTCTCGACTAATGTATTCATACTCTCTATAAAGCGCATCACAGACGGTGAAGATAATATAAAATATATATTATCTTAGAGCATATTTTAGAATATCGCTCACCATACAAATCCTATGAACCATCACACACAATGAAGTTAATTTATATTTTATATTTTGTATCTTAAGATATGGAAATATATATTTCGTACCTTAATATTTTATCTTAAGATACGAAATATATATTTCGTATCTTAATATGTTATCTTAAGATGCGAAATATATCTTTATGAATAGGTACAGGGTGTTTTTGTGTCGAGCAGCGGGCTCATCGGTGATCGGACGCACTAGTAGATGCAGTGTTGCCAGTGCTGTATGTTAGAAAGTTACATACCTACTCTCATTCGAAAAGTAACATTTTGATGGAAAAAGTAACATTTCGGATAATTTTAAATAAAATTGACTTATAATTTATTGCTTTATTATTATTATTGCTTAAAAAGCTCATGAACCGAAATGAATGTTTCTCTTGAATTTCTAAAATACTCCTGAAACTTCTTCGTTGACAGATATTGATAAGGGTCTACACAGACGGACTGCATTTCAACTGCAATCCAACTGAAAATTGCAGTTCAAGTGCAGTTTGAATGCAGTTGACACGACTGCAATGCGACTACAATAGAACTGCAAACCAAACAGTTCACACGACTGCACGCCGACAGCAACTGAACTGCAATCCGACTGCGTGTTTGGTTTGCAGTTCTATTGCAGTCGCATTGCAGTCGTGTCAACTGCATTCAAACTGCAATTTGCAGTTGGATTGCAGTTGATATGCAGTCTGTCTGTGTAGACCCTAAAGGTTAAATTCGCCACAGGTTTTTCTCTTTTTTATGTGAGGCTCTATCCAAATGTTTCTCCTGTTGGAATGTGCTACTGCAATCTGCATTTCACATTCTATATCAGAATCATCGTCTGAGAAGCTGTCTAACAAATCAAGAAGTAAGACAGTATCAGTTATTAGTTATCACTCATAGTCAATCACCCTGTATATAGAATTCTAACAAGGAATACGTGTGGCACCAACGCAGACTCGTAAGGAAATGAACATATTTTTAATATTATCGTATCTTAGCCGTGTGTGATAGCTTAAGATACTATAATATTTTATATTTGGGCATCTAAAGATAAAATATTATATTATCTTCACCGTGTGTGATGCGCTTAACACTCTCTCTCTCTATATTATATAACTTCTCTCTATAATATTCACTCTTATAACAGAAATTTTGCAGAACGGACCAATCTTTTTTACTGATAAAGAGACAAAGATTTTCATTGAGGATTTCGGCTAAAGTTTAGAATCATGCCCCACGATTTTGGTGTTACGATGGGTTGAGGAGGGATGGGTTGGATGAGGAAAACCCCCCCGTAGCACTTCCAGCCTCATGAGGCCCTCCATTTATGAGAAATTCGCATTTAAAATTTTCGTAATTTCGAGGTTAAGTTTTCTATTCTCTGGTGTTTACGAAGTGTTTTCAAGGCTGTGGTGAGTGTGGGACGAATATTCCATCATTCCAAAACTATATAATCCAAGGTTTCTTGATAAAAATTAAGTAAAATTATCAAAATTCACTACTATAAAGTAATTGTATGGGTTTGGTAAATATTGGGCTTCTTCTTCTTTTTTTTTTTTTTTTTTTGTTGGCTTTTGGCACTGATACCGAGGGTGTACTTTGCCACTTTATTTGACGTTCCGATTTGCATTGTTTTTGTAAATTTTTTTAAGGATTATATTTTACGTAGTGTAATAATATTTCAGATTCATAAATACTTAGGTAATATTATTTATTTTTTATCACAATAACATGAATATTTTAAATAAGAAATGTGTCTCTAATACGATGTATAAAAATTAAAAATATTTCTTGAAGTGTTGCCGATTACTTGAGCCGTAATCGGCAACACTTCTTAAGCCGGAGACGTGACAGACGGACATGGTTCCAAAAACGAATCGGCCGACCCCGACTCCACGTAGTACTTGTCTGTCAACCCCTAGAGTGCAATTCCTAAGCCGGAGGCGCGGAGGGAGAGCAGCCCCCGCCCGCCGTAACGAAACTAGGAACCAGGACTCGCCGTGGCGGCGGAGGCTGGTCGCCGAAGGCGACCAAAAAGCCGGAGCTGCCTAAGGCGAGTCTTGGTTTCTTTGTTTCGTTACGCAAGGGCGAAGGGGCTGCATTTCCCGCAGCGCCGGAGACGTGACAGACGGACATGGTTCCAAAAACGAATCGGCCGACCCCGACTCCACGTAGTACTTGTCTGTCAACCCCTAGAGTGCAATTCCTAAGCCGGAGGCGCGGAGGGAGAGCAGCCCCCGCCCGCCGTAACGAAACTAGGAACCAGGACTCGCCGTGGCGGCGGAGGCTGGTCGCCGAAGGCGACCAAAAAGCCGGAGCTGCCTAAGGCGAGTCTTGGTTTCTTTGTTTCGTTACGCAAGGGCGAAGGGGCTGCATTTCCCGCAGCGCCGGAGACGTGACAGACGGACATGGTCCCAAAAACGAATTTGCCAACCCCTAGAGTGCAATTCCTAAGCAGGAGGTTGCATTATGATAAAAAAAAAAACAAAACGTCAAAGTGATAACACGGTAGATTTTATGTAGTTTGTATGTAGTGAATTTTGTTAATTTTACTTAATTTTTATCAACATAACTTGGATTATATCATGAAACAAAATTGAAATATACATCCTTCACTCAACCGCAGCCTCGTGATCCTTCAAAAACACTTCGTAAACACCCGAGAACAGATTACCTAACCTCAATATTTCGAAAATTTCAAAGGTGAGTAGCTCCAAAACGGGGGGGCTCCGGAGTATGGAGTTGGTACTGGGGGGTTCACCCCCCCTCCCCCTCCCCCCCCCCCCCCCCCCCCCCCCCGCCCCCCTCCCCCCCTAAATCGTGGGGCATTATTCTAAACTTTTACCCATAAGTTAATTGAACATCTGATACACAGTCGTCAATGGCAGTTGTCAATAACAAAAACGTGTACCGTATACGCGTTGCCAGCCACACTGTTGTCAACCACAGTGTTGAATAGAATTTGCGTGGTCGTCATCCGCCGTTGACGACCGTGTATCAGATGCTTAAATCTTTTTATTCTTGTATTCTGTGAATAACAGATGTAAGTACCTATATAGATATACGGATCCAATTATTGACTTATGAAATAAGGTGATATCGTTATATTCGAACATAAACTGGAGATAACAATAAAGTAAACTTCATTGTTATTTTTTACATGTACGCAACGCTATCGGGAGCGGGCGCGCGCCAGATTCCCGAGTCACGACGCCAATGTGCGGGCCTGCGAACTGCGGCCAGACGAGCTGTCTGTGCGGATGAGCAGCGGCTGCCCGGAATACGTCTCGACTTTGATTACAATAAATGATACCCAAGAGAGTCTCGTTATTTACCCTTTTGTTTTGTAACACTTAGGCAGGTGACATAAGTCAAAGTCAATTTGACAGCTGTCAAAGTGACTTTGATGCCTAAGATAGGTTCCTCCGGGACCGCTAACCTAATGATTAAAATGCAGACGAACCTACGCAAAAAAAAAATAGACCTAACCTAACTATAGTACCTATTGTCAAATATAACATTTTAAATGTCTAACAGCGTTTGGTCTAACACTGCAATACTTGCCGTGTTTATCTAACACCGTGTTACCCTAACACCGTGTTACCCTAACACCGTGTTACCCTAACACCGTGTTACCCTAACACCGTGTTACCCTAACACCGTGTTACCCTAACACCGTGTTACCCTAACACCGTGTTACCCTAACACCGTGTTACCCTAACACCGTGTTACCCTAACACCGTGTTACCCTAACACCGTGTTACCCTAACACCGTGTTACCCTAACACCGTGTTACCCTAACCTTTTAACCTTACCTCTTTTAACCCAACCTAACTTCTTATAAACTAACGGCTAACCACATTAAAACTAACCTCTTTTAACCTAACTTCTTTTAACCTCAACTCTTTTAACCTAACTTCTTTTAACCTCAACTTTTTTAACCTGACAGCTTTAAACCTATCTTCTTTTAACCTTACCTCTTTTAACCTCACCGCTTTTAACCTCACCTCTTTTAACCTCACCTTTTTAACCTCACCTCTTTTAACCTCACCTCTTTTAACCTCACCTCTTTTAACCTCACCTCTTTTAACCTCACCTCTTTTAACCTCACCTCTTTTAACCTCACCTCTTTTAACCTCACCTCTTTTAACCTCACCTCTTTTAACCTCACCTCTTTTAACCTCACCTCTTTTAACCTCACCTCTTTTAACCTCACTTTTTTTTAACCTAACCTCGGTTAACCTCACCTCTTTTAACCTCACCTCTTTTAACCTCACCTTTTTTAACCTCACCTCTTTTAACCTCACCTGTTTTAACCTAACTTCTTTTAACCTAATCTCTTTTAACCGACCTTTTTCAATATAACTCCATTCAACCTAAATTCTTTCAACCTATCTCCATTCAATCTAACGCCATTCCTGCACCTATCTCCATTCGACCTAATAATTTCTATTCAACTTTACCCGTTTAAGCTTAGCTTATTTAATGCAACCAATTTCAAAAAGCGTCGTAAATTATTATTGTGCTTGCAGTTTTTATAATTAGTATCAATCATTCAAGTAAAACTTAAAACTATTATAGTTAGAATCAATTAATAAGTAAAGAAGGCTAATAAGGCTTGCCATAGAGATAGTCCCAAGACGAACAAAGACAGCGGACCTTTCCGTATAGGGTAAATGACTAGTAAATTGGACAGTACTAGTCATTGGACAAAGCAGAAAAACAATATTATTTATTAAGGTTGCTTCAAATACTGCCTATTTCTAAAGTAATAGAACGCCTGATTTTAAAGAAAAACAGGTACTTTTTAAAGCAACCATAATAAATATTGTGTTTTTGTACTCTGTCCAATGAGGAGCAAAACTGACTTTTTATCCCGATAGGCGTCGCATCGTCGACTGACCGTAATTTGACATTAGAGCTGTCAAATCCCATACATTTTTTGTAAACAAGAGTAATAATTATCAATTTTCGTAAAAATGCCTCAATGTTGTGCTTTGAGTTTTAAAGACCGGAGAGTTCGTATATTTCCCAAAGACCCAAAGTGAAAAAAAAGTGGGAAAATGCCTTCTGAATAAAAAATTTCAAAGAAAGAATATGGCATGCTTATGTTTACTTCATTTCACAGAAGATAATTATTTTGAAAGATGTAAGTCGTTACAGGTAAGTCGTGAAATTATGCTGTCTAGCCTAAGCCAAACTTATTATTTCCTAGACATGCCTCTTAAAAACAAACCAATTACAAATTCTAACATATATTTTCAGATGCTGAGGTATAAGAAACATTTTTAAGAAATACATACAGAGCTTCTGTTGTCTTACTGTTTATTAGCATAATTATGCAAGATCTATAAGTAATTGACAAACAATGGGAATA
The DNA here is from genome assembly GCA_937595015.1 of Polyommatus icarus. Taxonomy (NCBI): domain Eukaryota; kingdom Metazoa; phylum Arthropoda; class Insecta; order Lepidoptera; family Lycaenidae; genus Polyommatus; species Polyommatus icarus. Next base: position 23,996,681 of record OW569326.1, read on the forward strand.
GGCTATCTTATGACCAAGTGTCAAAGCAAATTCAAGACATGTTTTCTAATAGAAAAGTTACTATAAGGATTCCACAACTTCTTGCACCACAGTTGCAGCAAGTACTAAAATGTGTTCATACTGAGAGGATTATAGGATTAACCAATAGCAAGTAAAATATTTTTTATGTTTCAATTGTTGTAACTTTAGAGAATGTATTATGAAAAATAAATAAAAGCTGATATGATCATATAAATGATTGTTTGGTTTTATTACATTTCAATAATTTTTATACAATTATTTATCAAAAACTGCTGGTTTAAGATGGTGGATGTAAACCATGAGTGACCATGACACATACATGTTTGCACTTAGCAGATGCACCACTTCCTGCAGCGCATTCACAATAGCATTCCTCTATACGTCTTGAGAGTTCTTAAGAGACTTTAGTGTCTACTAAATACATCACTTGTGCAAGTTTTGCACATTCCTGCAAGAATGTATAGCAACCCATGTGTAAGGGGCGGTCAGAAGATGTCTAGATTTGTATAAAAGTTGGCCTTTGGTTCCATGTTCAATCTGTAAAAAGATGGAATAATATCTAAATATTTCACGTTTATCTGTGATAGTAAACAAATGTTAATAATGTATATACACATACCGTTACAGATATTCTATTATTTCCTGCTTGCTGATGCTTGGAACAGGTTAAATGGCGTTCATGTCTCTGAATATATTAGGGTGTGGATAGATAAGAGAATTGTTCTTTTGATCGCCAAAATCACCGTCAAAGTTTTGGTTCCGATCATACGCCTCCAATCTTGAAATAAAAACTCCTTATGAGAATAACATATTTAAACAAATTGTGAAATAAGAAAATAACCTAAAAATATGTTCACCTTTCGCTCAGATCGGCTTTTTGCCCACCACTGACGCATTTCTCTTACGAAGCTCACTTTTCAGCTCACTCACAGTAAACAAAGAATATATTTTAAGTTCTTTAACACAAAGAAAACATAAAAAATCGCAACCACTCATTTGGCACTTGTAGTAAACAAAGGCCGGTTGCTGGTGGCGCCATCTGCTTCGAGCTTTTAGTTGGGCTCCTCATTACTAGTACCACGCTAGTACTGTCCAATGACTAGTCATTTACCTTAGTCCGTCAAGAAAGAGAAGAAATTAAAAAGTGGCAACATCGTATTGTCTTCCCTTTTTTCTAGATTGATTTGAAAGGGGTGACCATTGAGTTAATATACACTAGGAGAGAGTATTTTTTTTTTATTTTTTAATGGAATCAGGCGTTAGTTTGCGGAAATCCATAGCTTAAAATTTAGCTTATTATTATTTTAGCAATATTCCGCGAAATACTATAGCAGCATATAGCAGTATTTCGCGGAATATTGCTAAAATAATAATAAACTAAATTTTAAACTAGGAGAGAGCCTTATATCGGTGTATAAACGTCAAAAGCGTGTAATATTATGTCCTACTTACTCGGACATAACAAAGGAGTAGGTCTGCATATTTCATGTAATAAAAGTGTTAATTTGAAGGTTTTAGTGAACATTTTATAGATATTGTTGAGTTTTGTGGTTCCGCTAAATAATAAATCATAAGAATGGCCAAACAATGCCTCAAACACGTGCATTTATCATGAAATACGTAAGTTTTGAACAACATTTTTTAGGCTTTTCCATTGGTATTTTTGTAAGCTAAAAAGTTAATTTATAAGTTTGATAGTCCCTTATTCGTGCTATAGAAGGCATTAGTGCTAAAAATGTCACAACAATTAATAATTTGGCTACAAACATTGCATAGCGTTTTACGTGTGCTTACGGATTCTTACTACTTGAACTAAGAAAGTCATTTAGTTATAATGTGCTTCAAAATGATCGACAAACAAAAATATTCAAGAAAATATACGCACGATCCTTGTTTCGAAATCTTCGAAATTTTGTATTATTTTTTGTGTGTATTATCGAATTATATGTTACTCACTCAAAAATATGATTAAAGACGTCATTAGTGCGTTAGAAATAGTCGTGTTCGTTTGGTTTTTTTTTTTTTTTTTTTTTTTTTTTTTTTTTTTTTTTTTTTTTTTTTTTTTTTTTTTTTTACTTGCCGTGTTTAAACACAGTGTTAGGGTAACACGGTGTAACACGGCAAGTATTGCAGTGTTAGACTACACGCTGTTAGACATTTACAATTACATTTGACAATACTATAGTTAGGTTAGGTTTTTTTTTTTTTTTTTTTTATCGCCCCCCTAACATTATTAGGTATGTTTGTTTTCTTTTTGTTTCTTTTCATCTTTTTTATTTTATTTCTTTCTCTTTTTTATTGTTCCCTTTTATTTTTTCTCTTTTTTATATATTTTTTCTTATTGCTAAATACATTTCAGGTTTTCTTTTCTATAATATTTGTCAACAGTTTCATAGTACATCATTTGTCGCTTTTTTACAATACTTCATCTATTTACATTCTGTTTTTTTACATTCAATCAGTACAATTCTTCATTTACTTAATTCTAATACAATAAAATAGATCTTTACTTAAAAATACATTATTTCCAATTTCAATTTTCAAGTTGTATAATTTCCAATTTAAAATTCCAATAAAATTCCAATAAAATTCCAATATTAATTACAAAATTCCAATTTTAATATAATTTTCAAATTAAAATGTCAAGTATAAATAATAAAACAATAAAACAATAATATAACTACAGCCCCAACATTCAACTAACCTAGTATCACAATAAGAAACCTACCGCTAAAGAACCTAATACTAATTATCACAGTTTAATTTATCACAATGTCTTTTATTTACTTCATCCACTATCCTCTTACAGAACGAGAGGAAGATATCCCTCTTCTTGCCCCCCAGGATGGCTGGCAGATTCTCACCCGTCACCGATGTGCCCAATTTTTGCTCAATATCGTACCTATTGTTAGCAAAAATGGGGCACTCGAATAACAGGTGAGGAACCGCCTCCTCAACTCCTGGCTGACACAGGCACGACGGGTCCTCCTTCAACTTGAATCTATGCAAGTAGAAGGCGAACCCACCGTGTCCAGTCAGGATCTGTGTGGTGTGGTGTGTTATGTCTATCTTCTTAACTATCTTATATGCAGCAGCAGCGCTTGGGAAAAAGAGTTTCATGACTCCGGCCGTCCCTCCCACTTCGTATCTCCTGTCCCATTCCCCAATCGTATCCTCTCTTAAGATACGCTTGACGAATGAAACAGGACACAGATCGTAGTCGGGCTTCCTCTTCGAGCCCAGAGCAGCTTCCTTGGCTAACTCGTCGACTCTCTCATTCCCTCTCAGCCCTGCGTGCGCCTTGATCCAAAACAAGGAGACCTCCCGCCTCTGCGATGCAGCTTTTCGGAGGGCCGCCCTTGTTTGCACTGCCAGGGGATGAGGGGAACTAAGAGTGACAGCCTGGAGAGCCGATCTGGAATCGCTGAGGATTCCGACCTTCGCCAGTCCACTCTTGCAGGCTATAATTACAGCTCTTTGGAGCGCTAGAAGTTCGGCCTGGGTTAGGTTAGGTTAGGTTAGGTTAGGTTAGGTTAGGTTAGGTTTTTTTTTTTTTTTTTTTTTTTTTTTTTTTTTTTTTTTTTTTTTTTTTTTTTTTTTTTTTTTTTTATAAATTCCCCCCGTACATTATACAGGACAATTGCTACATGATTTTACCTGATTACAATTTGTATGATTTTGATTTTCTCTCATATTTATTACATATTATTATATCTTTATTTATTACATATTATTCTATATTAGATTCTTTATTATTTACAATTCATTTATCACTTTCGATTTACTTCGATCTTATAATTTATTTTTCCTTCCTGTTTTCATTACAGTTCTTTATTTTTCTAGACAATAGTTGTTCCCCTTATTTGTTATATCAATTCATCTTATTCCTAGGATTTCATTTGTGCCATTCAAGTGTGTCCAATTCGACGTTAATTAATACATTTTACTATATCAAGTGGTTTCCATTTTCATGTAATAGTGCCAATTTTTATTTACAATATAAACTATACTTCTATAAATATTCTAAGTTATAATGATACAATACAAAATATAGACTTATGTTACAGAATACAATACTAATTACAATACAAACAATACAATATAATACTGACACAGACAACCTGCGATTTACATTTGTTGTATTTGTATCAACAAATACTTACAAAGTTGTAAATACAATTTTTACATATAATATTATGGATATAACATTTCAGATATAAATACACTACAGTTACTCACGATAATTATAGACTTGTTACAATATACAATAATAGTTACAATACAAAACAAAACAAAGACAAGATAATACAATATGATAATACAATACCAACACATTAACAATCTGCGATTTACATTGTTGTATTTGTGTCAACAAATACGTACAAAGTTGTAAATACAGTTTTATATATAGTATTTTTGGAATAACCGTTCAAAGTATAAATATTATAGACTTTTAATACAATATACAATAAGTAACAGAACACATACACAGTTACAACCCTTACAATTATTGTAGTATACATTTGTTGTATTTGATATCAGCAAATACATCCAAAGTTTTATTATTATTTTTTTTTTTTTTTTTTTTTTTTTTTTTTTTTTTTTTTTTTTTTTTTTTTTTTTTTTTTTTTTGGTTAGGTTAGGTTAGGTTAGGTTAGGTTAGGTTAGGTTAGGTTAGGTTAGGTTAGGTTAGGTTAGGTTAGGTTAGGTTAGGTTAGGTTGGGGGCGATACCGGTTCCTCCTCGTTGGTGTCCCTGGGCGCCTGGGTGCGCCGCCCCGCCCTTTACACGGGGCGAGGCACTCAGGATGGCTGATCACCGGTCTTTCCTGTCTTTCTATCTTTTCGTAGCATACTCTTGTTTTTGCTTATTTTGTATTATGTTGTCTGTCTCTTCACCACCTTTCTTCACTATCTTTCATTTTTAGTTAAACTCTTCTTTACACTATTGTTTGTTTGTGTGTGTATTTCGGTGAGTGTTTGTGCGATGGATGGGCCCGTGGGCCCCGAACCCTAAACTGGTAACGTCCGGTGATGGGGTGCATGGCGAGTCGGTGACTACGCAGAGAGGACGCGGGGCAGAATCACCCCTAAATGATCGAATCATGGAAGGTTGCAACGATAAAAATATTCCCCGGGCGGGTACCAACTCAGTTGGAGAATCCCGCACCCCCTCAGAGGAGGGGGTCTGGCCCACGTATACGGGGGGCGCCACCGCTGCAATGGAGGAGAGGAGGAGAGACGCGAACAACGACTTTGGCAATGTAATACTGGACGATGAGAGGCATTCCGATTCGGCTGCTATGACGACGGCGAGTGAAGGTTCACGGGCGGGTACACCTGTCTCCACCCGCTCGAAGCGCAAGTGTTCGAAACCGGCGCCCCTAACCGCGCCGGCGGCGGACATAAAAATAATGTCGGACGGTGACGTCAGGCGCACGACTCGAACTCCGGTCGTGCGGCTGGAGACATTACCGGTTGTGAGAAGCGGATCGCGGGTGACGACACCCGTGTCTGAATTGGCATCGACGAGGACAAGCGAAGGAGAAGGTGGATCGCGGGCGGAGTCGCCTGTGTCCACTGGATTGTTTCGCAAACCCGAAAGCGGAACTGACGAGAGCGGTAGCGAGTCTGCTGTCTCTCAGAGCAAGGAAGAGACAAGAGAACGCTTCCGGCGCAAAAGACGCGGTGGCGAGTTGGAAAATAGCCCGGAGAAGGACAAAGGAGCGGTAGCGAAACCTGCCTCCAAACGCGGTAGAGGGAGACCTCCCACCACAGGGATATATGCTGGGCTGGCTAAAGCCCGAAAGGATTATAACGACGAAATGGAGAGGTCCATTAGCTTAGAGGCTGAACTACAGATAGCAGAAGTTGGAAGGAGAATACCGGTGTTACGGACTCCCCGAATGTCGGGAAACTCCAGCGGCTCAGATGTGGCTGCGTTGGAGGAGAGTGAGGCTACGACAGCCTTGCTGGGCAAGGCGATCGCGGATAGTCTTGGGTCCATTGAAAATGTGGCTCAGATATCCAAGAACCTAAAAGGGACATCTGTTTCGTCACTGAAAAAGGCGACCAAGACTTTGAGGGATGCGTACGCGATCATAATGAGCAGGACGGCGTCGGACGAGAGGACGATATTAGAGGCGGCGAACATGCGCCTTAACAAGGAACTCGAAATTATGAAGATGGAACTGGAGGCCGTCAAGCGCAGGCTGGCTGATGTCCAGCCGCAATCCGCTCCCATGCCTAGGGAGTTGAATGTAGAAGAGCTGTTACAGCGAGCGGTGCGCGAGGCGGTCTCAGTGACCAGCGCACGGCTAGACGCGCGAATAGAGGGTCTCGAGGCCCGTCTCCTTCCGGAGCCACGCCTGAGACCTCCTCTGGCCGCGGACAGAGTGCGCGACGAAGCCCGAGACGCAACACCATCAACGTCGAAGGCAAAAGAGAGGACTCCTGAGCCGGAGCCTGCGGTGTCGACTCTGTCGCCTCCACTCAATCCCGGGCCGGCTCTGAAACAAAAGAAAAAGAAAGTTAAAAAGTCGGCCGCAGCCGTAGAAGCGGCAGCCGCTAGGCGCGACGCTGCCCCATCTACGTCTACGAAGGAACCAAATCCGACCGAACAGTGGTCGGAAGTGGTCAAAAGAGGAGGAAAGAAGCAAGGTAGAGAGGAAGGAAAGAAGGAGGAGTCCAAGAAAGGGCGAAAGAAAAGGAAAAGGAAAAAGAAGGATGGCCTCCGCGCTCCGAAGACGGCTGCGGTAGTTGTGACACTACTGCCGGACGCGGAGAAGAGGGGTGTGACGTACAAGGCTATAATGGATAAAGCCAAGCAATACGTCGACATCACCACCCTCGAGATCCCAGCGGTAAGATTTAAACAGGCCGTGACCGGAGCCCGCATGTACGAGGTCTCGGGAACGGCCTGCAAGGAGAAGGCCGACGCCCTCGCGGGCAAACTTAAGGAGGTACTCGGCGAGGAGGACGTCCGCGTGTCTAGGCCACAGAAATGCGCTGAGCTGCGTATAACCGGCATGGACGACTCCGCCACTGCGACAGAGATCGCCGCGGCCGTCGGAAGATGTGGTGGCTGTGAGTCTGAAGAGGTCAGAGTCGGAGAGATCCGGGTCGATCGGAGTGGACGCGGCTCGGTCTGGGTGAAGTGCCCGGTCGAGGCCGCAAAGCACTTGACGGCGCCGGGTGCCAAACTTTATGTTGGATGGACTGTAGTGCGTGTGACGCTCTTGTCGACGCGCGCCATGCGGTGCTATAGATGTCACGAGGCGGGACATACTAGAGCGAAGTGCCCCTCGGAAGTCGACCGCGGAGACCTCTGTTTCCGGTGTGGCCAGCCTGGCCATACGGTCAAGGATTGCGGCAACTCACCTCACTGCGCGGTTTGCGCGGCGAACGGTAAAAAGGCGGACCACGTCGTAGGGAGCAAACCCTGCAAGATACCGCTGAAGAAGGAAAAAGGCTCCAATAAGAGCCAAGCGCCCAAGGCTGCCACACCATCAACGGCAACCTCCGGTGCGGGAGCGGCCCCCATGGACGCCCAATAACGGCTCCCCAAAGGTTCTTGCAGGGTAACTTGAACCACAGCGCTCAAGCGCAAGATCTGTGGGTTCAAGAAATGCTGAAGAGGTCCGTCGATATCGGCATAATCGCTGAGCCATACCGGATCCTCGCAAGAGGCGACTGGCTAGGCGACGCGGACTCGACGGTGGCGGTGGTATTTGGTCCGAGAGTTGTCCCTCCATCTTCCAGGAGAACGGTGAGGAGCCACGGCTTTGTCGCTGCGGATCTGGGGACTCTCACTGTTGTGGGGGTCTATTTTTCTCCAAATCGACCCATCGCCGACTTTGAGGCTCTCCTCTTACGACTAACGCCCGTCGTGAACGGAGCAGCCAATCCCGTGGTCGTCGCCGGAGACTTTAACGCCAAATCCACGCGTTGGGGCTCCCCGGCGACGGACGCGAGAGGCAGAATTATGGCGGACTGGCTCACAGCCACGGGCCTGGTCGTGGCAAATAGAGGTGCTGTTAGCACTTGCGTTCGACGACAAGGTGAGTCAATTGTGGATTTGACTCTGGTCAGTCCGTCAATTGCTCGCAGAATAAACGGCTGGAGGGTCCTCGAGGAGGTCGAGACCCTCTCGGACCATCTTTATATAAGTTTCGACCTATCTCCTTTGGCGAATACTGGCCGCCGAACTCCATCCGGTAGTGGCCCAAGATGGTCCCTGAGAGGTCTGGATCGAGACCTTCTCGAGGAAGCGGCGATCGTCGCGTCGTGGGCGCCTCTTCCGTCGGACGACGTCGAAGAGTGCGCGGAGTGGCTTAACGAGGCGGCTCGTAATATCTGCGATGCCTCTATGCCCCGCGTAAAACCCGTCGTGCCCAGACGTCAGACTTATTGGTGGCGCCCAGAGCTCAGACGACTTCGTGAGGATTGTGTGGCGGCCCGACGTCGATACCTGAGATATCGCAGGCGGCGGAACAGGGTAGAGACCGAAGAGGAGGCCATTTTTGACGGCTACCGCCAGGCGCGGCACGCTATGCGTGAAGCTGTTAAGGCGGCGAAAAGAGAGGCTTGGGAGGAGTTCCTCAACACCCTGGAACAGGACCCGTGGGGCAAGCCGTACAAATGGGTGAGGCAAAAGCTTCGCCCCGCTGCCCCACCGCTCACTCAGTCCTTACAGCCGGCTTTCTGTAGATCCATAGTTTCGGCCCTATTTCCATCTAGGGCCAGGTGGTCCCCACCATCCATGGCACCACCAATTACGGAGCCCGAAGAGGAAGAGGAAATTCCCCCAGTCACAGCCGGAGAACTGGCAGTGGCGGTACATAAGATGAGCCTACACAATAAGGCCCCTGGCTTGGATGGAGTCCCCGGTCGAGTATGGGTGCTGGCGATGGAGCACATGGAGGAGCGTGTGCTCGCCGTACTGAACTTGTGTTTGGTACAGGGGCGAGTTCCACGTCGCTGGAAGACGGGCAAACTCGTGCTACTCAGAAAGGCTGGGCGACCGGAAGACCAACCGTCGGCCTATCGCCCCATAGTGTTGATCGACGAGATCTGCAAGACGTTTGAGAGGATCATCGTCGCACGCCTCAACCGTCATCTGGAGAGCGTTGGTCCCAACCTGAGCGACGCTCAGTTCGGGTTTCGGTCTTGTCGATCGACGGTGGACGCGGTGGCTCGGATTCAGTCAATCATGGAGCGGGAGATCTCTCGGGGCGGGGTGGTGTTGGTTGTCTCGTTGGACATCACCAACGCATTCAACACCCTGCCCTGGGATACCATAAAAGAGGCCCTAAGGTACCATCGGGTGCCCAAATACTTGCGTCGAACCATCGGGGATTATCTCTCCGAGCGTTCCGTACAGTATCCCACTGAAAACGGATGGGAAGTGCAGGAGGTGGACTGCGGCGTCCCGCAGGGTTCAGCCCTCGGTCCGGAATTGTGGGACCTTGGATTTGATCATGTGCTTCGCGGTGCCAACTTACCCGGCGTCGAACTGGTCGCATACGCGGATGACACTGCGGTGGTCTGTCCCGCCGAAACGCACCGCGAAGCCACAATCCTGGCGACGGCAGCGGTAGCACAGGTAGTGCGCAGAATCCAGGCGCTGGGCCTGACGGTGGCGATGAACAAGACGGAGGCTATCATGTTTCACGGGCCCCGAAATGCGCCGCCGCCTGGACTAGCAATAGTAGTGGGAGGGACCTCGATCCAGATCGCGCCTACCATGCGATATCTCGGATTGGTCCTCGATAGCCGGTGGACATTCAAGGAACACTTCCGCCGGTTGTCCGAGAAAGTGACAAAGGCAGCTGGGGCCTTGGCCCCGCTGCTACCGAACCTCGGGGGCCCGAGCCTTACCTGTCGGCGCCTGTACATGGGCGTGATTCGCTCTATGGTGATGTACGGGGCGCCGATATGGGCGGATGGTCTGCTGCCTGAGAATAGGCATGTCCTGGGACGGCTGCAGCGAGTGATGGCGATTCGAGCAGTCCGAGGATATCGTACTATCTCTCGCGACGCTTCGTGCCTCCTCGCTGGCAGCGTCCCCTGGGACTTAGACGCTCAAACCCTCGCCGATGTTTACTGGCGTGGCGCAGCGATCCGCGCGGGGGGGAAGCAACCCCTCACCGGACGCCGTACGTCGGTGGAGGGACAGAGCCGAAGAGGTGGCAGTCGAGCACTGGGAGGAGCGGCTCCTGGAGCCACAAGTGAGCGTGAACTTGGTACAGGCCATCCGCCCTGTACTGAGAGAGTGGTTAACAAGAAAGCACGGCGCGCTCTCGTTCCGACTCACACAGGTGTTGACCGGGCACGGCTGCTTCGGCCGTTACCTGTGTGAGATCGCGAACCGAGAAGAGAGCACGCGCTGTCACCACTGCGGCGACGACCGGGACACGGCGGAGCATACCGTCTCTGCTTGTCCCGCTTGGACAGGACAACGGGCGGCCCTCACGGCCGCCATTGGACTAGACATATCGCTGCCAGCGTTGGTTCGCGCCATGCTGGCAAGCGAACACGGATGGGCAGCGGTGCAGAATTTCTGCGAAGAAGTTGTCGCCGCGAAGGAGGAGGCCGAGCGAGTGAGGGAGCTGGAGGCGCTCGACCCCCGCCGAAGAAGACGGCTAAGGCGTCGACGAGTCGTCCAGGATGACAACTTGCCGCCTTAGCCGGGGGGCTCGGGGCGGCGGCATGGGGATGCCGTCGCCTAACGAGTCGAGTCCCCGAGTGGGTCGCGATGCGCTGCGCATTCTTCGCGCATCGCGACACCGTGGAGAGATGGGCCCACGCAAGCCCCGAAGGGGCCTCTGTTCGGCCCTTAGGAGCCCAAAAGCTCCAGTGAAGACGGGCCTGCCGTGAAACGCAGGCGAAACCATGCAGGGCCGCGGACGAAGGCTCACGCGTGCTCGCAACCCTGCATGGAGTGCAGAAGAATGCCGTCGGGTTTTAGTGGGTAGGGCTGCGGTCAATTCACCATCTTCACGACCGCAGCGAGTCCCACATACCCGTGGGGGAGTCCCCAATTCCCCCGGGATGCGTAAGAGCATTTCCCGACGCAAAAAAAAAAAAAAAAAAAAAAAAAAAAAAAAAAAAAAAAAAAAAAAAAAAAAAAAAAAAAAAAAAAAAAGGTTAGGTTAGGTTAGGTTAGGTTAGGTTAGGTTAGGTTAGGTTAGGTTAGGTTAGGTTAGGTTAGGTTAGGTTAGGTTAGGTTAGGTTAGGTTGGGCAGATGTCCGTCTGCCAAAAAGCCGGCCCCCCGAGACGAGAAGGCCCCGACCAAGAAGGCTCGGCAGAAGCCGAAGTCGAAGGCCGTACGGGCCTAGACCCGCGGGCGGTGATCGGGGGATCGCCGTCTTGCATAAAGGGTCCCGAGATGGAAGCCCCCATTTGGCCCGGGGGCTCTCGGTGAAGTCAGCGGACTAAACCGCTGCGAGAAGAGGCCGGTTGCGGCCGCGCTCGGGAACGGGGCGGAGATGAAATCGCTCCGCGGTACCCGCCCCACCCGAAATAGGCGCATGTTGAAGGGCCGGGGGGGTTTTAGTGGGTAAACCTCGTGCAGGGAGTCCCACATACCCCCGCCTCCCTCCCCCGAGGGGGCGGGGGATGCGTAACGCATTTCCCCTCCTTAAAAAAAAAAAAAAAAAAAAAAAAAAAAAAAAAAAAAAAAAGGTTAGGTTAGGTTAGGTTGGGGGCGATGCCGGTCCGTCCACGTTCGTGTCCCTGGGCACCCCCCCCGTACCATCGCGAGCTTTTTCGCGGTGACACGGGAGGGGTGGCTGAACGCCGGCATCGTGTGTTTGTGTGTATAAATGTGTGAGTGTTTCTGTGATGGATGGGTCCGTGGGCCCCGAACCCTAAGCTGGTAGCGTCCGGCGATGGGGTGCATGGCGAGTCGGTGACTACGCAACGAGGACGCGGGGCAGAATCACCCCTAAACTGATCAATCATGGAGAAACGTATATTGAAAAATATTCCCCGGGTGGGTTCTGGTGATCCGGTGGACGCCAGAGAATCCCACACCCTCTCAAAAGAGGGGGTCTGTCGGACGTATACGGGGCCGGCACAAGATACGTTGAGGGTGGAGGAGGCCGCGGTGAAGGCGGCGAAGAAAGGAGAGGGCGCGACGACGCGCGAAGCTCCGAAGCCGGCGCACCTAACCGCGCCGGCGGCGGACGCAATCACGGACGAGGACGTAGACTTCTCCGTCTACCAGCCTGACGGCGTGGAACGGTTGAAGAGACTGGTACAGAGGAAGAAGGAGCGGGGCTGCCCGATTCGGGACTTACCTGATTTGCCGCCCGTGTTGCGGACTCGGGATGTTCATGGGGTGCGGCCTCGCAACCCTATAATTGAGAGTTACGAGGCGGAGTTCGCCAAGTACAGACCATCGTGGAGTAAGAGAGCACCTGAGGAGGATGCTGATACTGGACGTGACAGTGAGGACTGGCCCGAGGACTCCGACGACAATGTCTCCGGCATATCGTTGGATTCTGAGGGCTTGCCCACAACAACACCGGATAGGACTCGCCTGAAAAGGCGCAACCTGGACGAAGACGTGGAGCCGCCCATCAGTAAAGGGGCGGTGCCCAAACCAAAAAGGGGACGAGGCCGGCCGCCAACGACTGGCCAGTACGTTGGCTACGCCAAGGCGCAGGCCGAGCATAACCGGCTGAAGGAGGAGGCCCTCAGGCTTGATGCCGAGGAAGAGGTTGCCGAATCAGCGCGGAGGACTAGGACGTTGTGGAAAGCCACTAGTTCCGCCCTCGCCGCGCTTCCCACCTCATCTCTTGCACGAGAAGAGGCTTTGGAGAGGACGGGCGCTGATTTGGCAAAAACCGTGGAGCAGGCTTTGGACACCATTGAGATGGTCGGCAAGAAATCCGCCAACCTGAAGGGAACATTCCAAAAGTACCTGAAGGAGTCGGTGTCGACCATCTCAAAGGCTGTCGACGAGTTGAGGAGGCGTTCCTCTTCAGAGGAGATACAAAGACTCGAGGCCCAGAACGCGCGTCTCGAAAGGCAAATGGCGGAGTTACGCCAGGAGCTGGACGAGATGCGCAAACAGGCCTCGAAGTCTACCGGAGATGACGTGCAGAAGCTGTTGGCCGAAGTGTCCCGTGCGAACGCAGAGACCTTCGGCAACATGCTTAACGCCAGGCTCGCCGGTTTGGAGGACCGACTCCTGCCGGAGCCGAGGCGGAGGCCGCCGCTTGCGTCGGACGGGAATGATATCCCTCCCGCTCCCGCAAGCGTTGATGTGCCCATGGACGAAGATGCGCCGGGACCCCCTCTGCCTAAGGCGAAAGGGAAACCGGCCAAGGCGAAGACGACCAAGCTGCCTGGCGCTGCAGTTGCCCCGCAAGAGGCTCCTGCTACGTCGGCGGCGTCAGGGGGCAAGAAAGCCCGGAAAAAGAAGAAGCGGCCATCAATGGCCGCTCAAGAGGCGGCGCAGGGGGGGCAGAACACCAGCTCCCCCAGTACGGAGGCCCCACGGACCACTGTAGGCCCTGAGGCCAGGAAGAAGAAGGGAGCGGCTACACCATCTACAGCCGCTCCGAAGAAGAAGAGAAAGCCGAAGCTCCGCGTCCCCGCCAGTGCGGCTGTCGCTCTCACTATCGAGAAGACGGCCGAGCAGGCGGGTTTGACGTACGCCAAGGCGATAGAGTTGGCCAAGCGGACGGTGAGCATTGCGGAATTGGACATTTCGCAGGTGAGCTTCCGCAGTGCCCGTACTGGAGGGTGTCTCCTGACCATCAAAGGTCAGGATGCCGGGAAGAGGGCGGACGCCTTTGCCGCGAGGCTTAGAAGCGCTCTGCCACAAGAGGTGAAGATCGGGAGGCCGTCTGCTTGCGCGGAGTTGCGCGTCGCCGGCCTCGACGTCTCTGTAACGACCGCCGAAGTCCTGGAAGCGGTCGTACTGGATGGAGAGTGCTTGGCCGGTGATGTCCGGGTCGGGCAAATAAGAGAGGGGCCACGGGGGGACGGATCGTGCTGGGTCCGCCTCCCAGTCGCGGCCGCCAAGAAGCTCTTGAGCTCTGGGCGGCTGCGAGTTGGTTGGGTGCTGGCGCGGGTGACGCTGTTGGCCGCGAGGCCGACACGCTGTTTCCGTTGCCAAGACACCGGCCACGTGGCTGCCAAGTGCCAGTGCCCGGTGGACCGCAGCGGGACTTGCTTCCGTTGTGGGAAATCGGGGCACAAGGCGGCGGAGTGCGGGGCTGCGGAGCCTAACTGCGTCCTGTGCGAAGCCGCCGGCAGGTCGGAAAGGGGGCACGTGCTGGGCAGATGTCCGTCTGCCAAAAAGCCGGCCCCCCGAGACGAGAAGGCCCCGACCAAGAAGGCTCGGCAGAAGCCGAAGTCGAAGGCCGCGCGAGCCTAGACCCGCGGGCGGTGATCGGGGGATCGCCGTCTTGCATTAAAGGGTCCCGAGATGGAAGCCCCCATTTGGCCCGGGGGCCCTCGGTGGAGTCAGCGGACTAAACCGCTGCGAGAAGAGACCGGTTGCGGTCGCGCTCGGGAACGGGGCGGAGATGAAATCGCTCCGCGGTACCCGCCCCACCCGAAATAGGCGCATGTTGAAGGGCCGGGGGGGTTTTAGTGGGTAAACCTCGTGTAGGGAGTCCCACATACCCCCGCCTCCTTCCCCCGAGGGGGCGGGGGATGCGTAACGCATTTCCCCTCCTTAAAAAAAAAAAAAAAAAAAAAAAAAAAGGTTAGGTTAGGTTGGGGGCGATGCCGGTCCGTCCACGTTCGTGTCCCTGGGCACCCCCCCCGTACCATCGCGAGCTTTTTCGCGGTGACACGGGAGGGGTGGCTGAACGCCGGCATCGTGTGTTTGTGTGTATAAATGTGTGAGTGTTTCTGTGATGGATGGGTCCGTGGGCCCCGAACCCTAAGCTGGTAGCGTCCGGCGATGGGGTGCATGGCGAGTCGGTGACTACGCAACGAGGACGCGGGGCAGAATCACCCCTAAACTGATCAATCATGGAGAAGCGTATATTGAAAAATATTCCCCGGGTGGGTTCTGGTGATCTAGTGGACGCCAGAGAATCCCACACCCTCTCAAAAGAGGGGGTCTGTCGGACGTATACGGGGCCGGCACAAGATACGTTGAGGGTGGAGGAGGCCGCGGTGAAGGCGGCGAAGGAAGGAGAGGGCGCGACGACGCGCGAAGCTCCGAAGCCGGCGCACCTAACCGCGCCGGCGGCGGACGCAATCACGGACGAGGACACAGACTTCTCCGTCTCCCAGCCTGACGGCGTGGAGCGGTTGAAGAGACTCATGCAGAGGAAGAAGGAACGGGGCTGCCCGATCCGGGACTTACCCGACTTGCCGCCCGTGTTGCGGACTCGGGATGTTCGTGGAGTGCGGCCTCGCAATCCCATCATTGAGAGCTACGAGGCGGAGTTTGCACAGTACAGACCGTCGTGGAGCAAGAGAGCACCTGAGGAGGATGCTGATACTGGACGTGACAGTGAGGACTGGCCCGAGGACTCCGACGACAATGCCTCCGGCATGTCGTTGGACTCTGAGGGCTTGCCCACAACCCCGGATAGGACTCGCCTGAAGAGGCGCAACCCGGACGAAGACGTGGAGCCGCCCATCAGTAAAGGGGCGGTGCCCAAAACAAAAAGAGGACGAGGCCGGCCGCCAACGACTGGCCAGTACGTTGGCTACGCCAAGGCGCAGGCCGAGCATAATCGGCTGAAGGAGGAGGCCCTCAGGCTTGATGCCGAGGAGGAGGTTGCCGAGTCGGCGCGAAGGGCTAGGACGTTGTGGAAAGCCACTAGTTCCGCCCTCGCCGCGCTTCCCACCTCATCTCTTGCACGAGAAGAGGCTTTGGAGAGGACGGGCGCTGATTTGGCAAAAACCGTGGAGCAGGCGTTGGACACCATTGAGATGGTCGGCAAGAAATCCGCCAACCTGAAGGGAACCTTCCAGAAGTACCTGAAGGAGTCGGTGTCGACCATCTCAAAGGCTGTCGACGAGTTGAGGAGGCGTTCCTCTTCAGAGGAGATTCAAAGACTCGAGGCCCAGAACGCGCGTCTCGAAAGGCAAATGGCGGAGCTACGCCAGGAGCTGGAAGAGATGCGCAAACAGGCCTCGAAGTCTACCGGAGATGACGTGCAGAAGCTGTTGGCCGAAGTGTCCCGTGCGAACGCAGAGACCTTCGGCAACATGCTTAACGCCAGGCTCGCCGGTTTGGAGGACCGACTCCTGCCGGAGCCGAGGCGGAGGCCGCCGCTTGCGTCGGACGGGAATGATATCCCTCCCGTTCCCGCAAGCGTTGATGTGCCCATGGACGAAGATGCGCCGGGACCCCCTCTGCCTAAGGCGAAAGGGAAACCGGCCAAGGCGAAGACGACCAAGCTGCCTGGCGCTGCAGTTGCCCCGCAAGAGGCTCCTGCTACGTCGGCGGCGTCAGGGGGCAAGAAAGCCCGGAAAAAGAAGAAGCGGCCATCAATGGCCGCTCAAGAGGCGGCGCAGGGGGGGCAGAACACCAGCTCCCCCAGTACTGAGGCCCCACGGACCACTGTAGGCCCTGAGGCCAAGAAGAAGAAGGGAGCGGCTACATCATCTACAGCCGCCCCTAAGAGAAGAAAGAAGCCGAAGCTCCGCGTCCCCGCCAGTGCGGCTGTCGCTCTCACTATTGAGAAGACGGCCGAGCAGGCGGGTCTGACGTACGCCAAGGCGATGGAGATGGCCAAGCGGACAGTGAACATTGCGGAACTAGACATCCCGCAGGTGAGCTTCCGCAATGCTCGAACAGGAGGATGCCTCCTGACCATCAAATGTCAGGACGCTGGGAAGAAGGCGGACGCCTTTGCCGCGAGGCTCAGGAGCGTCCTGCCTCAAGAAGTGAAGATCGGGAGGCCGAGTGCTTGCGCGGAGCTGCGCGTCGCCGGCCTCGACGTTTCTGTGACGGCCGCCGAAGTCAAAGAGGCGGTCGTACTGGATGGAGAGTGTCAGGCCGGTGATGTACGGGTCGGGCAAATAAGAGAGGGGCCACGGGGGGACGGATCGTGTTGGGTCCGCCTCCCAGTCGCGGCCGCCAAGAAGCTCTTGAGCTCTGGGCGGCTGCGAGTTGGTTGGGTGCTGGCGCGGGTGGCGCTGTTGGCCGCGAGGCCGACGCGCTGTTTCCGTTGCCAAGACACCGGCCACGTGGCTGCCAAGTGCCAGTGCCCGGTGGACCGCAGCGGGACTTGTTTCCGTTGTGGGAAGCCGGGGCACAAGGCGGCGGAGTGCGGGGCTGCGGAGCCAAACTGCGCCCTGTGCGAGGCCGCTGGCAGGTCAGAAAGGGGGCACGTGCTGGGCAGATGTCCGTCTGCCAAAAAGCCGGCCCCCCGTGACGAGAAGGCCCCGACCAAGAAGGCTCGGCAGAAGCCGAAGTCGAAGGCCGCGCGAGCCTAGACCCGCGGGCGGTGATCGGGGGATCGCCGTCTTGCATTAAAGGGTCCCGAGATGGAAGCCCCCATTTGGCCCGGGGGCTCTCGGTGAAGTCAGCGGACTAAACCGCTGCGAGAAGAGGCCGGTTGCGGCTGCGCGCGGGATGGGGCGGAATTGAAATCGCTCCGCGGTGCCCGTCCCTCCCGCACTAGGCGCACGACGAAGGGCTGGGGGGGTTTTAGTGGGTAAACCTCGTGTAGGGAGTCCCACATACCCCCGCCTCCTTCCCCCGAGGGGGCGGGGGATGCGTAACGCATTTCCCCTCCTTAAAAAAAAAAAAAAAAAAGGTTAGGTTAGGTTAGGTTAGGTTAGGTTAGGTTAGGTTAGGTTAGGTTAGGTTAGGTTAGGTTAGGTTAGGTTAGGTTAGGTTAGGTTAGGTTAGGTTAGGTTAGGTTAGGTTAGGTTAGGTTAGGTTAGGTTAGGTTAGGTTAGGTTAGGTTAGGTTAGGTTAGGTTAGGTTAGGTTAGGTTAGGTTAGGTTAGGTTAGGTTAGGTTAGGTTAGGTTAGGTTAGGTTAGGTTAGGTTAGGTTAGGTTAGGTTAGGTTAGGTTAGGTTAGGTTAGGTTAGGTTAGGTTAGGTTAGGTTAGGTTAGGTTAGGTTAGGTTAGGTTAGGTTAGGTTAGGTTAGGTTAGGTTAGGTTAGGTTAGGTTAGGTTAGGTTAGGTTAGGTTAGGTTAGGTTAGGTTAGGTTAGGTTAGGTTAGGTTAGGTTAGGTTAGGTTAGGTTAGGTTAGGTTAGGTTAGGTTAGGTTAGGTTAGGTTAGGTTAGGTTAGGTTAGGTTAGGTTAGGTTAGGTTAGGTTAGGTTAGGTTAGGTTAGGTTAGGTTAGGTTAGGTTAGGTTAGGTTAGGTTAGGTTAGGTTAGGTTAGGTTAGGTTAGGTTTTTTTTTTTTTTTTTTTTTTTTTTTTTTTTTTTTTTTTTTTAAAAGCCATCCCCCTAACATGATCAGGGATTGTTGTTTGCTGTATTTTTTGTTTGCTCTTTTATTTCATTTTTCTTTTTTTTAAAAGCACTTATAGCTATTACATTTACACTTTCTTATATTTCTCGTTTTGTTTTCTTACAATTGTTGTCGTTTTATATCTATTACAAAAACATTTTTATTACTTCATAAGTAATTTCGTCATTTGTATACAATATTTATACTTCTAGTACATGTCAAAATTTATAAATTACTATTCTTTTTCATATTCAATAAGTTGGTACTAATACAATTATTTTTTGTTACGAACTACAATTTGACACAATTTTAAAAGTAATACAGCATAACATTATACAAATTCAGTAAAATACAATAATAAATAATAAAACCAATAAAATTAAATATTCAATAATAATTTCCATTAATTAACAATTCCAATAAAATTCAATATGTCAAAAGTAAAATACAATAAAATAATTAATTAAATCCAATAAAATTCAATAAAATGTCAAAAGTAAAACGATAAAACTACGGCACAAACATTCAATCTAACCCTAATATCACAGTAAACATCACACTAGTTTATCACAGTTTTTCTTATTGCAGTATTCTACGATTCTCTTACAGTAAGAGAGAAATACTTCCCTCTTTTTTCCCCCCAGGATGGAAGGCAGGCTCTCACCCGTCATCGATGTGCCCAATTTCTGCTCAATATCATATCTATTGCTAGCAAAAATTGGGCACTCGAGTAACAGGTGAGGAACCGTCTCCTCAACTCCGGGCTGACACGAACACGACGGATCCTCCTTCAACTTGAATCTGTTCAAGTAGAAGGCGAATCCGCCGTGGCCAGTCAGAATCTGTGTCGTGTGATGTGTAATGTCTATTTTCTTGACGACTTTGTGTGCAGCAGCAGCGCTTGGGAAAAAGAGCTTCGTGACTCCGGCCGTCCCTCCCACTTCGTATCTCCTGTCCCATTCCCCAACCGTATCCTCTCTTAAGATACGCTTGACGAATGAAACAGGACACAGATCGTAGTCGGGCTTCCTTTTCGAGCCCAGAGCGGCTTCCTTGGCTAACTCGTCGACTCTCTCATTCCCTCTCAACCCTGCGTGCGCCTTGATCCAAAACAAGGAGACCTCCCGCCTCTGCAGTGCAGCTTTTCGGAGGGTCGCCCTTGTTTGCACCGCCAGGGGATGAGGGGAACTAAGAGTGACTGCCTGGAGTGCCGATCTAGAATCGCTAAGGATACCGACCTTTGCCATTCCACTCTTGCAGGCTTCAGTTACGGCTCTTTGGAGCGCTAGAAGTTCGGCTTGGTAGACGGTGCAATACGGCGGCAACGCAAGCTTGACGGCCTTCGTCTCGGCCTCACCCTTCCATACGGAGAGTGCGGCTCCGACTCGACCCTCAATCTTGCTGCCGTCCGTATAGATCCTATGGACGTGGCTGTTAACCACGTCAGCATATGAGTCCTCATCTACCAACCCGAACCTCAGCTCTACCTGCTCTGCCGGATGTGGGTCCTCAATCGCAGGAGCCATTCGCTCCACCTCCCTGTCTCTTAGCACCGGGTGTGGTACTCCCTTCTTGGCCTCATAAAGTCTCGATGCTTCGAGTATTCTGAGGTCAAGAGGGAGTATCCCAGCCAACAGCATTGCAGAGTTCAGGGAGACAGTCCGATATGCTCTGCAGATCTTCTGGGCAAAACCCCGTTGAACGGAGTTGAGCCTTTTTTGGACCCCCATCTTTTCCGCGGTGGGTGCCCACGCTGCTGCTGCATACAAAATCGTCGGCTCTATCACGGCCATATATATAATCCTAACTATCTGGGGGTTAAGCTCCCATCCTACTCTTGCCGCTTTTGCTAATTGCTTGTATCGTGCAATTGCCTTCTTGCAGACATTTGTCACGTGGGTGTTGAATGTGAGTCCGCTGTCAATTGTTAGGCCCAATATCTTTACGTCATCGTAATATTTTAAATCGACACCACCCATAGCGAGCCGCGGGATATCAAATTTTAATTTCCGCGTCGATAACAATGCGCAAGTTTTATGTGGAGCGAATTTCAATTTATTAAGCTCTCCCCATTTCCTTATTTTCTCCAACACTACATTTGCCTTCTGCTCTATTTCTAAGGCCGTTTTTCCCTCGAAGACTAGCACGATATCATCAGCAAATGCCTGATTGAAAACATCCATCTCTTCCAACAGAGTTAGCAAGGGGTCCAACAAGAGGTCCCACAGGATCGGTCCTCCGATCGACCCCTGTACACACCCCTTGTCGGTCCCCCTGCCAACTTCCACTCCAGCATACCTCACGTTCACCCTTCTGCCGCTCAAGTAGCTGCTGAACACCCGCCTCAGGTTCCCCGGACACCCAACTTCAGCCAACCGAACCTTTATGGCCGGCCACCAAGCACTGTCGAAGGCCCCCTCTATGTCCAGTGATACCACAACAGAAATTTTCTTCTCCTCCCTCAGCTTTCTGATGTGGTTCACCAACCTATAGAGGGCGTCTTCGGTGCTCCTTTGGGGCATGAAGCCATACTGGTTGGGGCTTATTTTGGGCAACAGGTAGAACCTAAGTCGGGCGACCAGCATCTTTTCGAAGATTTTGCCGAGAACAGGAAGGAGGCCGATCGGTCGATAGGCTTTTGGTACCCGGTATGATTCCTTGCCCGGCTTTCTCAGCACCACCACTGTCGCCTGCTTCCACTTTTCGGGAAAGTAGCCGACAGTGAGGCACTTATTCAACAGGGCAAGGAACCATTCCGGGTTACAATCCACAGCGTGCTGGCAGATGTCGGACGTGAGGCCGTCCGCCCCGGGGGCCTTCTTGGGGTTGAAGGACCTTACGGCTCTCTTCAACTCCTCCATGATGAAAGGAGGGTCGTCCGGGCCCGTCGGCGGCTCGGAGTCCAAGGACTCCGCACGCCGGCGCGTCCGCCGATGTTCCTCGCTTTCATCACTTTCCAGGTCCGCGGGGTAGAAGGTCTCCGCCAACAGTTCTGCGGAGCTTCGGGCGTCGAGGGTCTCACTGCCCCTTGTTAGGGGCAGATCCTCCTCCCTCCCTCTAACTCTGTTCAGCACTCTGTAGATGCCCTCCCAGACCCCCTCCCTATCCTGTTTTCGGCAAAACTCCTTCCAGCTCGCTACTTGAGCCTCTTTCACTGCCTTCTCATACTTCTCTTTCGCTTCCAGGTACAGCGCAACCACGCGGTTTCTGCGATCAGGTGCTGCGTTCCGGATCCTGCGTTTCCTCGTGGCGACCTCCTTCTTCATCTGCGCGAGCTCATCATTCCACCACGACAAGGTGAATTTTTGCGTGTGTTTTTTGGTCGGCATAGTGTCTCTGCATGTCTGTGTTATGGCTTGTGTGTAACTGTCTATTGCATCGTCTATTTGTTGTGTGCTGTGTATTGAGTCCATCGCTTGTACAGTCAATTGTCTGTCTGACATCAACTGGGTCAGTTTCTCACGAAACTGAGTCCAGTTTGCCTTGTGAGTGTTAAACATGCGTGTGGTACGTATTATGTTCGTGCCTGTGGATTTATGTTGTGTGATGCCGAAGGAGATGCCGTTGTGGTCCGAGCTCGTCAGACCCTCCTCCACTCTCCAGTCGCCCACTCGGTCCAGCAGATCGTCGGAGCACGCTGTCACATCCACGAAGCTGGTGTACCTTTTACCCCCTCTGACGGTATCGTACGTAGGTACATCTCCGGTGTTGAGTATGTGTAAGCTCATTGCTTCCAGTACAGCAGACACTTCCCTTCCTCGCGGGTCTTCCACATCGCCACCCCACCACGGGCTCTTTGCGTTGGCGTCGCCTCCCAAGACCATCTTATCGGATCCCAACTCCCTTCCTATCCTCATAAGATGGTCCAGGTAGGGCCCCACAGGCTTGTCGGGCTCGAAGTAAAAGGACACGACAACCATCTCCCAGGCTTTGGTTCGGAGGGTGGCTACAACAATGTTGTTGTTGCTGAGGCGTGTGTGCAGCTCGACGTCCAACGTGTCGTCGAATACTGCAACACACGCCTTGACAACACCGCCCCCTTCCCCATCGCTCTGGTAGATCCTCACTCCGTTGTGTGTCCTCACACTCCGGGCCCCACCTATGTAGGGCTCCTGCAGCAGCGCCACGCAGGCCTTACGCTTGGTGGCTTCGAGCATTAGCTCTCTTGTGGCGATTTGGCTCCGCTGGAGGTTGGCCTGCAAAATTCGGTACTGGAAGTACTCACCGGGGGCAACCTTAGCAGTACGCTACCGCCGTTCTGGCTAGAGCATCCCACCTCTTCCTTTCCACACATCCTCTATCGAAGGCGCTGTGCTCCTCGTTGCCTCTCTTAGCCTTTGCGCAATTGATGCACTTGGGCTTCTCTCCCCGCAGCCACTTGTCGCAATCAGTCCTCATATGAGGACCGGCGCAGTGGCTGCATCGCACCTGGCTCTCCTCACAGTGCCTCCTCGTATGCCCATACCCCAGGCAACAGGAGCACTGCACCAATGGACTATGGTCCTCCACACGCACTCTGCCAAGCCCAATATGGGCATAGCCAACATCCACGCATCTCTTCCATACCTGTGGGCTGACTCTGGTCACGAGGTGTTTCTGCAGGGGGTTCCTTGCATTCTTCACGTATGCTACCTCAACCTTTCTTTCGTCCCCCTTCAAGCCCTCAAAGATGCCTGCATTTTGGTTGCAGAACGCAGTGATGAAATCAGCTACGTCGACCTTCATCACATCTTTGAAGGCTAGAAGGGGGTTTTTATTCCTCACTTCTTCAACCATTAGCCCTTCGTTCGTGCCCAGTCTCTCCTTCACCTTGTTTCTCTCCTCCTCGTTAATACATCCTATTATTACTTTTCTATTTTTTATTTTCCTGACCCTTTCCACCTTTACCCAGCCATCTTTTGGATTTACCGTCGTCCTAACCTTTTCCAGTACTTCATCCCCATTATCTTGCCCGTCTCTGGAGGACACCACGACTGAATGCAGAGCTCTTGCCTCAGGAGGTTTCTCAACGACACCTCTCGAAGCAACGCTCGCATAACTCGCCGGTTTGGCGACAGTCGTGGTGCTCTCCAGCAACGAGCTCAACTTTCCCATCTTATCTCTATTTTCCCTTATGTGTTCTCCTATCTCTTCCATCTTTTTTATATTCTCTTTTATTAATCTATTATTTTCTTCCAGGTTTTTCACCAGTGCTTCGGCCCCTACATCCGCTCCTGCGCCGGCTGACCGGGAAGGGTGTATAGGGCCCTTCCCCGGCCTGCCATTGCTCCCGGCTCTAACACTGGTGAGTTCGTTTTCTAATTCCCTAACTAATTCGAAGAGCCTCTCTATAGCGGCGAAGGCTCCTTCTTTAAGTTCCGTCTTAAAGTTTTTGGAACAATGTATATGTCTCTTCGCTCGCTCTAGACAGGCTCTTGCCTCTGATGTCTTGGGTTTGGTTGGTGGAACAGGGCTATAAACTTTTTCTACAATTACCGGTTTTTTACTTGCTTTTGTCTTAAGTGGAACCGGTTCCTGACTTGGCTTTTTCTGACTAGTTGTTGGTGTTTCATTAATTATAATCGTCTCAAAATTATCAATGCTCTTTCGCACAGCAGAGGGCTTTATCGGCTGCGACTGGGCTCTGCCCTCGTCGGCCTCGTTTCTCTTCGGAAATGAAATAATAAAAGTGTCGCTGGCTCGCTGTTGCTGGGGGGTGCGTGGCATCATTTTGTCAGGGGGATTTAGTCAAAATAAATAAAATTACATGTCAATTGTAAAATAAAGTAAAAGAAAATAAATTAAAATTGAAATTGAATTAAAATTAAAATTTAAATTGAATTATTAAAATAATTGTCAAATTAATAAAATGTCAAAATTACTAACCTAACAGTTTCCCCAATAGGGGGTTAACTGACCTACTCTAGCTAGATAAAATATCGTGTTGTGTAAGGGGTTCCCTAAGCACACAATATAATCAAAACTTAACCTAACAACTACACCAAAAATGGGGTAGCTGGTCCTTATTCAAGTTCTTACACACTAGTCAGTAGCTCCAATAGGGCTACTGGTCACTAACGCTATTGACAATTCCTTCAATTTTTCAGTTTTTTACGATATTAATATTCCTATTTAATTCTTAAGCGAAAATGATTCGCCTGTCGATTTTTAATAGCAACCGACTTTTGTCTGTTGCTATGGTCAACTATACAATTAAAATAATTACCTATAGGAATTTTGTCAGTGCGTTAGCGTCAATAAATGGTACTGTTCAAATATATAACTAAATTAATGTATACGTAAAACCTTAACCTAACGAATGCACCAAAAATGATGCACTCGATCTATATCCTAACTATAACTACAGAAAACTAGCTCCTAACAGACGCCCCAATAGGGAAACGAACTGGTCTTAAATTCCGAATATCACGGTTGAACGATTAGACGACGGTTTTCGCCGGTCACACTAACAATATTCTATGTAAATCCAACACGGTTAAAATATTGCAGTACCTGTAATTTTAAAATAGCAATATCGTATGATGTTTCTTATCAGCTACGATCTTTATAGTTCAAGATCCAGTGGTATCTCAGGTTAATTACTTTACACTACTGTCCTTTTTTAATGTTTTTATTTGTCAGTTAGTTTTATTTCTATATGTTTAATTTGAATTTTTTATAATTTATCTAGGTTTATTATTATTAAAGTTATTCTGTATGTATTTTACTAATTATACTATCCGTTTTATTTTACAGATCTACCGAGCGACGGCTCTTGGACTACTAGACCACCCACAGCGCTTTGCCTCCAAGTGGGCGTGTCAGGGCTGTCGCTCGCTAGAAAGTGTTTTTTACCTCAGCCAATGAGCGGGAGTAGCCTGATGGGAATTTGGACTTTTAAGAACTTCCCGTTGTACTATAATTAAAATAATATTTGTATTAGTGTTTTATTTCTATATCTTTTAATATTTTATTGTAATATATGAGTTTAATTATGTTTTTTTGTGTTTTATGTTCAATATATATTTAACTATTTTATGATATAATTTGACTTTAATTTAATTAATACTACTATTTAATCTACTACCGCTTTAGCCAACCTACTGTTTTACCTATTTTTATAGTTTTAAATCGCGAAAAGTTTTATGTATTCTAATTATTGCTATATTATTGTTATTTATTATTAATTTACTATTTTTAAGTTGTTTAAGTCCGATATTTTTATAATTTTATATATTTAATTAGTTATTAAGATTTTAAATTATTCTATTTGTTTTATAGGGTTAGCACAAAGTTTTGATTCGCAGCCCTGGGCGCGTCAGTGGGCGGGGCAGTGAGCGAGACGGGTATCGCGCGCGTCAGCCCTACTTGTCTCGCTCGCACTTGTGGTGTTCGCAACTATGTCTTGATGAATATAGTCCGAGCGTAACAATTTGATTTTAAGATAATTCTTAACTTGTTTAATACTGTTTAATTTTACTATCTACTTCTATTTCTAATTATAATTTAGTCTAATTAGGTTGTTACACAAATTTTTTAGCTTTATAGAATTTTTATCTAGTATTTTTAAATGTTTTTGACTGTAATTTCTATGTATTATTATTTATTATTGCAAATTTAATTGTTAAATAGTGTATTTATCCAAATTTATTATTATAATTATATCCAAAAGTAATGTGTTTAATTTAAGTTATTAAAAAGCAACGTTAGCGTCCCGGACTATGGGGAGGAGCCTATTTCTTAGGCGCAAGATCGCCCTAGCTGATAACGCAGGGTTGGCGTCTTGAGGAATGTGATGTGTAAAATAAAACTGAACAGCAAATGAGCGGGTACTAACCTGATGGGAGTTTTGAAAAATTTATTATTTATTGTGCACTATTTAAAGTGATGATGTTAACTATAGATTATATATGTGTTATTTATACTATTTATATATAAAGTTTTATTTAGGTTGTTGTTTTTGTCGTTTTTTAATATATATTGAACCAAGTTTTAGTGAATTACTAATTCTACCTTAATCGAGATTATTTATGGTTTATAAATTCTAGAAAAAAAAATTTGTTTATTATGTGTGTTAATTAGGATAAAATGTGTTAACACTATTAAGAAAACAAAAAGCACAGACTCACAAAAGTATTCTTCGACCGGCGAAAAACGTCATTTGCAGCCCTAGTTTTCGTTGGATCGTGACGTCACAAATTTCTTTATAATTTTGCTATTTAAAGCTAATCTACCGATCCGGTTTTGTTGAAACTTTGTAGCCCAAAGTAGAGCGGTTTGGACTGTCCTATAAAATTTGTGTCACGTTTCTAGATATAATACCTTGGCTGCTATTAATAAAATTCCTGAGTAGGGGGCGTGGCGCCCGCCCAGGTGTTTTTTATGTATGGAGTTAAGCTCCTTTACTAAAAATCTAAATTTCTCCTAAACTATTAACTTAATTCTAATGGGGCTTCCTGATTATTATTCTACGTTAAATTAGCTATATTATCACAAAATCTTATGGTTCTAGAACTTTTGCAAGTCGGTTAAAATTTACTTTAAAATTAATAGTGTCTTTTTCACATCTATTTTTGCCAATAACTTCCACTTAGCTGTATTTGTCGTACCCCCGGCTGCTGGTGATGACTCCTGGTGCTGGTCCGCTGGTATGCTGTAAGTCTAGACCGCCTAGGACACGGTCTAGACTTTTAAGTTTTCCGGCTTTTCCGGCCGAACCGCTCACAGTAAAATCACCAAAATTCGTACACTGCGGGTCCTCCTCACTGCACACACTAGAAAATTTTTAAAATTGGGGGTCGCCGCTTTGGATCTCAGAACCCGGGGGTCCCAAGTTTTGGCACTTTTTAGAGTCAGTTTTCTCTTGAACCACTGGTCCGATTTTCGTTTTTTAAACTGGTGTGTGTAGCCCCTGTTGCTCCGCTTCGAGTGGTGGTGGTGACTTTTTCCCCCCGCACTTCCCCGCGCACCTCTCCAAATTCCTCCTCTGGTTTTTTGGCTGCTGCTCCTCACCCAGAAGCCAGAAAAATCTGGTTTTTTGGGACCAGCAGGCAATAGGTGTTGGCCGTCGATTGGTGCCCGGAAAAAGGGGGGTCGTCGCGATTTATCGCGCGCCGCACGCGTCACAAGGTGCAAAATCGGTGAAATTTCCGGTTTTTCGTAGTTTTTTCCGGCTGTAGACGTCGGATTTTCACGCGGTTTTCTTTGTCACTCTCCTCTCGTCAAGCCGCGTCGAATGACGTATCACACACTTTTTTAACACGATTTTAGCCGGAAAAATAATTTTAAAAAATTCGAAAAATATTTTGCACTTATTAGCACGTCTAGCTCGGGCCACGGTCGGAGCGGAACGGTTAGGTTAGGTTAGGTTAGGTTAGGTTAGGTTAGGTTAGGTTGGGGGCGATGCCGGTCCGTCCACGTTCGTGTCCCTGGGCACCCCCCCCGTACCATCGCGAGCTTTTTCGCGGTGACACGGGAGGGGTGGCTGAACGCCGGCATCGTGTGTTTGTGTGTATAAATGTGTGAGTGTTTCTGTGATGGATGGGTCCGTGGGCCCCGAACCCTAAGCTGGTAGCGTCCGGCGATGGGGTGCATGGCGAGTCGGTGACTGCGCAACGAGGACGCGGGGCAGAATCACCCCTAACTGATCAAATATGGAGAAACGCAAATTGAAAAATACTCCCCGGGTGGGTTCTGGTGATCCGGTGGACGCCAGAGAATCCCACACCCTCTCGAAGGAGGGGGTCTGTCGGACGTATACGGGGCCGGCACAAGATGCGTTGAGGGTGGAGGAGGCCGCGGTGGAGGCGGCGAAGAGGAAGGAGGGAGAAGGGAGAGGCGCCGGGAGGCGCGAAGATCCCAAGCCGGCGCACCTAACCGCGCCGGCCGGGGAGATAGTCCCGGAAGTAGTCGCAAACCTATCGAGGCGCCAGAGAAGAGCCTTCGATACGTACCTGGATTTGACAGGGCTCAGGGCGAGAGGCGACGGTACCTTTGATATGGAAAAGGAGTACCATAGTTACGCCCAGATACGAGAGGAGTCCATACAAGAAGGGTCTTGGATAACGGAGTCTGAGATAAGCGAGGACTGTAACTCGGCGTCCGGCAGCAATCTGTCGCTGGATGCCGTGGGACTGCCCGCATCTACCGGAAGGTCAACGCCCACTAAGAGGCGAATAACGGACGAAGACGAGGCAGGGCCGTCTACTAAGGAGACGGCACCTCGACCAAAAAGGGGACGTGGCCGGCCACCAACAACCGGCCAGTACGTCGGATATGCGAAGGCGCAGGCCGAGCATAACCGGCTGAAGGAGGAGGCGCTCAGGCTGGAGGCCGAAGAGGAGGTCGCCGAATCGGCGCGAAGGGCTCGGAAGACGTGGAAGACCACAAGCTCCGCCCTCGCCGCGCTTCCCACCTCATCTCCCGCGCGAGAAGAGGCTTTGGAGAAGACGGGAGCTGATTTGGCCAAGGTTGTGGAACAGGCGTTATGGACCATTGAGATGGTCGGCAAAAAATCCGCCAACCTCAAGGGAACATTCCAAAAGTACCTGAGGGAGTCGGTGTCGACCATCGCAATGGCCTTCGATGAGATGAGGAGTCGCTCCTCGTCTGAGGAGATTAAAAGGCTCGAGGCCCAAAACGCGCGTCTCGAAAGGCAAATGGCGGTTCTGCGCCAGGAGCTGGACGAGATGCGCAAACAGGCCCCGAAGCCTACCGGAGAGGACAACCTGCGCGAGCTGTTGGCCGAGGTCTCCCGTGCGAACGTGGAGACCTTCGGCAACATGCTCAACGCCAGGCTCGCCGGCTTGGAGGGCCGACTCCTGCCGGAGCCGAGGCGGAGGCCGCCGCTTGCGTCGGATGGGACTGTGGGTGAAAACACTCTGCCCGCCCCCGCAAGCGTCGATGTACCCATGGAGATGGAAGTGCCGGGACCCCCTCTGCCAAAGGCGAAAGGGAAACCGGCCAAGGCGAAGACAACCGAGCCGCCTGTCGCTGCAGCTGCCCCGCAAGAGGCCCCTGCTACGTCGGTGGCGTCGAAGGACAAGAAGACCAGGAAGAAGAAGAAGCGGCCATCAATGGCCGCTCAGGAGGCGGCGCAGGGGGGGCAGAACACCAGCTCCCCCAGTACTGAGGCCCCACGGACCACTGTAGGCCCTGAGGCCAGGAAGAAGAAGGGAGCGGCTACACCATCTACAGCCGCCCCTAAGAGAAGGAAGAAGCCGAAGCTCCGCGTCCCCGCCAGTGCGGCTGTCGCTCTCACTATTGAGAAGACGGCCGAGCAGGCGGGTCTGACGTACGCCAAGGCGATGGAGATGGCCAAGCGGACGGTGAACATTGCGGAACTAGACATCCCGCAGGTGAGCTTCCGCAATGCTCGAACAGGAGGATGCCTCCTGACCATTAAATGTCAGGACGCCGGGAAGAAGGCGGACGCCTTTGCCGCGAGGCTCAGGAGCGTCCTGCCTCAAGAAGTAAAGATCGGGAGGCCGACTGCTTGCGCGGAGCTGCGCGTCGCCGGCCTCGACGTTTCTGTGACGGCCGCCGAAGTCAAAGAGGCGGTCGTACTGGATGGAGAGTGTCAGGCCGGTGATGTACGGGTCGGGCAAATAAGAGAGGGGCCACGGGGGGACGGATCGTGTTGGGTCCGCCTCCCAGTCGCGGCCGCCAAGAAGCTCTTGAGCTCTGGGCGGCTGCGAGTTGGTTGGGTGCTGGCGCGGGTGGCGCTGTTGGCCGCGAGGCCGACGCGCTGTTTCCGTTGCCAAGACACCGGCCACGTGGCTGCCAAGTGCCAGTGCCCGGTGGACCGCAGCGGGACTTGTTTCCGTTGTGGGAAGCCGGGGCACAAGGCGGCGGAGTGCGGGGCTGCGGAGCCAAACTGCGCCCTGTGCGAGGCCGCTGGCAGGTCAGAAAGGGGGCACGTGCTGGGCAGATGTCCGTCTGCCAAAAAGCCGGCCCCCCGTGACGAGAAGGCCCCGACCAAGAAGGCTCGGCAGAAGCCGAAGTCGAAGGCCGCGCGAGCCTAGACCCGCGGGCGGTGATCGGGGGATCGCCGTCTTGCATTAAAGGGTCCCGAGATGGAAGCCCCCATTTGGCCCGGGGGCTCTCGGTGAAGTAAGCGGACTAAACCGCTGTGAGAAGAGGCCGGTTGCGGCTGCGCGCGGGATGGGGCGGAATTGAAATCGCTCCGCGGTGCCCGTCCCTCCCGCAATAGGCGCACGATGAAGGGCTGGGGGGGTTTTAGTGGGTAAACCTCGTGTAGGGAGTCCCACATACCCCCGCCTCCTTCCCCCGAGGGGGCGGGGGATGCGTAACGCATTTCCCCTCCTTAAAAAAAAAAAAAAAAAAAAAAAAAAAGGTTAGGTTAGGTTGGGGGCGATGCCGGTCCGTCCACGTTCGTGTCCCTGGGCACCCCCCCCGTACCATCGCGAGCTTTTTCGCGGTGACACGGGAGGGGTGGCTGAACGCCGGCATCGTGTGTTTGTGTGTATAAATGTGTGAGTGTTTCTGTGATGGATGGGTCCGTGGGCCCCGAACCCTAAGCTGGTAGCGTCCGGTGATGGGGTGCATGGCGAGTCGGTGACTACGCAACGAGGACGCGGGGCAGAATCACCCCTAACTGATCAAATATGGAGAAACGCAAATTGAAAAATACTCCCCGGGTGGGTTCTGGTGATCCGGTGGACGCCAGAGAATCCCACACCCTCTCGAAGGAGGGGGTCTGTCGGACGTATACGGGGCCGGCACAAGATGCGTTGAGGGTGGAGGAGGCCGCGGTGGAGGCGGCGAAGAAGAAGGAGGGAGATAAGAGAGGCGCCAAGAAGCGCGAGGACCCCGAGCCGGTGCACCTTGCCGCATCGGATGGGGATCCTATATCTGAGGAGGAGTCGTTACCAACGGATGAGACTGAACCTGAAATAAGGGAGATGGCGCGTAGGATGGGTATTGTGCCTGCCTGCGACATACCAACTGACTACGAAGGAGAGGCCTCCTGTTCGGCGTCCGGCAGCAATTTGTCGTTGGACGTCGTGGGGGTGCCTACTTATACCGGATTGACTACGCCTTTCAAAAGGCGAAAAAGGATGGACGACGAAGCGGGGCCGTCTGCAAGCAAGGAGTCGGCACCTGCACCCAAAAGAGGACGAGGCCGGCCACCAACAACCGGCCAGTACGTCGGATATGCGAAGGCGCAAGCCGAGCACAACCGACTGAAGGAGGAGGCCCTCAGGCTGGAAGCCGAAGAGGAGGTCGCCGAATCAGCGCGAAGAGCTAGGAAGACGTGGAAGACCACTAGCTCCGCCCTTGCCGCGCTTCCCATCTCTTCTCCTGCGCGAGAAGTGGTATTGGAGAAGACGGGCGCTGACTTGGCGAGAACTGTGGAGCAGGCGTTGGAGACCATTGAGATGGTCGGCAAAAAATCCGCTAACCTCAAGGGAACTTTCCAAAGGTACCTAAGAGAGTCGGTGTCGACCATCGCAATGGTCTTCGATGAGATGAGGAGTCGCTCCTCGTCCGAGGAGATTAAAAAGCTCGAGGCCCAGAACGCGCGACTCGAAAAGAAAATGGCGGACCTACGCCAGGAGCTGGACGAGTTGCGCAAACGGGCCTCGAAGCCTACACAAGAAGGAAACCTGCGCGAGCTGTTGGCCGAGGTCTCCCGTGCGAACGTGGAGACCTTCGGCAACATGCTCAACGCCAGGCTCGCCGGTTTGGAGGACCGACTTCTGCCGGAGCCGAGGCGAAGGCCGCCGCTTGCGTCAGACGGGAATGGCATCGCTCCCGTTCCCGCAAGCGTTGATGTGCCTATGGACGGAGAAACGTCGGGACCCCCTCTGCCTAAGGCGAAAGGGAAACCGGCCAAGGCGAAGGCGACCAAGCCGCCTGACGCTGCGGGTGCCCCGCAAGAGGCTCCTGCCACGTCGGCGGCGTCTACGGGCAAGAAGGCCCGGAAAAAGAAGAAGCGGCCATCAATGGCGGCTCAAGAGGCGGCGCAGGGGGGGCAGAACACCAGCTCCCCCGGTACCGAGGCCCCACGGACCACTGTAGGCCCTAAGGCCAAGAAGAAGAAGGGAGCGGCTACATCATCTACAGCCGCCCCTAAGAGAAGAAAGAAGCCGAAGCTCCGCGTCCCCGCCAGTGCGGCTGTCGCTCTCACTATTGAGAAGACGGCCGAGCAGGCGGGTCTGACGTACGCCAAGGCGATGGAGATGGCCAAGCGGACAGTGAACATTGCGGAACTAGACATCCCGCAGGTGAGCTTCCGCAATGCTCGAACAGGAGGATGTCTCCTGACCATCAAATGTCAGGACGCTGGGAAGAAGGCGGACGCCTTTGCCGCGAGGCTCAGGAGCGTCCTGCCTCAAGAAGTGAAGATCGGGAGGCCGAGTGCTTGCGCAGAGCTGCGCGTCGCCGGCCTCGACGTTTCTGTGACGGCCGCCGAAGTCAAAGAGGCGGTCGTACTGGATGGAGAGTGTCAGGCCGGTGATGTACGGGTCGGGCAAATAAGAGAGGGGCCACGGGGGGACGGATCGTGCTGGGTCCGCCTCCCAGTCGCGGCCGCCAAGAAGCTCTTGAGCTCTGGGCGGCTGCGAGTTGGTTGGGTGCTGGCGCGGGTGGCGCTGTTGGCCGCGAGGCCGACGCGCTGTTTCCGTTGCCAAGACACCGGCCACGTGGCTGCCAAGTGCCAGTGCCCGGTGGACCGCAGCGGGACTTGTTTCCGTTGTGGGAAGCCGGGGCACAAGGCGGCGGAGTGCGGGGCTGCGGAGCCAAACTGCGCCCTGTGCGAGGCCGCTGGCAGGTCAGAAAGGGGGCACGTGCTGGGCAGATGTCCGTCTGCCAAAAAGCCGGCCCCCCGTGACGAGAAGGCCCCGACCAAGAAGGCTCGGCAGAAGCCGAAGTCGAAGGCCGCGCGAGCCTAGACCCGCGGGCGGTGATCGGGGGATCGCCGTCTTGCATAAAGGGTCCCGAGATGGAAGTCCCCATTTGGCCCGGGGGCTCTCGGTGAAGTCAGCGGACTAAACCGCTGCGAGAAGAGGCCGGTTGCGGCTGCGCGCGGGATGGGGCGGAATTGAAATCGCTCCGCGGTGCCCGTCCCTCCCGCACTAGGCGCACGACGAAGGGCTGGGGGGGTTTTAGTGGGTAAACCTCGTGTAGGGAGTCCCACATACCCCCGCCTCCTTCCCCCGAGGGGGCGGGGGATGCGTAACGCATTTCCCCTCCTTAAAAAAAAAAAAAAAAAAAAAAAAAAAAAAAAAAAAAAAAAAAAAAAAAAAAAGGTTAGGTTAGGTTAGGTTAGGTTAGGTTAGGTTAGGTTAGGTTAGGTTAGGTTAGGTTAGGTTAGGTTAGGTTAGGTTAGGTTGGGGGCGATGCCGGTCCGTCCACGTTCGTGTCCCTGGGCACCCCCCCCGTACCATCGCGAGCTTTTTCGCGGTGACACGGGAGGGGTGGCTGAACGCCGGCATCGTGTGTTTGTGTGTATAAATGTGTGAGTGTTTCTGTGATGGATGGGTCCGTGGGCCCCGAACCCTAAGCTGGTAGCGTCCGGCGATGGGGTGCATGGCGAGTCGGTGACTGCGCAACGAGGACGCGGGGCAGAATCACCCCTAACTGATCAAATATGGAGAAACGCAAATTGAAAAATACTCCCCGGGTGGGTTCTGGTGATCCGGTGGACGCCAGAGAATCCCACACCCTCTCGAAGGAGGGGGTCTGTCGGACGTATACGGGGCCGGCACAAGATGCGTTGAGGGTGGAGGAGGCCGCGGTGGAGGCGGCGAAGAAGAAGGAGGGAGAAAAGAGAGGCGCCAAGAAGCGCGAAGATCCCAAGCCGGCGCACCTAACCGCGCCGGCCGGGGAGATAGTCCCGGAAGTAGTCGCAAACCTATCGAGGCGCCAGAGAAGAGCCTTCGATACGTACCTGGATTTGACAGGGCTCAGGGCGAGAGGCGACGGTACCTTTGATATGGAAAAGGAGTACCATAGTTACGCCCAGATACGAGAGGAGTCCATACAAGAAGGGTCTTGGATAACGGAATCTGAGATAAGCGAGGACTGTAACTCGGCGTCCGGCAGCAATCTGTCGCTGGATGCCGTGGGACTGCCCGCATCTACCGGAAGGTCAACGCCCACTAAGAGGCGAATAACGGACGAAGACGAGGCGGGGCCGTCTACTAAGGAGACGGCACCTCGACCAAAAAGGGGACGTGGTCGGCCACCAACAACCGGCCAGTACGTCGGATATGCGAAGGCGCAGGCCGAGCATAACCGGCTGAAGGAGGAGGCCCTCAGGCTGGAGGCCGAAGAGGAGGTCGCCGAATCAGCGCGAAGGGCTCGGAAGACGTGGAAGACCACAAGCTCCGCCCTCGCCGCGCTTCCCACCTCATCTCCCGCGCGAGAAGAGGCTTTGGAGAAGACGGGCGCTGATTTGGCCAAGGTTGTGGAACAGGCGTTGGAGACCATCGAGATGGTCGGCAAAAAATCCGCCAACCTCAAGGGAACATTCCAAAAGTACCTGAGGGAGTCGGTGTCGACCATCGCGGAGGTCTTCGACGAGATGAGGAGTCGCTCCTCGTCCGAAGAGATCAAAAGGCTCGAGGCCCAAAACGCGCGTCTCGAAAGGCAAGTGGCGGCTTTTCGCCACGAGCTGGACGAGATGCGCAAACAGGCCCCGAAGCCAACCGGAGAAGACAACCTGCGCGAGCTGTTGGCCGAGGTCTCCCGTGCGAACGTGGAGACCTTCGGCAACATGCTCAACGCCAGGCTCGCCGGCTTGGAGGACCGACTCCTGCCGGAGCCGAGGCGAAGGCCACCGCTTGCGTCGGACGGGAATGACATCCCTCCCGTTCCCGCAAGCGTTGATGTGCCTATGGACGGAGAAACGTCGGGACCCCCTCTGCCTAAGGCGAAAGGGAAACCGGCCAAGGCGAAGGCGACCAAGCCGCCTGACGCTGCGGGTGCCCCGCAAGAGGCTCCTGCCACGTCGGCGGCGTCTACGGGCAAGAAGGCCCGAAAAAAGAAGAAGCGGCCATCAATGGCCGCTCAAGAGGCGGCGCAGGGGGGGCAGAACACCAGCTCCCCCAGTACCGAGGCCCCACGGACCACTGTAGGCCCTAAGGCCAAGAAGAAGAAGGGAGCGGCTACACCATCTACAGCCGCCCCTAAGAGAAGAAAGAAGCCGAAGCTCCGCGTCCCCGCCAGTGCGGCTGTCGCTCTCACTATTGAGAAGACGGCCGAGCAGGCGGGTTTGACGTACGCCAAGGCGATGGAGATGGCTAAGCGGACAGTAAA
This sequence comes from Polyommatus icarus, assembly GCA_937595015.1. Taxonomy (NCBI): domain Eukaryota; kingdom Metazoa; phylum Arthropoda; class Insecta; order Lepidoptera; family Lycaenidae; genus Polyommatus; species Polyommatus icarus. Next base: position 24,032,361 of record OW569326.1, read on the forward strand.
CATTGCGGAACTGGATATCCCGCAGGTGAGCTTCCGCAATGCTCGAACAGGAGGATGCCTCCTGACCATCAAATGTCAGGACGCTGGGAAGAAGGCGGACGCCTTTGCCGCGAGGCTCAGGAGCGTCCTGCCTCAAGAAGTGAAGATCGGGAGGCCGAGTGCTTTCGCAGAGCTGCGCGTCGCCGGCCTCGACGTCTCTGTAACGACCGCCGAAGTCCTGGAAGCGGTCGTACTGGATGGAGAGTGCTTGGCCGGTGATGTACGGGTCGGGCAGATCAGAGAGGGGCCGCGGGGGGATGGATCGTGTTGGGTCCGTCTCCCAGTCGCGGCCGCCAAGAAGCTCTTGAGCTCTGGGCGGCTGCGAGTTGGTTGGGTGCTGGCGCGAGTGACGCTGTTGGCCGCGAGGCCGACACGCTGTTTCCGTTGCCAAGACACCGGCCACGTGGCTGCCAAGTGCCAGTGCCCGGTGGACCGCAGCGGGACTTGCTTCCGTTGTGGGAAATCGGGGCACAAGGCGGCGGAGTGCGGGGCTGCGGAGCCTAACTGCGTCCTGTGCGAAGCCGCCGGCAGGTCGGAAAGGGGGCACGTGCTGGGCAGATGTCCGTCTGCCAAAAAGCCGGCCCCCCGAGACGAGAAGGCCCCGACCAAGAAGGCTCGGCAGAAGCCGAAGTCGAAGGCCGCGCGAGCCTAGACCCGCGGGCGGTGATCGGGGGATCGCCGTCTTGCATAAAGGGTCCCGAGATGGAAGCCCCCATTTGGCCCGGGGGCTCTCGGTGAAGTCAGCGGACTAAACCGCTGTGAGAAGAGGCCGGTTGCGGCTGCGCGCGGGATGGGGCGGAATTGAAATCGCTCCGCGGTGCCCGTCCCTCCCGCACTAGGCGCACGACGAAGGGCTGGGGGGGTTTTAGTGGGTAAACCTCGTGTAGGGAGTCCCACATACCCCCGCCTCCTTCCCCCGAGGGGGCGGGGGATGCGTAACGCATTTCCCCTCCTTAAAAAAAAAAAAAAAAAAAAAAAAAAAAAAAAAGGTTAGGTTAGGTTAGGTTAGGTTAGGTTAGGTTAGGTTAGGTTAGGTTAGGTTAGGTTAGGTTAGGTTAGGTTAGGTTAGGTTAGGTTAGGTTAGGTTAGGTTAGGTTAGGTTAGGTTAGGTTAGGTTAGGTTAGGTTAGGTTAGGTTAGGTTAGGTTAGGTTAGGTTAGGTTAGGTTAGGTTAGGTTAGGTTAGGTTAGGTTAGGTTAGGTTAGGTTAGGTTAGGTTAGGTTAGGTTAGGTTAGGTTAGGTTAGGTTAGGTTAGGTTAGGTTAGGTTAGGTTAGGTTAGGTTAGGTTAGGTTAGGTTAGGTTAGGTTAGGTTAGGTTAGGTTAGGTTAGGTTAGGTTAGGTTAGGTTAGGTTAGGTTAGGTTAGGTTAGGTTAGGTTAGGTTAGGTTAGGTTAGGTTAGGTTAGGTTAGGTTTTTTTTTTTTTTTTTTTTTTTTTTTTTTTTTTTTTTTTTTTTTTTTTTTTTTTTTTTTTTTTTTTTTTTTTTTTTTTTTTATAAATTCCCCCCGTACATTATACAGGACAATTGCTACATGATTTTACCTGATTACAATTTGCAATTTGTATGATTTTGATTTTCTCTCATATTTATTACATATTATTATATCTTTATTTATTACATATTATTCTATATTAGATTCTTTATTATTTACAATTCATTTATCACTTTCGATTTACTTCGATCTTATAATTTATTTTTCCTTCCTGTTTTCATTACAGTTCTTTATTTTTCTAGACAATAGTTGTTCCCCTTATTTGTTATATCAATTCATCTTATTCCTAGGATTTCATTTGTGCCATTCAAGTGTGTCCAATTCGACGTTAATTAATACATTTTGCTATATCAAGTGGTTTCCATTTTCATGTAATAGTGCCAATTTTTATTTACAATATAAACTATACTTCTATAAATATTCTAAGTTATAATGATACAATACAAAATATAGACTTATGTTACAGAATACAATACTAATTACAATACAAACAATACAATATAATACTGACACAGACAACCTGCGATTTACATTTGTTGTATTTGTATCAACAAATACTTACAAAGTTGTAAATACAATTTTTACATATAATATTATGGATATAACATTTCAGATATAAATACACTACAGTTACTCACGATAAATATAGACTTGTTACAATATACAATAATAGTTACAATACAAAACAAAACAAAGACAAGATAATACAATATGATAATACAATACCAACACATTAACAATCTGCGATTTACATTGTTGTATTTGTGTCAACAAATACGTACAAAGTTGTAAATACAGTTTTATATATAGTATTTTTGGAACATAATAGATACAATAAGTTACAGAACACTTACACAGTTACAACCCTTACAATTATTGTAGTATACATTTGTTGTATTTGATATCAGCAAATACATCCAAAGTTTTATTAATTTTTTTTTTTTTTTTTTTTTTTTTTTTTTTTTTTTTTTTTTTTTTTTTTTTTTTTTTTTTTTTTTTTTTTTTTTTTTTCTATGTCAATAAAATATAAATACTTAATTATATATATTATTAATTAATCAATGTAAATACTTAATTATATATATTTTGATATATATTATTTTTATAACTGGTTGTACAGTAATTGCTGTCGTAAATTCAATATTTATCACCAACAATTTTTGGGACGTTAGGCACTATCGCGTAGCGGCGGTGTTATTCTGTGATGTTAAACGTACGCTGAGTACTGTGTAGCCACGTGGGCTCCAGCTCCATTTCTTCATCCGGTACGTATGACACCGCCGCTCGCGCAATGGCTTCCCACTTACATCTAATTGGACACTCTTTGCTGAATGCACTGTGTTCCGTACTCAACCCCTCCTTTTTACAATTTACGCAGCAGGGTTTTATTCCTGCCTTTACGTCCTCACATTGAGACCTGTGGTGTGGTCCCGAACAATGGCCGCACTTCGCCGCGGTCTCGCTTTCGGTGCAGAATCGCCTTCCATGCCCGTACCCTAAGCAGTGCGAACACTGTATTAGGGGGGACTGGTCGGCGACTCTCACCCTCTGCATATCTATATATACGCGGCCTGCTTTGGTGAAACACTGCCAAATATCCGGGGACACCTCAAGTATCACATGCTCAGTTTGAGGGTCTCTTCCTTTTCTTCTATATTTTACACTCATCCTATCCTCATCTCCATCCAGAAGGTACTGTATGAGGTGCTTGTTTTGATTACGGATGGCGTCGTAAATGTCGTCATCCGTATTCGACTTCAACACCCCATACAGTATAATCTGAGGATCCTTGTTTCTTACCATTTCTACCTCAAACTTATCTCCTCCCCACTTTTCTAACTTACTCTTTGCCCTATCTCTTTCATTTTTGCCTCTAAATCCTATTATTACTTTTCTCCCCTTCCCTTTTCTGATCCTTTCTACCTGAAATCCTTCCTTTTTGGCTTCTATTATTTTCCCTACGTTATTCACTATGTCGTCTCCTGTCATAAAATTTTCCTTATCGGTAACCGCTAGGGAGTGGACAGTTATGGGCACCGATCCCGCAGGTTTGATTTTTGCAACCTGCCTCGCCGTCACGGTCGCATAACTCTCCACTGCCTCAGCGGTATCCTTCCTGATTTCGTTTGTTTTCCTCTCATTTAGTTTTTCCACATACTCATCGATCCTACCTACTAACATATCCCTTAACTGTTCCATATCTAAATGAAGTTTTCCATGTAATTTTTCATACATTGTGACCAACAGCTCATGGCAGTTGCATTCGTCACAATTTAATTTGTATTCGCATTGTACTTCCATATCTTTCTTATCTATCGTCATATTTCCGTTTCCTTTTCCTCCCGAGCCTCTCCTGAACAGTTCCTTCATCTCCTCCACTTGTCTTTCCAGCTTTTCCAGATTGTCTGCTAAACCAGACTTCAACTCACCTCTCATGTTTCTAGTCTGGTTTAGCAGCCAGATACTGTGCTTTATTGTGCCACTTGTTTCTGTCAGAAGAGCCTCGGCAGGATCGGTTTGGCTTTGTACAGTAGGGGGGTTTTTTGGGAGGTGTATCTGTAATTCGAGGGAGGATTGTTTGTTCTTCATTTTGGGGGGTTTGGCATTTTTCGGGGTATGAACCATTGCCATTTTTACCGATACAGGGGGAACGCGTCAATTTTTTTTTTAAAAAATAATTATGAATATAAAATTAAAAATAAATAAATAGTGTGGTGAAACTAATTAAACAGTGCAATTTTTCTTTGCCGAGATATTTAAAGTCCTAATACTATTCTGTTGTCCCAATAGGAATCAACCAGTCAATTAAAAAGTCAGTTAATATAATATAATGTAATGTATATCTAAAATTATTAAATTTAAATTAAAGTATATCGCACTGCAACACTACACTACTATCCTAATCGGTTGCCCCAATAGGGGACAGCCGGTCAATTATCCTATGTATATGTATATATAAAATTTACAATTTAAAATTGTAAAAACAGACGTCACAATATAACATATATATACAAAGTCACTACTCTAACAGACGCCCCAATAGGGAAGCGAACTGGTCTAAAATGCCGCTTTTCACGGCTTAAAGGACGGTTTTCGCCGGTCAAGATCACCTACTTAAATGTTACTTACGTCAATTATTATTTGTGTCCAACTCTCGGAGATCACGTCAATCTAAAGATTTTGTATGCTAGTTAATGAATGTATGTGCCTTGAAGTTTTAAAAAGCAAGACTTTTTTTTTTTGCGATTTTTTCTCTGTTTAAAGTTTGCTTAGTCAATACTACGATAATTGTTTTGCCTACCAATTTTAAAAAGCAATGTCCTATAGTTCTATTAACTTGAGAAATAATCAGTCGCCTATGGCTTTGAAATAGCAAATACGCAACCGCTTCTTATCGCCTTCAATCAATTGTAGTTCAAGAGCCGGTAGGCTTCCGGATTATTTTTATATTATGTTGATGTATTTTAATGTTTTTTAATATATTTTTAATATACCTAATAGTTAATTAATATCTGTTCTTAATTTTAAATTTTTATAGACTAATGTCCCGCGATTTTACTATTTATTAATATTATTTATCTTTGTGTTTTTCTAATTTTACCTAATTTATTTGATTGTTTGTTTTATATATTATTTATTTATACTTATTTTTATTTAAGTTTGTATTTGTTTAACTGATATACTATACTTCTACTTTTTACCGAATCCACCCGACGGCGGCTCTTGCACTACAAGACCACACACCGCGCTTAACGCCAAGGGGGGCGTGTCAGGGCTGCCACACGCGAGAATGTATTATTTATTAGAGTCAACGAGCGGGAGTAATCTGATGGGAATTTTTGATTTTGATAACTTCTTATTGTTTTAAAATTTAAATATTACTTTTATTGTTGCTTTATTTCTATATCTATTAGTATATTATTGGAATATATAAGTTTAATTATGTTTTTAAAGTTTTATGTTCAATATATATATTAACTATTTTATACTATAATTTGGCTTAAATTTGGTTAATACTATTGTTTTATTAGAATATTACTTTAGTTAATATACTATTTTAGCTCTTCCTTTATGTTCCTATACCTATTTCCTTAATTTGTTTTATAATTTATATTAGTTATTGATTTTTATTGTTTTGATAATTTAATTATTTTATTATTTGCTAGGGTAAGCACATAAATTTATTGGCGCAGCCCTGACAGAGCGCGTCTGTGGGCGGGGCGGTGAGCGAGACGGGTATCGCGCGCGTCAACCCTGCTTGTCCCGCTCGCACTTACGATGCTATCGCTGCGTTATCGGTTTAATCTACGTAGTGTAGTCCGGGTGTTGAGGGTTGTTATTTAGTGTTATTAATTTGTTTTAATGTTAGTTTTATAATTAAGTTTAAATTATGAGAAGGATATAGTATTTATTATTAACGTTTATTGATTAGTTTTATGTTTTAGTTTTTAATTTGTTTTAATAATAAACTTTATGATTTTACTACCTTAATTTATTTTAATTTGATTATTTTGCTATTTTTATTTATTTAATATTGAACTCGAATTAACATTAAGTTTTTAGATCTTTTTATTGTTTAATTGTTGTGTTTTAATAATTGACTTTTTTAAAATAAGTAATGTTCCCTGTCACACCTCAGACTATGTGGGCGTGGCGATGAGCGAGACGGGTATCGCGCGCGTCAACTCCACTTGTCCCGCTTGCACTTATGGTGTTCGTAACTATGTCCTATTGAATATAGTCCGGGACGTTTAAGTTTATTTTTTGGATATTTCTTATTTTTGTTTTGGGCTGTTAAATTGACTATCTAATATTACTACTGATTGAATTAAGGCTATATAAGTTGTTTCCCGAATTTTTGATTTTGTTATAAATTTTTACTCAGCATTTTTTATTGATTTTAACTATAATTACTAATTATTATTATTTGTTATTTCTTGTTTAATTGTTATATTATATTATTTATGCAAATTTATTATAGTATTTGTATTTTAGCTGAATATATTTAATTTGAATCTATATTAGTTATTAAAAACGATGTTCACGCCCCGGACTATGGGGAGGAGCCTATTTCTTGGGCGCTAGATCGCCCTAACTGATAACGCAGGGTTGGCGTCTTGTGGAATGCGATGTGCAAAATAAAACTGAACGGCAAACGAGCGGCTACGAACCTGATGGTAATTTAAAACTTTTATTTATTTTATATGTGTTGTTTAAGTTGTATATTTAGGTTTAAATTGCTTATGTGTTGTTTGAGTTATTTATAAAGATGTCTATTATTTTACTTGTTGTTTTACCGTTTTTTAATATTTATTTTACCGACCTATTTTATAATTATATGACTTGTAATGTGTAAACTACTTTGGTAAGCTTTGAATATATATTTTGTATATATTTTGGTATTTAATGTTAATGTTAGACCCTATAAATCAAATCACACAACTATTCTTTGACCGGCGAGAAACGTCATTTGCAGCCCTATTTTAGTTGGATCGTGACGTCACAATTTACGGTATAATTTTGTCTATAAAGTTAAAACTACCGATCCGATTAAGATGACACTTTGTAGCCCTAAATAATGCGGTTTGGCCTGTCCAATAAAATAAGTGTCACACTTCTAGAAATGATATTTAGGCTGCTATCACTCGAATTCCTGAGCAGGGGGCGTGGCGCCCGCCCAGGTATTTTTTCTATATGGAGTTATGCTCCTTTCTTACAAATCTAAATATCTCTTAAACTACTATCTTAATTCTAATGGGGCTTTCTTTATTCTAATATATGTTTATAAAGCTATATGTACACTAAGTGTCAACTTTTTGATATTTTAATAAGTCAGTTTAAAATGTCTTTAAAAATAAGTCTCTAATTTTGCCACTTGTTTTTATCAAAATTTCCTACTTAGCTTTGGCTGTTGGACTCCCGGCTGCTGAAGGTAGTTCCTGGTGCTGGTCCGCTGGTCTGCTATAAGTCTAGGCCGTCTAGGACTCGGTCTAGACTTTTTAGTTTTCTGGCTTTTCCAGCCAAACTTCACACCGGATCACCACACAATTTAGCACACTGTAGGTATTTGTGTTACTCTACACCACAAAGTTATAAAAGACCTAGGTCCTCGCTCTAATTCGCGAGATCTAGGTGTCCTAAGTTTTGCCACTTTTTGTAGGTCGTTTTTCTCCGAAACTATGAGTCCGATTTTAATTTGGAAAACGGCTCCTTGTAGCCCCTGCTGTTCCGCTTCGAGTCGTGTATGTCACGTTCCTCCCCCTCACTTCCCCGCGCACACGCCTCAGTATCCTCTCCTGGTTTTCGGGCTGCTGCTCCTCAACCAACTGCCGGAAAAATCCTGTTCTTTGGGAGAAGCAGCTCGAGGATCTTGCACGTCGTCTGAGGTAAGAAAACGCGGGGGTCTCTGCGACAAATCGCGCGCCGCACGCGTCCGAAGTTCAGAAGTTGCCGGAAAAACGGGTTTTTCCGATTTTTCTCCGGAAGTATCAGTCCGATTGCAACGCGGTTTTCACTGCACAATTCCACACAATTTTCCGCGTCGAACGACGTATCGGACACCTTTGTAGCACAATTTGGACCGGAAAAAATATTTTAAAAAATTTTAAAAATATTTAGCGCGTATTTACACGTCTTGCTCGGGCCACGGTCGGAGCGGAACTGGTTAGGTTAGGTTAGGTTAGGTTAGGTTAGGTTAGGTTAGGTTGGGGGCGATACCGGTTCCTCCTCGTTGGTGTCCCTGGGCGCCTGGGTGCGCCGCCCCGCCCTTTACACGGGGCGAGGCACTCAGGATGGCTGATCACCGGTCCTTCCTGTCTTTCTATCTTTTTGTAGCATACTCTTGTTTTTGCTTATTTTGTATTATTTTGTCTGTCTCTTCACCACCTTTCTTCACTATCTTTCATTTTTAGTTAAACTCTTCTTTACACTATTGTTTGTTTGTGTGTGTATCTCTGTGAGTGTTTGTGCGATGGATGGGCCCGTGGGCCCCGAACCCTAAGCTGGTAACGTCCGGTGATGGGGTGCATGGCGAGTCGGTGACTACGCAGAGAGGACGCGGGGCAGAATCACCCCCTTAATGATCGAACCATGGAAGCTTGCAACGAGAAAAATATTCCCCGGGCGGGTACCAACTCAGTTGGAGAATCCCGCACCCCCTCAGAGGAGGGGGTCTGGCCCACGTATACGGGGGGCGCCACCGCTGCAATGGAGGAGAGGAGGAGAGACGCGAACAACGACTTTGGCAATGTATTACTGGACGATGAGAGGCATTCTGATTCGGCTGTTATGACGACGGCGAGTGAAGGTTCACGGGCGGGTACACCTGTCTCCACCCGCTCGAAGCGCAAATGTTCGAAACCGGCGCCCCTAACCGCGCCGGCGGCGGACATAATAATAATGTCGGACGGTGACGTCAGGCGCACGACACCGGTCGTGCGGTTGGAGAAATTACCGGTTGTGAGAAGCGGATCGCGGGTGACGACGCCCGTGTCCGATTTGGCCTTGACAACGGCGAGTGAGGGTGACGGTGGATCGCGAACGGAAACGCCTGTTTGCAGTTTTACGGGTCCTTCGCGATTCTTTGAAGGGTCCGAGAGCGGAAGTGAAGAGAGCGGCAACGAGAGCGCCGCCTCTCGGAACAATGACAGCGAAAGGGAGAGGGAGAAGACAAGAGACGCTTACCGGCGCAAGAGGCGCGGAAGTGAGCTCGAGGATAGCTCGGAAAAAGATAAAGAGGTTTCTCGGAAGCCTGCCTCAAAAAGAGGAAGAGGCAGACCGCCCACTACAGGGCACTATATGGGTCTAGCAAAGGCAAAGAAGGAACAGATAGAACTCAAGGAAAAGGAGTTAGAGTTGGAAGCGCAGATGCATGTCATAGAAGTAATGAAGGGTATACCGGAGCCACGGCCCCTCCGGCTCTCGGAGACCTCATTCTCAGACTGTGCGATGACAGAAGACGAGGTGGTAACGACGGCGAAGCTGGGCTCGGATATAACCAAAGGTCTGGAGGCCATCATTGATGTGATCAAGATCTCGAAGAACTTGAAGGGGACCTCGATTGCGGCCTTGAAAAAGGCGACCTACGCGATACGGGAGGCGAGTGCAGCCCTTCTCAATAGGTCAGTATCGGAGGAGACAAGAGCCCTGATGGAGGCAAACACACGCCTCTCCAAACAGCTCGATGAGATGAAGAAGGAGTTGGAGGCCGTCAAACGCAAGCTTGCCGACACCCAACCACAGCCCGCTCCCGTCTCTACGGGAAAGGGATTGGATGTGGAAGAACTGGTACAGCGAGCGGTGCGCGAGGCGGTCTCAGTGACCAGCGCACGGCTAGACGCGCGAATAGAGGGTCTCGAGGCCCGTCTCCTTCCGGAGCCACGCCTGAGACCTCCTTTGGCCGCGGACAGAGTACGCGACGAAGCCCGAGACGCAACACCGTCAACGTCGAAGGCAAAAGAGAGGACTCCTGAGCCGGAGCCTGCGGTGTCGACTCTGTCGCCTCCGCTCAATCCCGGGCCGGCTCTGAAACAAAAGAAAAAGAAAGTTAAAAAGTCGGCCGCAGCCGTAGAAGCGGCAGCCGCTAGGCGCGACGCTGCCCCATCTACGTCTACGAAGGAACCAAATCCGACCGAACAGTGGTCGGAAGTGGTCAAAAAAGGAGGAAAGAAGCAAGGTAGAGAGGAAGGAAAGAAGGAGGAGCCCAAGAAAGGACGTAAGAAAAGGAAAAGGAAAAAGAAGGATGGCCTCCGCGCTCCGAAGACGGCGGCGGTAGTTGTGACACTACTACCGGACGCGGAGAAGAGGGGTGTGACGTACAAGGCTATAATGGATAAAGCCAAGCAATACGTCGACATCACCACCCTCGAGATCCCAGCGGTAAGATTTAAACAGGCCGTGACCGGGGCCCGCATGTACGAGGTCTCGGGAACGGCCTGCAAGGAGAAGGCCGACGCCCTCGCGGGCAAACTAAAGGAGGTACTCGGTGAGGAGGACGTTCGCGTATCCAGGCCACAGAAGTGTGCCGAGTTGCGTGTAACCGGCTTGGACGACTCCGCCACTGCGACAGAGATCGCCGCGGCCGTTGCAAGATGTGGCGGCTGCCCGGCCGAAGAGGTCCGAGTCGGAGAGATCCGGGTCGATCGGAGCGGACGCGGTTCGGCCTGGGTGAAGTGCCCGGTCGAGGCTGCAAAGTACTTGACAGCGCCGGGTGCCAAGCTCTACGTCGGATGGACCGAGGTGCGCGTGGCACTCTTGTCAACGCGTACCATGCGGTGCTACAGATGTCACGAGGAGGGACATACCAGAGCGAAGTGCCCCTCGGATGTCGATCGCGGAGACCTCTGTTTCCGGTGCGGCCAGTCCGGCCACATGGTCAAGGAGTGCGGCAACCCACCTCACTGCGCGGTTTGTGCGGCGAATGGTAGAAAGGCGGACCACGTCGTAGGGAGCAAACCCTGCAAGTTACCGCCGAAGAAGGGAAAGGGCTCCAATAAGAGCCAAGCGCCCAAGGCCGCCACACCATCTACGGCGGCCTCCGGTGCGGGAGCGGCCCCCATGGACGCCCAATAACGGCTCCCCAAAGGTTCTTGCAGGGCAACTTGAACCACAGCGCTAGTGCGCAAGACATGTGGGTTCAAGAGATGCTGAAGAGGTCCGTCGATATCGGGATAATCGCCGAGCCATACCGAATCCTCGCAAGAGGAGACTGGCTGGGCGACGCGGACTCGACGGTGGCGGTGGTTTTTGGTCCGAAAATCGTCCCTCCATCTTCCAGGAGGACGACGAGGGGCCATGGCTTCGTCGCTGCGGATCTGGGGACTCTCACTGTCGTGGGGGTTTACTTTTCCCCAAACCGGCCCATCGCCGACTTTGAGGCCTTCCTCCTCCGACTAACGCCCGTCGTGAATGGAGCAACCAATCCCGTGCTCGTCGCCGGAGATTTCAACGCCAAATCCACGCGTTGGGGCTCCCCGGCGACGGACGCGAGAGGCAGAATTATGACGGACTGGCTCGCAGCCACGGGCCTGGTCGTGGCAAATAGAGGTGCCGCAAGCACTTGCGTCCGGCGGCAAGGTGAGTCAATCGTAGACTTGACCTTGATCAGCCCATCAATTGCTCGTCGAATGAGCGGCTGGAGGGTCCTCGAAGAGGTCGAGACCCTCTCGGACCACCTTTACATAAGTTTCGACTTATCTCCGTCGGATACTGGCCGCCCAACTCCAGCCGGTGGCGGCCCAAGGTGGTCCCTGAGAGGTCTGGATCGAGACCTTCTCGAGGAGGCGGCGATCGTCGCGTCGTGGGCGCCTCTTCCGTCGGACGACGTCGAGGAGTGCGCGGAGTGGCTCAACGAGGCAGCTCACAATATATGCGACGCCTCTATGCCCCGCGTCAAGCCCGTCGTGCACAGACGCCAGACCTATTGGTGGCGCCCAGAGCTCAGACGACTCCGCGAGGAGTGCGTGGCAGCCCGACGCCGTTATTTGAGATACCGCAGGCGGCGGAACAGGGAAGAGGCCGAGGAGGAGGCCATCTACGATGGCTACCGTCAGGCGCGACACACTTTGCGCGAAGCCATAAAAGAGGCAAAGAGGGAGGCCTGGGAGGAGTTCCTCAACACCCTGGAACAGGACCCGTGGGGCAAGCCGTACAAATGGGTGAGGCAAAAGCTTCGCCCAGCTGCCCCACCGCTGACCCAGCATATGGAGCCGGACCTTCGTCGCTCCGTACTCTCGGCCCTATTTCCATCCGGGGTCGAGTGGTCGCCGCCTTCAATGCGACCACCTGATGCGGAGTTGGACGACGAGGAGGACATACCGCCCGTGACAGCTGGAGAGCTGGCGGTCGCGGTTCATAAAATGAGCCTTAAAAACAAGGCTCCCGGACTAGATGGTGTCCCCGGTCGCGTCTGGGTGCTGGCAATGCCGCACATGGAGGAGCATGTACTGGAGCTCTTCACCAAGTGTCTGGTGCAGGGGCGAGTCCCTCGCCGGTGGAAGTCGGGAAAGCTCGTCTTGCTCCGCAAGCACGGACGACCGGAAGACCAGCCGTCAGCCTATCGCCCGATCGTCTTGATAGACGAGATCTGCAAAACCCTAGAGAGGGTCATCGTCAGGCGCCTCACTCAACATCTGGAGGGCGCCGGCCCGAACCTGAGCGATGCTCAGTTTGGGTTCAGGTCTCGTCGGTCGACGGTGGATGCGGTGGCGCGGATACGGCAAATCTCGGAGGAGGAGATCTCCCGGGGTGGGGTGGTGTTGGTAGTCTCGTTGGACATATCCAACGCATTCAACACCCTGCCCTGGGCAACAATCAAGGAGGGACTTCGGTACCACCGAGTGCCCGGATATCTTTGCCGAACAATCGACAACTATCTGTCGGAGCGCTCGGTGCAGTACCCTACCGAAGAGGGTTGGGAAGAGCTGGAGGTGGATTGCGGAGTCCCGCAGGGTTCGGCTCTCGGCCCGGAACTGTGGGACATAGGATATGACCATGTGCTGCGTGGCGTCAATCTTCCAGGCGTAGAGCTCGTCGCGTATGCAGACGACACGGCGGTCGTGTGCCGCGCCAAATCACACCGCGAAGCGAAAATCTTGGCGACGGCAGCAGTCGCGCAAGTGGTGCGAAGGATACAGGCGCTGGGACTGAAGGTGGCGCTGAACAAGTCGGAGGCTCTGGTTTTCCACGGGCCTAGAAACGCGCCCCCGCCGGACCTGGCGATAATAGTGAGTGGGACGAGGATCCAGGTTGCATCCACGATGACTTACCTCGGCCTGGTTCTCGACAGCCGGTGGTCATTCAAGGAACATTTCCGCCGCCTGTCAGAGAAAGTGAAGAAGTCTGCGGGAGCCCTGGCCTCGCTGCTCCCGAATCTCGGGGGCCCGAGCTTGACCTGTCGGCGCCTCTACATGGGTGTAGTTCGTTCTATGGTCATGTACGGGGCGCCGATATGGGCGGATGGTCTGCTGCCTGAGAATAGGCTGGCCCTGGGACGGCTGCAGCGAGTGATGGCGATTCGAGCAGTCCGAGGATATCGTACTATCTCTCGTGACGCTTCGTGCCTCCTCGCTGGCAGCGTCCCCTGGGATTTGGACGCTCAAACCCTCGCCGATGTCTACCGGCGTGGCGCTGCGGTCCGCGCGGGGGGAAGCAACCCCTTACCGGACGCCGTACGTCGGTGGAGGGATCGAGCCGAAGAGGTGGCAGTCGAGCGCTGGAAGGAGCGGCTCCTGGAGCCACAAGTGAGCGGAGACTTAGTACAGGCCATACGCCCTGTATTAGATGAGTGGTTAGCAAGAAAGCACGGCGCGCTCTCGTTCCGACTCACACAGGTGTTGACCGGGCACGGCTGCTTCGGCCGTTACCTGTGTGAGATCGCGAACCGAGAAGAGAGCACGCGCTGTCACCACTGCGGCGACGACCGGGACACGGCGGAGCATACCGTCTCTGCTTGTCCCGCTTGGACAGGACAACGGGCGGCCCTTACGGCCGCCATTGGACTAGACATATCGCTGCCAGCGTTGGTTCGCGCCATGCTGGCAAGCGAACACGGATGGGCAGCGGTGCAGAATTTCTGCGAAGAAGTTGTCGCCGCGAAGGAGGAGGCCGAGCGAGTGAGGGAGCTGGAGGCGCTCGACCCCCGCCGAAGAAGACGGCTAAGGCGTCGACGAGTCGTCCAGGATGACAACTTGCCGCCTTAGCCGGGGGGCTCGGGGCGGCGGCATGGGGATGCCGTCGTCTAACGAGTCGAGTCCCCGAGTGGGTCGCGATGCGCTGCGCATTCTTCGCGCATCGCGACACCGTGGAGAGATGGGCCCAAGCAAGCCCCGAAGGGGCCTCTGTTCGGCCCTTAGGAGCCCAAAAGCTCCAGTGAAGACGGGCCTGCCGTAAAACGCAGGCGAAACCATGCAGGGCCGCGGACGAAGGCTCACGCGTGCTCGCAACCCTGCATGGAGTGCAGAAGAATGCCGTCGGGTTTTAGTGGGTAGGGCTGCGGTCAAATCACCATCTTCACGACCGCAGCGAGTCCCACATACCCGTGGGGGAGTCCCCAATTCCCCCGGGATGCGTAAGAGCATTTCCCGACGCAAAAAAAAAAAAAAAAAAAAAAAAAAAAAAAAAAAAAAAAAAAAAAAAAAAAAAGGTTAGGTTAGGTTGGGGGCGATGCCGGTCCGTCCACGTTCGTGTCCCTGGGCACCCCCCCCGTACCATCGCGAGCTTTTTCGCGGTGACACGGGAGGGGTGGCTGAACGCCGGCATCGTGTGTTTGTGTGTATAAATGTGTGAGTGTTTGTGTGACGGATGGACCCGTGGGGTCCCTAATCCCCGGTTTGTGGTGCCCGGCCTTGGGATGCATGGCGAGCAGGAGGTCTACGTCGCGAGGGCACTAGGGCAGAATCTCCCTTCAAAGATCGATCATGGAGAAACGCAATAGGAATAATTCTCCCCGGGCGGGTACCAGTACCAGTACTGGAGAATCCCGCACTCCCGATTCATCGGGGGTCTGCCGCACGTATACGGGGGCGGCACCAATTGCGTGCGAGGGTAAGGGGGCCGCTAAGGCGGTGAAGGAAGGAGAGGGCGCGACAACGCGCGAAGCTCCGAAGCCGGCGCACCTAACCGCGCCGGCGGCGGATGCAATCACGGACGAGGACGTGGACTTCTCCGTCTCCCAGCCTGACGGCGTGGAGCGGTTGAAGAGACTCATGCAGAGGAAGAAGGAGCGGGGCTGCCCGATTCGGGACTTACCTGATTTGCCGCCCGTGTTGCGGACTCGGGATGTTCGTGGGGTGCGGCCTCGCAATCCTATAATTGACAGCTACGAGGCGGAGTTCGCCAAGTACAGACCGTCGTGGAGTAAGAGAGCACCTGAAGAGGATGCTGATACTGGACGTGACAGTGAGGACTGGCCCGAGGACTCCGACGACAATGTCTCCGGCATGTCGTTGGACTCTGAGGGCTTGCCCACAACACCGGATAGGACTCGCCTGAAAAGGCGCAACTCGGATGAAGACATGGAGCCGCCCATCAGTAAAGGGGCGGTTCCCAAACCAAAAAGAGGACGAGGCCGGCCGCCAACGACTGGCCAGTACGTTGGCTACGCCAAGGCGCAGGCCGAGCATAACCGGCTGAAGGAGGAGGCCCTCAGGCTTGATGCCGAGGAAGAGGTTGCCGAATCAGCGCGGAGGACTAGGACGTTGTGGAAAGCCACTAGTTCCGCCCTCGCCGCGCTTCCCACCTCATCTCTTGCACGAGAAGAGGCTTTAGAGAGGACGGGCGCTGATTTGGCCAAAACCGTGGAGCAGGCGTTGGACACCATTGAGATGGTCGGCAAGAAATCCGCCAACCTGAAGGGAACATTCCAAAAGTACCTGAAGGAGTCGGTGTCGACCATCTCAAAGGCTGTCGACGAGTTGAGGAGGCGTTCCTCTTCAGAGGAGATTCAAAGACTCGAGGCCCAGAACGCGCGTCTCGAAAGGCAAATGGCGGAGCTACGCCAGGAGCTGGAAGAGATGCGCAAACAGGCCTCGAAGTCTACCGGAGATGACGTGCAGAAGCTGTTGGCCGAAGTGTCCCGTGCGAACGCAGAGACCTTCGGCAACATGCTTAACGCCAGGCTCGCCGGTTTGGAGGACCGACTCCTGCCGGAGCCGAGGCGGAGGCCGCCGCTTGCGTCGGACGGGAATGATATCCCTCCCGTTCCCGCAAGCGTTGATGTGCCCATGGACGAAGATGCGCCGGGACCCCCTCTGCCTAAGGCGAAAGGGAAACCGGCCAAGGCGAAGACGACCAAGCTGCCTGGCGCTGCAGTTGCCCCGCAAGAGGCTCCTGCTACGTCGGCGGCGTCAGGGGGCAAAAAAGCCCGTAAAAAGAAGAAGCGGCCATCGATGGCCGCTCAAGAGGCGGCGCAGGGGGGGCAGAACACCAGCTCCCCCAGTACGGAGGCCCCACGGACCACTGTAGGCCCGGAGGCCAGGAAGAAGAAGGGAGCGGCTACACCATCTACAGCCGCTCCGAAGAAGAAGAGAAAGCCGAAGCTCCGCGTCCCCGCCAGTGCGGCTGTCGCTCTCACTATCGAGAAGACGGCCGAGCAGGCGGGTCTGACGTACGCCAAGGCGATAGAGTTGGCCAAGCGGACGGTGAGCATTGCGGAATTGGACATTTCGCAGGTGAGCTTCCGCAGTGCCCGTACTGGAGGGTGTCTCCTGACCATCAAAGGTCAGGATGCCGGGAAGAGGGCGGACGCCTTTGCCGCGAGGCTTAGAAGCGCTCTGCCACAAGAGGTGAAGATCGGGAGGCCGTCTGCTTGCGCGGAGTTGCGCGTCGCCGGCCTCGACGTCTCTGTAACGACCGCCGAAGTCCTGGAAGCGGTCGTACTGGATGGAGAGTGCTTGGCCGGTGATGTCCGGGTCGGGCAAATAAGAGAGGGGCCACGGGGGGACGGATCGTGCTGGGTCCGCCTCCCAGTCGCGGCCGCCAAGAAGCTCTTGAGCTCTGGGCGGCTGCGAGTTGGTTGGGTGCTGGCGCGGGTGACGCTGTTGGCCGCGAGGCCGACACGCTGTTTCCGTTGCCAAGACACCGGCCACGTGGCTGCCAAGTGCCAGTGCCCGGTGGACCGCAGCGGGAATTGCTTCCGTTGTGGGAAATCGGGGCACAAGGCGGCGGAGTGCGGGGCTGCGGAGCCTAACTGCGTCCTGTGCGAAGCCGCCGGCAGGTCGGAAAGGGGGCACGTGCTGGGCAGATGTCCGTCTGCCAAAAAGCCGGCCCCCCGAGACGAGAAGGCCCCGACCAAGAAGGCTCGGCAGAAGCCGAAGTCGAAGGCCGCGCAAGCCTAGACCCGCGGGCGGTGATCGGGGGATCGCCGTCTTGCATTAAAGGGTCCCGAGATGGAAGCCCCCATTTGGCCCGGGGGCCCTCGGTGGAGTCAGCGGACTAAACCGCTGCGAGAAGAGGCCGGTTGCGGTCGCGCTCGGGAACGGGGCGGAGATGAAATCGCTCCGCGGTACCCGCCCCTCCCGAAATAGGCGCATGTTGAAGGGCTGGGGGGGTTTTAGTGGGTAAACCTCGTGTAGGGAGTCCCACATACCCCCGCCTCCTTCCCCCGAGGGGGCGGGGGATGCGTAACGCATTTCCCCTCCTTAAAAAAAAAAAAAAAAAAAAAAAAAAAAAAAAAAAAAAAAAAAAAAAAAAAAAAAAAAAAAAAAGGTTAGGTTAGGTTGGGGGCGATGCCGGTCCGTCCACGTTCGTGTCCCTGGGCACCCCCCCCGTACCATCGCGAGCTTTTTCGCGGTGACACGGGAGGGGTGGCTGAACGCCGGCATGCGTGAGTGATTGTGTGTGTGTATGGCTGCGCCCGCAGTATGACGAACGGGCCCGCGACCCGGGGTGTCGGAGTTTTTGAGAAGAATGGCAAGTCGCGATAAGCAAAGTATTCTCCGGGTGGGTCCCGGTTCCTCAGGAACCGGGGAATCCCATGCGCCGTCTTCGGACGGTGGCCGGCCCTCGTATACGGAGGGGCCACTTACCGCGAGGAAGGACGAGAGGGCCGCAAGCGCGGCGAAGAAGGAGGGAGGCGCTAAAAAGCGCGCGGATTCCAAGCCGGTGCACCTAACCGCACCGGAGAGGGACCCGCCTACTGACGACGACATAAGCAGCGAGGTCGGCTACTCGGCATCCGGCAGCAATATGTCGCTGGACTCCGTGGGGCTGCCCGCAGGCTCTGGACGAACGACTCCTCTTAAAAGGAAGCGTCTTGAAGAGACGGAAAAGGTGCCGTCGACCAGTAAGGAGACGGTGCCAGATCCACCAAAAAGAGGACGTGGCCGTCCTCCAACGACCGGCCAGTACGTCGGCTACGCTAAGGCGTTGGCCGATCTGAACCGGGAGAAGGAGGAGGCCCTTAGACTACAGGCTGAGGAGGAGATAGTCGAGGCGGCGCGGAAGGCGAAGCGCTTGGCCAAGGCTACGATCCCCACCGAGTATCCGGACCCTTCTCCACCGGGAAAAGGGATCCAGGATAAATCGATGAAGGATCTGACGATGCTGGTGGAAACATCGCTGGATTCCGTCATGGCGGTTGCGAAGAAGTCGGGGAACCTTAAGGGTACTTACGTGAGGTACCTTAAGGATGCGGTGTCGAATGTGTGGGTGGCGTTCGAAGAGGTGCGCACTCGTTCTTCGACATCCGAGATTAAGAAGCTCGAGGCCCAAAACGCGCGTCTCGAAAAGCAAGTGGCGGCTTTACGCCACGAGCTGGACGAGATGCGCAAACAGGCCCCGAAGCCTACCGGTGAAGACAACCTGCGCGAGCTGTTGGCCGAGGTCTCCCGTGCGAACGTGGAGACCTTCGGTAACATGCTCAACGCCAGGCTCGCCGGACTCGAGGACCGACTCCTGCCGGAGCCGAGGCGAAGGCCACCGCTGGCGTCGGACGGGATTGTGGGTGGAGACGCCCTGCCCGGCCCCGCAAGCGTTGTTTTGCCGATGGAGGAGGAAGTGCCGGGACCCCCTCTGCCAAAGGCGAAAGGGAAACCGGCCAAAGAGAAGAAGGCTCAGCCGCCTGTCGTTGCCGCGGCCCCGCAAGAGGCCTCTGCTACGTCGGTGGCGCCCAAGGGCAAGACGGCCCGAAGGAAGAAGAAGCGGCCATCAATGGCCGCTCAGGAGGCGGCGCAGGGGGGGCAGAACACCAGCCCTCCCAGTACCGAGGCCCCACGGACCACTTTAGGCCCCAAGGCCAAGAAGAAGAAGGGAGCGGCTACGTCATCTACAGCCGCTCCGAAGAAGAAAAAGAAGCCGAAGCTCCGCGTCCCCGCCACCGCTGCCGTCTCTCTCACCATCGAGAAGTCGGCGGTGCAGGCGGGTTTGACGTACGCCAAGGCGATGGAGACGGCAAAGCGGACAGTCAACATTGGGGAATTTGATATTCCCCAAGTGAGCTTCCGTAGTGCCCGCACTGGAGGGTGCCTCTTGACCATCGCAGGTCAGGACGCTGGGAAGAAGGCGGACGCCTTTGCCGCAAGGCTGAGAAGCGTCCTGCCTCAAGAGGTGAAGGTGGGAAGGCCGACGGCTTGCGCGGAGGTGCGCGTCGCCGGCCTCGACGTTGCCGTGACGGCCGCCGAAGTCAAAGAGGCGGTCGTATTTGACGGAGAGTGCCTGGCCGGTGATGTCCGGGTCGGGCCAATTAGAGAGGGGCCACGGGGGGACGGATCGTGTTGGGTCCGCCTCCCAGTCGCGGCCGCCAAGAAGCTCTTGAGCTCTGGGCGGTTGCGGGTTGGTTGGGTGCTGGCGCGGGTGGCGTTGTTGGCCGCGAGGCCGACGCGCTGTTTCCGCTGCCAAGACACCGGCCACGTGGCTGCCAAGTGCCAGTGCCCGGTGGACCGCAGCGGGACTTGTTTCCGTTGTGGGAAACCGGGGCACAAGGCGGTGGAGTGCGGGGCTGCAGAACCTAACTGCGCCCTGTGCGAGGCCGCTGGCAGGTCGGAAAGGGGGCACGTGCTGGGCAGATGTCCGTCTGCCAAAAAGCCGGCCCCCCGTGACGAGAAGGCCCCGACCAAGAAGGCTCGGCAGAAGCCGAAGCCGAAGGCCGTGCGGGCCCCACCTGTCTCTGCCGGGACGGAGGCCTAGACCCGCGGGCGGCGATCGGGGGATCGCCGTCTTGCATAAAGGGTCCCGAGATGGAAGCCCCCCATTTTGGCCCGGGGGGCCCTCGGTGAGGTCAGCGGCTCAAGCCGCTGCGAGAAGAGGCCGGTTGCGGCTGCGCGCGGGATGGGGCGGAGTTGAATTGCTCTGCGGTGCCCGTCCCTCCCGCACTAGGCGCATGACGAAGGGCTGGGGGGGTTTTAGTGGGTAAACCTCGTGTAGGGAGTCCCACATACCCCCGCCTCCTTCCCCCGAGGGGGCGGGGGATGCGTAACGCATTTCCCCTCCTAAAAAAAAAAAAAAAAAAAAAAAAAAAAAAAAAAAAAAAAAAAAAAAAAAAAAAAAAAAAAAAAAAAAAAGGTTAGGTTAGGTTCCCCCGCCGGACCTGGCGATAATAGTGAGTGGGACGAGGATCCAGGTTGCATCCACGATGACTTACCTTGGCCTGGTTCTCGACAACCGGTGGTCTTTCAAGGAACATTTCCGCCGGCTGTCAGAGAAAGTGAAGAAGTCTGCGGGAGCCCTGGCCTCGCTGCTCCCGAATCTCGGGGGCCCGAGCTTGACCTGTCGGCGCCTCTACATGGGTGTAGTTCGTTCTATGGTAATGTACGGGGCGCCGATATGGGCGGATGGTCTGCTGCCTGAGAATAGGCTGGCCCTGGGACGACTGCAGCGAGTGATGGCGACACGAGCGGTCCGAGGATACCGCACCATCTCTCGTGACGCATCGTGCCTCCTCGCTGGCAGCGTCCCCTGGGACTTAGACGCTCGAACCCTCGCCGATGTTTACCGGCGTGGCGCAGCGATCCGCGCGGGGGGAAGCAACCCCTCACCGGACGCCGTACGTCGGTGGAGGGATCGAGCCGAAGAGGTGGCAGTCGAGCGCTGGAAGGAGCGGCTCCTGGAGCCACAAGTGAGCGTAGACTTAGTGCAGGCCATCCGCCCTGTATTAGATGAGTGGTTAGCAAGAAAGCACGGCGCGCTCTCGTTCCGACTCACACAGGTGTTGACCGGGCACGGCTGTTTCGGCCGTTACCTGTGTGAGATCGCGAACCGAGAAGAGAGCACGCGCTGTCACCACTGCGGCGACGACCGGGACACGGCGGAGCATACCGTCTCCGCTTGTCCCGCTTGGATAGGACAACGGGCGGCCCTCACGGCCGCCATTGGACAAGACATATCGCTGCCAGCGTTGGTTCGCGCCATGCTGGCAAGCGAACCCGGATGGACAGCGGTGCAGACTTTCTGTGAAGAAGTTGTCGCCGCGAAGGAGGAGGCCGAGCGACTGAGGGAGTTGGAGGCGCTCGACCCCCGCCGAAGAAGACGGCTAAGGCGTCGACGAGTCGTCCAGGATGACAACTTGCCGCCTTAGCCGGGGGGCTCGGGGCGGCGGCATGGGGATGCCGTCGTCTAACGAGTCGAGTCCCCGAGTGGGTCGCGATGCGCTGCGCATTCTTCGCGCATCGCGACACCGTGGAGAGATGGGCCCAAGCAAGCCCCGAAGGGGCCTCTGTTCGGCCCTTAGGAGCCCAAAAGCTCCAGTGAAGACGGGCCTGCCGTGAAACGCAGGCGAAACCATGCAGGGCCGCGGACGAAGGCTCACGCGTGCTCGCAACCCTGCATGGAGTGCAGAAGAATGCCGTCGGGTTTTAGTGGGTAGGGCTGCGGTCAATTCACCATCTTCACGACCGCAGCGAGTCCCACATACCCGTGGGGGAGTCCCCAATTCCCCCGGGATGCGTAAGAGCATTTCCCGACGCAAAAAAAAAAAAAAAAAAAAAAAAAAAAAAAAAAAAAAAAAAAAAAAAAAAGGTTAGGTTAGGTTAGGTTAGGTTAGGTTAGGTTAGGTTAGGTTAGGTTAGGTTAGGTTAGGTTAGGTTAGGTTAGGTTAGGTTAGGTTAGGTTAGGTTAGGTTAGGTTAGGTTAGGTTAGGTTAGGTTAGGTTAGGTTAGGTTAGGTTAGGTTAGGTTAGGTTAGGTTAGGTTAGGTTAGGTTAGGTTAGGTTAGGTTAGGTTAGGTTAGGTTAGGTTAGGTTAGGTTAGGTTAGGTTAGGTTAGGTTAGGTTAGGTTAGGTTAGGTTAGGTTAGGTTAGGTTAGGTTAGGTTAGGTTAGGTTAGGTTAGGTTAGGTTAGGTTAGGTTAGGTTAGGTTAGGTTAGGTTAGGTTAGGTTAGGTTAGGTTAGGTTAGGTTAGGTTAGGTTAGGTTAGGTTAGGTTAGGTTAGGTTAGGTTAGGTTAGGTTAGGTTAGGTTAGGTTAGGTTAGGTTAGGTTAGGTTAGGTTAGGTTAGGTTAGGTTAGGTTAGGTTAGGTTAGGTTAGGTTAGGTTAGGTTAGGTTAGGTTAGGTTAGGTTAGGTTAGGTTAGGTTAGGTTAGGTTAGGTTAGGTTAGGTTAGGTTAGGTTAGGTTAGGTTAGGTTAGGTTAGGTTAGGTTAGGTTAGGTTAGGTTAGGTTAGGTTAGGTTAGGTTAGGTTAGGTTAGGTTAGGTTAGGTTAGGTTAGGTTAGGTTAGGTTAGGTTAGGTTAGGTTAGGTTAGGTTAGGTTAGGTTAGGTTAGGTTAGGTTAGGTTAGGTTAGGTTAGGTTAGGTTAGGTTAGGTTAGGTTAGGTTAGGTTAGGTTAGGT
Source organism: Polyommatus icarus (assembly GCA_937595015.1). Classification (NCBI taxonomy): domain Eukaryota; kingdom Metazoa; phylum Arthropoda; class Insecta; order Lepidoptera; family Lycaenidae; genus Polyommatus; species Polyommatus icarus. The sequence continues at coordinate 24,055,146 of OW569326.1, forward strand.
TAGGTTAGGTTTTTTTTTTTTTTTTTTTTTTTTTTTTCAATTGCCCCTGTTACGGGACCTCTAGTTCCCCCTTCCAAAGGGAAGAGACAATTTTTTACAGATCTCGTTATATCTGGGTACTTATTTATATTTCTTATACAAAAGTATGTACTATAATATTTACAATTTGTCTTAATATAACTATTTTTATCCTTTTTTACATCTTTCTTATTTATTTTGAATAACATTCTTACTACTTACTATTTTTACACAATTTTGTTTCAATTTTTATTTCATTTTACACTTGTTTATATCTTTTATGTTACTGTACTTTTCTTTTTTATACTTTCATATTACAAATTTATACTACCAATACGCTGCGCTCAGCGCGGGGTATCCGTTGCGAATTGTTTTGCTTAAAATATTTATTCAATAAATAGTTCCTTGCAAGTGGGTGGGATGCATGCGGTTGCCACATGTGCCACCAAGTGCCGTGACAGTCCATTAACATTTCTAACCTTACATAATATAGTTTATAATTAATACATATTCTTATATTCTATGAATAATAAATAATTAATTTCAATGCTTTGTTTCTCATATTATAGTGAAATTATATAATACATATTCAATATCTCGTTATTATTATATTATATCATTTATACATATAATGATTTCAATTTTTTATTAATTACTTAGTCCATATATGCTCTGTTATTTTTTAGCATAACCATATATATGACAAGTGTTTTTTTTTTTTTTTTTTTTTTTTTTTTTTTTTTTTTTTTTTTTTTTTTTTTTTTTTTTTTTTTTTTTTTTTTTTTTTTTTTTTTTTTTTTTTTTTTTTTTTTTTAAATATATATAAATTATTGTTACAACATAATAAATTATTCGCTGCTATTTTGGGTCCCTTAAACTCAGTTTAAGGGGTTTCCAATTTGCATTCCTAACATACATATTATATCTATACTATATATATGTCTATACACATCTTAAATTATTTCTATGGACTGTCAAAGCTATTGGTCATCCGGATCGTACGCAACTGTTGCCCGTGCTATTGCATCCCACCTCCTTCGCACCGGACATTCCGCGCTGAATGCATCGTGCTTGGTATCTTTACAGCCGTCCTTTTCACAATTAATACAGTGCGGATTTACCTCCAGTTTATCGCACTCAGGTTTACGATGGTCCCCTCCGCAGTGGCTACACTTCTCGGATTCCGATTCGCTATTGCAATGTCGCCTCCCATGTCCGTACCCTAAACAGCGCGAGCACTGTATGAGGGGGGACTGGTCGGCGACACGCACTCGCTGCATACCTATATAAACATGTCCGGCCGCTGTGAAGGTTTGCCACAGCTGAGGGGACAACGTACATACTACGTGATCTGTCTCTTGGTCTCTTCCCCTTCGCCTGTACTTTATTTGTAGGTCGTACACAACGCCCGGAGGTGGTAATGGTTGGAGGTGCTTATTTTGATTTTTGATGGCATAAAATACCTCGTCATCCGTTGTCGACTTAAGCACCCCATACAGCACCACCTGCGGGTTTTTGTTTGCTATGGTTTCTACATTAAATTTGCTCTCACTATTCTCTATCTTATCCTTTATTCTGTCTCTCTCTTTTTTATCGCTAAAACCTATTATAACTTTACGACCCTTCGCTCTTCTTATCCTATCTATTTTAATTCCTTCCTTGGTGGGTTCTATTATCTTCCCTACTTCCGAAACAATGTCGGTCGTCGACATGAAATTCTCCTTGTCGGTAACTACGAGGGAGTGGAGGGTCTTGGGCTTTGGCTGCCGCTCACCGGCTACCGCTGCGGGGGCAGCGGGCCGCGGGGATTGACTCCCGCAGCGCGCTACCTCCGCATACGTAGCGGTTTGCGGCTCGGCCGGGGCCCTGGCCTCCCACTCCTCCATAGCACCTTTTAAGTTGTTTCTCGTTTCCTCTATTATTAATTTAGCCCTAGCCATTCCTACTTCCTCTACCCTAACTGTTTGAGAGTCAAGCTGAGATCTTATTTCATCCCTCAGCCTGGTTCCCAAGTACTGTAGGTTATCTTTAATCTTATCGTACATTTCTTGGATAAGCGCCCTGCATTCACAGTCACAGCTTCTGCTGTTGACATCCCTTTGTGCCATTTTTTCTTCTTCTTTCGTAACTTTTCCTCTCTTTTTGTTTGATTCGAGGGCTTTACCTATTCTATTTTGTATACTCTTCAAGTTTTCTGCTAAACCAGACTTTAACTCCCCCTTCATATTCCTAGTTTGGTTTAGCAGGCTTGTAGAGTGCTTTGTCAGTCTTATCGTATCCATCAGTATAGTACTAATATCATCCGAGTCATCTTTACTATCTATACTGAAGGTTTTGGAAGCCGGGCTGTGTTGCGGGCTGTTAAGCGAGGGTCTATTTAATGGTTTATGGGCTTGGGGCACTTGGCCACCCGGTGTACGCACCGTTGCCATTTTAAGTAGATTAAGAAATTAAAATATTAAATTAATGCGTCAATTGTATAAATAAAAATAAAAATGTAAATATAATTTTAAAATTTAGTTATTAAAGCCAAAATTATTCAGTTAAAATTTAAGGGGGAACGCGTTTACCTATTTATAAAATTGTATAAATAAAACTTGTATAAAATTGTATAAACTTAAATTCTAATAGGCTGTCCCAAAAGGGATCAGCCGGTCAAATTAAAATGACTACACTAATTAATGTATATATAAAATAAAACTGTAAAACAGACGTCACAATTAAAATAATATTTACACTTATACTTATCCTAGTCGGTTGTCCCAATAGGGTACAATCGGTCAGCAAGATAGTAATATCTAAATTTATGTCTAAAGTATAAGGTCAATAAAAGCAAAAAGCAAACGTCACAAGTATTAATTTTTTCAGGCGCTCCAATAGGGAAGCGGCTGATCTATTATGATCTGTTTTACAATTCAGAGCGATTTTCGCCGGTCAAGAATGAATTTATACTTAGCCTATTTGTCGATCCGATCAGATCCTATCCCCCATCTACGTCCACTACTCGTGGTCCTTGTCTATTTTGAATTTTTCAATTTTACAAAATAATGTTTCGCCTATTGATTTTAAATAGCAACGTCCTACTCTTTAATTCTATTATATTACCGACGGCGGCACTTAAACTGTCAGACCACCCACAGCGCCTAACGCCAAGGGGGCGTGTCAGGGCTGCCACGCGCGAGAATGTATTATCAGTGTATTTCAATGAGCGGGAGTAACCTGATGGGAATTTCGAGTTTTATTAAGTTCCTGATATGCTAAAATTTTAATAATAATGTTATTTATATTGTCTTCCTATGTCTTTTAATATGATATTATAATATATATGTTTAATTACTTGGTTTGCGTTTAATATTCGATATATATATTTTAACTATTTATGGTGTAATATTACTACTTAATTTATTTAATTTTGTATGAAAATCTACTATTTAATTTTGTCTTATCTATTTAATATTTATTTTAATTCCAAGCTCTTAGTTACTTTCTTATGTTTAATTCTATACCTTAATTACATCAAAATTTTCAAACCGCAAAACTGTTTTATTTTATATATTTACTATTTATTTCTATTTATCTTTAAATTACTATATTTAAAGTTGTTTAGGCCTGTTATTTTTATTATTATATATATTTTAACAATTTAGTAAAATTTAAATTATTTTAATTATTTGCTAGGGTTAGCACAAGATTTTGATCCGCAGCCCTGAGCGCGCCAGTGGGCGGGGCTATGAGAGAGACAGATATCTCGCGCGTCAACCCTACCTATCTCGCTTGCACTTATGGTGCTCGCAACTATGTCTTGATGAATATAGTCCGAGCGTAACAATTTGATTTTAAGATAGTTCTTAACTTGTTTAATACTGTTTAATTTTACTATCTAATACTATTTCTAATTATAATTTAGTCTAATTAGGTTGTTACTCGAATTTTTTAGCTTTTTAGAATTTTTACCTAGTATTTTTAAATGTTTTTGACTATAATTTCTATGTATTATTATTTATTATTGCAAATTTAATTGTTAAATATTGTATTAATCCAAATTTATTATTATAATTGTATCCAAAAGTATTGTGTTTAATTTAAGTTATTAAAAAGCAACGTTAGCGTCCCGGACTATGGGGAGGAGCCTATTTCTTGGGCGCAAGATCGCCCTAGCTGATAACGCAGGGTTGGCGTCTTAAGGAATGTGATGTGCAAAATAAAGCTGAATGGAAAATGAGCGGGTACAAACCTGATGGTAATTTAAAAATTTAACTGTTTTATATGTGTTATTTAAAGTGATAAATTTAGATTAAGATTGTGTATGTATTATTTGTATTGTTTATAATGATGTATTTTATTTTACGTGTTGTTTTACCGACCTATTTTCTATTTTATTTTATGTTAT